>JANPWX010000255.1:966101-1015110 GCA_024734555.1 Trochalopteron elliotii | reverse complement strand
ATGTTTATATATATATATATATATTTTATATAATGGAAATTTTTATTTATATTTATACATATGCGTATATATTGTACATATACACACATATAAGTATATACAAGTATATATATAACATATATAGTATATATAACATATAAGTACATAAAATGCTTATATATATAACATTATGTATATGTACACATATACATATATGTAACATATGATAAAAATAATATATATAATATTATATACATCTTATAAAATGTTTTATATAATATATTATAAACACTCTTATCTATTATAATATATAATAATATATTATACATGTGATTATATGTAATGTTTTATTATTGTTTATTATTACTATATTTTATTACTTATTTAATCTCTGGCCTAGAGATTGCCCCTGTGAACACAAACAGGCCCTGTCACCAACAATCCTCCACCATCAGATCAGGCTCTGCCCCAAAATCTGCCACTGTGATTTTTCCATGCCACAGTTTCCTGTTCCTTAAAAAAGTCAGAAAGCAGCACATGGATGAGATTTCCCACTAAACTGCTGGAATGTACCAGTGGAAGCACTAAACCTGCATTTACCTCCACAGATGCTTTCCCCACTTCTTCTGCTGTGCCTCCATTTAATGTCTGCTGCTCCACCAAACCCCAAGACCTTATGAGGTTTTGGTTTTTGCCCCTCTAATCAACTTTGTTTAAATTAAGGCTCCCTGAAATATCCCAGCTGTAGGGAAAATTATCTAAACCAGCAACAAAGGAAAACATTTCCTGCTGCAGTTTGGAATCAAAAGGAGTTTGTGTCATCAGACTCCCCAGTGAAAAGTGAAAAAAAAAAGGCAAAAAAGAGAAAATTAATTATCCAGACCATTGAAAAAAGCCCAGATTTTAGGGATGCAGGTCAGTGATCACCATATGACTGTGACATGAGGCTCTGAAAAGCGGGGCAGGAAAACATGTGAGTTAAAGATGTGGTGCAGGGATGAAAGGGGATTTTCACCCATAAGAAACTTATGACCAAAGACAAAGACTTCTTGGTAATGAGGGGAAACAAATCCAGTGAACTTTTTCCTGAGTTGCTGACTTGAATTTCTTCCCATAGTAACTGCATGGGATAAGACAAGAATTTTTTAATCCAGCTCCCTACAACAGCAACCAAAAGCACAGGGGAAAAAAAGCCTCTAATGAGGAACTCTCATCCAGAAAATGTGACTGTTCCACCTCCTTCCCACACACATTAATTAACTCCCATCCATGTCTTATCAGGAAAAGTGGACTCAGCTCTTTCTCCCCTTTTCCTGCCAGCCATGGATCCCAAAAAGAGCTCTGGAAGTGTTTCCTGTGTTTATCTGCCTCAGTTCCCTTTTGCCTTGACCTTGAGAGCAAGGGCGCAGAATTTTCGTTGGGAATTTCAAAAGGCTGCTCAGGTTACAGCCCGTGGAACAGCACAGGCTGCCCCAGGCAAGGTGATCCTTTCTCCTCCTAAATCCCACCCTGATTTTTTGGGACAGGGTATTCCTGGCGCCTCATTCCTCCAGCGTGGTCTGAATTCCAGCCAGGACACCCCAAAATTCTGGAGCATTAACATCAGGCTCAGTGCTGCAGGGAGGCCAGAAATACCCTCCACACTGTGGAACAGATACTTGGATCAAATTTAGGATTTACAGGGCCTCTGGAACAGCAGGAGCAGATTTATTTTAAATTCCAACCCACTGAACCCTCACCCAGAGCACCCTGCACCCACAACTGCTCTCGCTTGGATTTGGGATGTCCTGAACACTCATTTTCTGTCCTGTCTGGACCTCCACACTCCTGGAGCACAGACTTACTGAGAGCTCTGCCTGCACAGTGAGTTATTCCTGCTGCTTTCTGAACTGCTTTCTTGAGGGCTGCTCCACTGTGGAATTACAGACTTCCAAAAAAAAAAAAAAATATTCCTTCCTGACATGCTGATTCCTCAGCAGGGGCAGAGTGGCACCTACTGTGTGTGATTTACCCCAGGAAATGGGTGATTTACCCCAGAAAATGGGTGATTTACCCCAGAAAATGGGTGATTAGCCCCAGAAAACAGGTGATTCATCCCAGAAAATGTACCCATTAACCCCAGCAAAAAAATTCCCTGCAAGAAGAGGGAATTGCATCTGCAGTCATGAGCCTGCTCTGCCTAAACATTTGTGTTTGCTGTCCCCACTGCCTAAACACTTTTGTTTGCAGTCCCTAGGTGGGGTTTTTTTCAGCCAGAAGTGATGCTCCTGCCCATGTCCATCACCACCCTTCCATCCCAGCCCAGCTCTGAGGTTTCTCTCTGTACCTTGTCAAGCAGAGCATTCTGCCACAGTCTGAACATCATCATGTACGTCCTGTCTCGAGCCCCAAAGGAAGTGAAAAAGTGCTGGATGGGGGAGAGAGGGAGAGAAAAATCAGTTCAGAAAAAGCCAAAAAAACAGGAGAAGAACACAACAAGGCTGGTTTGGGGTCACTTTCCAGCTGGAGTGAGCCATCCATAAAGCACAGAGTGAAGCTCAGTGGCTCTTACCAGGGACTGAGTACTGAAACAGCTCTGTTAGGGACGTGCTGTTGGAAATCCTGGATATTTTATCCCTCATCTGAGCTCCAGCCTCAGCCTCAGCACAAACCCTAACCCCAGCCCTTTTCCCAGTTTGGAAAAACCCCACACACACCCTGAGTGCCCTGGCAGCCAGGCAGGGGTGGCCTCAGTACCTTTTCAGTGTCAGTGCAAACTTGGATGGCATTGGGAATGAGCCGGGCTGTCTTCTCCTTGGTCATGGAGCAGATGTCCTTCAAGCGAACTGTCAGCTGCAGCAGGGAGGGGAAAAAACACCAAGAAAGGGAAAAAACTGGTGAGGAAGGCATCAGGGAGAGCCCTTCTGTGAAAAACGAAGTTTGCTTTTTTGGTAAGATTTAAAAAGTTTAATAAAAAGACAATAGGAAACAGAAATAAAGTAAAGGGTTAAGACAGGTGCTTGGCATTCAGCCAAGAGCACACCTACTGCCTTGGAGAAATTCCTTAAATAGTTGTTTTATTATATCAGCCTGTTGCATATTTATAGGCTATTATGTATTTTTCTAGACTATTATTTTATATATTATATGTATTATATATTATACGTATTATATGTATTATTCTAGACTAGTTATAGAATATTATCATATTTTTCTAAGAACTGTTTAGCATGGCCCCTCCTTGAGTCTGCTTTTTTAGAGCATACATGGTTTTATTATCACTTCTAGTTTGGGCTGTGGTCTATACTTTTTTCAGATGTTGATAGTTAGCATATTAATAGCAGGGTCTTACTTTTTATTAGATTTTATTAGATTTTTGTTATTTTTATTAGATTTTTATTATTAGATTTTATTATTTTTATTAGATTTTTATTAAATTTTATTATATTTTATTGGTTTATTGGATGTTATCTTGACTAAACAGACAGTTCACTTATCATTATATCAGCTACTATTACTACTAAATTTTTGCTAACAGCAGAAATAAAAGCAAACTTATTTTGGCATTATACATACGGCATTCATCTTAATATTTGCAAAAATATTTACAATATGTATTTATAGGCAAAGGAAATGTGAGCACAGCCCCAGGCTGGGGCAGCAGAGGGAGGGAGAGCCTCACCAGTGTCTCCCAGCGGAAGATGTTGCTGTAGAAGCAGATCCAGTTCTCGGAGAGGTAGAGGCGGCCCTGCAGGAGAATGTCCCTCTGGAGAGCACATGAGTAATCTGTGGGAGGAGCACAGAAACCACAAAATGCAACTGATTCAGATTTTCTGCCTTTTTGTTTTTTCAAATCCTGTGCTGCAGCAGTGCGTAACTCTAAGCTCCGTGTAAAGTGTAGTTAACTCTTCACACTTTGGTCAGACAAAACAATCCCTCTGGGCCTGGAAACCAAGGACACCCAACAGGTCCAGGCCCCAAAATTATAAACAAAAGTGAATTTGGGAGGAGCAAACTGGGGTTATGTGACTTCATTACCTGAAGCTGCAATTGGAGGATTAACACTTGATATGTAAATGGACCAAACTTATAATTGTGTGAAAAGCTTGTGGCCATTGTCCATTTGGGGTGTAGCCCCACACGGGACACAGGGCACTGTGGATTTAATTAGCACAGCCAGTTTGATAAACCAAGATGCCTTGGCAGGAGCAAACAGAGCTTTGGAGATTACAAGAAGGTTGGATCAAGTCAGGCAGAGAGGAAAAGAAGATTGAATCAAAGCAAGCAAGAGGTGGTGTAAAATGTATGAGTTTTGTCTGTGTGATGTTTAACCCAATTAATTGTAGTAAAAAATTATTAGACTTCCTAGAATAGTATATAAGCATTTGGAAATCTCAGTAAAAACAAATTCTGATCAGTGAATCAGTCTTCACATCTCTCAATCCTCCATACTTGGGGAGGCTTCATCTGCCCTAAATCTATCTGAAGCCCCTTCATTAAATATATCCACTTAATAAATCCATGCTTTTAACTCTGTCTGGCCTCTGTTTCTAGGTGAGCCTGAGAAAAGGCACCAGGACAGCCTGAAGGTGAGGATGAGGAGCAGCATCAGGAGAAGGCACCCAACACAGCAAGGCAAAGGCAGGGCCACAGGAGCTGAGCCCCAGCTGCTGCCCTGCCCACAGGGCTGTTTGCTCCAGGGGCAGCTCACAGCCAATCTCTCCCCCTGACTGATGATCTGCCTCATCAGCTGGTCACTCTGCACCATCCCAGTGCTGTTTCCAGAATTAATGTGTCTTTTCCTTTCTCATTGTGTATTTCTTCCCCCCTCAGTTTAAGCATCCCTAAGGATTTCCATCCCTCTGCAGCTTTCATCAGCGTGGGGCACAGGAGGGGGAGCAGCAGTTGTGTAAGACACAGGAGCAGATGCATCTCACCAGCTGGGAGGGGAGGTTTGGGAAGGGCACTCGTGTGTGAGCAGGGATGTTGGGGAAAAGGGAGGAAAAAGGGAGGAAATAATTACACCATGCCCCAACAAATGAGAAAAAATCATCTGAAAATGCAAAACCCATTGGAAATGGGGCTTTGCCTGTGCTCCAGGCAGACAAAACAGGCTTGTTGTCAGTGAGAGAATGACAGGAGAATGAGAGGAATGAGGGATTTCTCTTTCCAAACAAGCTGTGGGTCTGCTGCGAGATAAAACCAGCACTGAGAGATAAAGGAAACAATGGGAAGGATCCCACTGAGTGATGAAAGGAATGAGAGAGATTTGTCTTTACAGACAAACTGTGGGTCTGCTGATAAATAAAACTGGATACTGAGAGATGAAAGAAACAATGGGAAGAACCATAAATTCCCTTGAGTGACACAAGGAAAAGAAAAAGGGGGGTACACATTAGAAGGGTCTGTATTAGGTGATTTGGGAAATCTGGACCTCCCAAGTACCTCAGCCAGTGGGGAAAGAGAGACGGAAATGTGCCTGGGAAATTGGGATAAAAAGGAGTTTGCATCCTCTAAAAATGTAAAGGAAAGCCCCATGGCCTCTCCCTTTATTGAAACAAAGTTCCAGGACTCCTCTGCCTCCTTTTTGGACATAAACCTCTGGTGTTTGTGCATTAATTTTCCTGCCAAGAATTAAAATCTGGCTGGATATGTGCTGCTCTTTGCCCAGAGCACAGCCCTGGCCTTACCTACGATGAGTCGCTCCGTGTCCGGGAGCTGCTTGAAGAGTTTCCTGAAATCCTCGTTCCTCTGTTTGTAGGTGGGACTCAACACCTGCAAATGAAAAAGGAAAAAAAAGGGGCCCTGGTGAAGAGGAGGGGCAGCCAGGGGAGCAGGGATGGAGTGGGAAAAACGGGAGCACCTGGGAGACAGGAGGAGGGGTCAGATGCACTCACAGCGTGGGGCTGGGAGATCCCATCACAGCCCAGCCATGGGAGGGTTTGGGCTCCAGGGCAGGGAGGGAGAGGAAGAGGAAGAGGAGAAGCTGGCTTGGAAGAGCAAATCCAGGCTGGGAAGGCTGCAGCCCTGCCTGCAGAAGCTGTGGCTGCAGAGGAATTTGCTCTGCCTGCAATCCTACACTGTGCAAGGTACAGCGTGTGCTCTGCTGGCAGCAGCCAGCACCTGCCAGGGACCAGGAATGGCACAGCTACTCCTTGTTTTCTGTGCTGTTTTCTCAGCACAGAAAACAAGGGATTTACCTCAGAAAAATGGTGATTCAGCACAGAAAATGGGATTTACCCCAGAAAACAGGGGATTCACAACAGAAAATGGGTGATTCAGCACAGAAAAGGGGTGATTCACCCCAGAAAATGGGGGATTTACCCCAGAAAACAGGGGATTCACTCCAGGAAACAGGGGATCTACCCCAGAAAACAGAGGATTCACAACAGAAAAGGGGTGATTCAGCCCAGAAAATGGGTGATTTGCCCCAGAAAATGGGTGATTCACCCCAGAAAATGGGGAATTTTCCCCAGGAAATGGGGGATTCTGCCCTGCCAGAGGAGCCAGAGGAGCTTGAGCAAACATTGTCACAGAGAGCTCAGGATTCCCCGTGCCCACCCTTCTCCCCACCAAGCAAACACAGCCACGTGCTGGGATGGTGAGAACACTGCAGTGGGGCCCCAAAAAGGATCTCCCAGGGACTGAAGCATGTCCTGCACTTGTTTTGTGTCCCAGCCTCAGGGAAGGGCTCAGGGAACATGGCGCTGGTGGCTGGAGGGACACCAGGCTCCTCTCTGGGGTCTGTGATGTGACTCCACACCTCCCACACCCTGTGCCAGCTGCTCCTGACAGCCACAGCACCTTCTGAGGGCTTCAGAGCAGAGCAGGTGCAAATCCACATCTCCCAGAGAACCTGCAATGTTCCTTCTCACACAAATGTAGAGAAGAAGCCACCTGGGGTAAAACCTTTTCCCTCTTTACCCAACAACCCTCCTCCAGAGGCACTGATCTTCTCGGGCAGAAATGTGGGAGCCTTCCAGTGATGGCCCCAAAATTCTGAGATTAGAGAAGGCAGTTTCTGCTTAAGAATGGTGGTGGAGTCACAGGAGTGGGAGGAATACAAAATTTATTTAGAATTATCCTCACAGCGCTGCCAAAAGCTGTCAGATCACAGCAGATTTGGCGCTGGTTGTCAAATCACAGACAACCCCTCGCCCCCAAAAGCGTTCCCTGCTCCTCACAGCAACTCAGTGGATTAGAAACTGAATATTCCAAGGTCAGCTCAGCACTCCCAAGCCTTGCTGCAGCCCCGTGGGCCCAGAGGAAGGGATCTCACTCTCAGTAAATCCTGCCAACCAGCTGATGACAGAAATATGAATTTTAACTTACCAAACTCCCAGCCTGAACATCTGGAAAAGATCTTGGTCTGAGATGGGCTCCAGCAAGAGCCCAAGCCCAAGATTTCCAGGAACAGGCAGACAGGATGGGGACAGAATGAGGAAAAGGGATGATAATCCCTGCAGGGCTGAGCTTTGGGCTCAGTGCAGCCCAACTCAGCAGGAGTTAAACCTGTCCTAGCAGAGGCTCTGCTCAGCCCCAGCAGCAAACCAGCTCAGAGACACTCACAGCTGGGATTTCATCAGATCCAGGGCTGGAATTTCCTCGAGAGAAGTCCACAAGTCCCTCCAGGTCCCACCGCAGCCACGGCAGCTCTTGATCCAGGGAAAGATCCCAGAGGGAGCCACACTCCAGCAGGGAATCCATCTCCTTCCCTCAGCACTGGCACAGCTCCCTGTGTCCACTCTCACTCTGCTCTTCCTGCTCCCACTTGTTTATGTCCAAAGTCGAGAGAGGTGCAGCCTGGCAGGAGTTGAGGTGCTTTCCCCTGCTGTCCTGCCCACATCCAGCTCATCCAAGGATCTCAGCGAGGATCTGCCCTCCACAGGACTTTTCCCAAAGAGCCTCATTGGGGTGACAGTGCTGCCAGGCACCCTCTGAGCTCTCCTGCTGCAGCCTCAGCAGGTTTTGGCAGTGGGCATCCCCTGCAGGAGCCCTGGCAGAGTGTGCAGGGCACCTGCAGTGCCCTCAGAAACAGTCCAGGAGTGCCAGATCCAGCCCCAAACAGCTCACGCAGCTTCCAGGACCCAACAGGAAGGCAAACAGCTCCAGCTCAGCTTTTCCCCCTCTCTGCAGGCTGAAAAGCTCTTTGGAAGCAGAAAAGCAGCGATTCTGACTGCTCAGTGCCTGCCCCAGGCTCTCCCCTGCAGTCCCTCCCTGCTCTCAAAGGCAACCTCAGTGTTTCTCATGGCAGGGGTGGGTGGGGAAGATCCCAAAATGACTCTCACACACACTGGAGTCACTGGAGCTGGGGAATTCTGCTGGCCAATGCCCTGCAGTAACCCAGCCCTGCCTCCCAGCAGATGTTTCCTGTCATGGAAAGTTGCTGGACAGAGTGTGCTGGTGTGAGGGGAGCCAGCAGGGGATGGGATGTGGGCCCCTGTCCCACTCCCTGCAACCCTCAGTGCACACTCTGCTCTCCCAAACACATGAGGGAAGGGCTGAGCTCCTACTGGCCTGCCCAGGCTGACTGGGACAGCAAATACTTCTAATATTCTAATATTTAGCAACACCTGAAAGAGACAGTTGGTGTCTTTTCACTGCTCAGTTAAAGGAAGAAGAAAAATATTCAGGTGTGTGACAGTGTAGTGGTAGATAAAAATAAAGATAAATGGATAAAGATAAATAGATAAATAATAGACAGATAAATAAAAAGATAAATAATAGATAGAGAGATAGAGAGATAGAGAGATGGATGAATAAAGACAATTAGATAAAGATAAATAGATAAAAATAAAGATAAATAGATAAATAAATAGACGGATAATAGATAGATAAATAATAGATAATAAGCAGATAGATAGATAGATAGATTATTGATTGATAAATAAATAGATAAACAGATAAAAATAAAGGATGTGGCTAGAAGGAACCAGCCATGGCAGACCCACCCAGGCAGAAATCTGAGGGACTGCACCACTCCTGGATGCATCTCTGAGCCCACTCTTCTACCCCCAGAAACAGGACTTTGTAGGATTCATTAATTAGTCAGGTCACTTTGGAAATGAAGGGCTTCCTCCAGGGAATGAACTCCCTGCAGGTCCAGGAGACTTTTTGGGCTGCTGGCAGTCCCTGTGTCCCCAGCCTCTCCATCTCCCTGCTCGGGTGTCCAGGCAAATGCCCCAGACCTGCTCAGCTGTGAGCAAACACTGAAATAAACCCTCGTCCTTCCACAGCTGGGCACACAGATCCCAGCAAAGCCCCAGGGAACCAAACCAGCCCTGCAGAGCCCCTGCTCTGCTGCAGGCCAGGGCTGCAGGCTGCTCACTGACAGCCCTGTCTGCTCAGCTGCACCCCAAAATCACTGCTGCAGCTGGGGAGCACAGAGGTCTCTCCATTCAGCACTGCATCCACCTGCAGCCCAAGATGAGGGAATGATTTTAAAAAAAAAGCATTCTCTAGCTGTGGAGGGCAAAGAATTGGCATTACAGCCACCTGCACTGCTGTGCTGAATGGCTCTCTTTGCTGGAAACTGGGATTGAATGATTAAAATAAAATAAAATAAAATAAAATAAAATAAAATAAAATAAAATAAAATAAAATAATAAAATAAAAATCAAATCAAATAAATTAAAAAAATAAAAAATAAAATAAATTAAAATAAAATGAAAATAAAATGAAAATAAATAAATAAATAAAATTTAAAAAATCAAATAAAAATCAAATAAAATAAATAAATAAAATATAAAAAATAAAAAATATATAAAAATAAAATAAAATATAAAATAAGAATAAAATATAAAATAAATAAAATAAANGGCAGGGAGTTAACATTGCTGCAGGAATAATTTGATGAAATGGTTGCTCTGAACTAAAAGAAGATTGTGCTGATTTACAGAGAAAAGGGCTCTCCAACACCTTGCTCACTCATGGATTTTTGATTTAAACTCCCTTCATGTGATTGCTGCTGCTGAGGGAGGCTCAGCCTGCACCCCTGGGAAAGATGCTCCTGATATTCTCCCTAAAATGAGACATAATTCCCCTCTGCCTTTATAGGGAATATTTTACTCTTTCCTGCAGCTGAGTTTCCCCTCCACTGTGGCACCCACGAGGTCTCCAAGAAAAGACACAGCACCCTGAGACCAGCCAGGGCTGGATTCTGATCAGTCCTGTGATGTCTGCTCATTCTTCAGGAGCTCCAGAGCTGCTCAGAGCTCCCCACAAAGGCCCTTTGCAGCATCACAAGCCATGGCTGAAAGATCCTCAGCCTTTCCCTGCACTTTTCCCCAAGGAAAACTCTGGGCTCTCCCCTTTACCTGCCTCCCCACTGGTATTTTGGGTTTATTTTTGAGACTCTGAGCTCCTGCCAGGCTGAGGGCTGCCCTGTGTGCACAAATTTGTTTGCAGAGCTGCAGGAGCAGGGCTCCTGTCCCACTCCCTGCAATCCTCAGGGCAGACTTTGCTCTCCCAAACACAGGTGGGAAGGACTGAGCTCCACCCAGGCTGACTGGGACAGCAAATATTTCTAATATTCTAATATTTAGCAACACCTGAAGAGACAGTTGGTGTCTTTTCACTGCCCAGTTAAAGGAAGAAGAAAAATATTCAGGCAAGTGATAGTATAGTGGTAGATAAAAATAAAGATAAATAGATAAATAATAGACAGATAAATAAATAGATAAATAATATTGGCCTGTCCAGACTGACTGGGACAGAAAATATTTCTAATATTCTAATATTTCTAATATTCTAATATTTCTAATATTCTAATATTTAGGAACACCTGAAAGAGACAATTGGTGTCTTTTCACTGCTCAGTTAAAGGAAGAAAAAAAAAAAAGGCCTGTGATAGATAAAAATAAAGCAATAAAGAGCAAAACAGACCTTGGGATGTAAATGCTGAAGTGAAAACCTCACGGATTTAAATCTCACCTCTTCCTTGGTGTCAACTGTGTTTTCTGCAGCTTTTCAAGATCATCTTATCCATTCTCTTTTCCAGAGCATCCCCTGGATTCTCCTGATGCCTGGGGCTGAATTTAAGAAGCAAACCTTGCTCTAGAGCAGCAGAAACGCTGCAGGGTACGGAGACAAACCCCCCATTTAGGAACAGGGAAGCAGAAGGATTCACAGCCCAAGTGAGACAGACTGAGGCAGGAAAACCAGGGCAGATTTGCCAGGCTCAGGGCCTCAGCTGGGACACAGAAATGAGAGATTTCCATGCTCAGAAATGGGGCCCTTTGCCCAAAACACAGAGAAAAGGACAGATTTTACCCCTGGCAGCAAAACATCTCCAGTTTGTCTCTCATTTTAATGACATCTGCGGGGTGACAAATGCCTTCTCCCAAGAGTGGAGTTACTGACACCCCCACAGACAGAGCAGCTCCTCCTGGGTGTCCTCAGGGAAGTGAAACACAAATTTCCCACCTCTCTGAGCACCTCAGGGGGGGCAGGGTAAGGCACATCTCTGTTTCAGCCAACAAAACTACAAAGGAAGTTTCATTTTAAGGTGTGAGGTCTATTTTTACAAATGATTTAAAAATAATAAATTAATTAACAATAATTCACTGTGCAGACACACGACCCAAAGCAGACACAACTGATGGTTAAACCACAAGTGACCAACAGATTTTTTTCCCCTAAAACCCACAATATTTCCAAACCAAAGTCTCCACGTGCACAATTCCTCACTAAAGGCACGTGAAGCACCTCAGGGACTTTTCCTTTCCACCGACCTTGTGCTCTTCCACCACGAGGACAAGAACACAGAGCAAACCCCAAAAGTCTGGGTGCATTTATTCCCAAACTGGAATTGACAATAATCTCTTCTCAATCTCACAGTGCACCTGCACCACTTTGCATTGATCCTCTGCAAAGCCAAGCAGAGACAGCACAACTAGAGAGAGAGAGAGAGGGGCAGGTCTGCCAAACCAACCCATGACCTCACTTCACCCCTCTCCTCCCACTTCTCCAGGGGGCAGGGATGGCAATCCCAAAAAAGCACTGATGGGATCGAAAGGAGAACACACAAGGCAGGAGAAGTTGGTGGCATCTAAGGAAAAAAAAAAAATTAGAGATAAAAAACTCCAGGAGAGGGGAAAGGGAGGGTTCCAACTGGCAAAGAGGAAGGCAGTGCTCCAGAGACAAAAAGACCAGGTAAAAGCAGCAAGAAAATGAAGAAAACTGGTGATGCCCTGCGGATCTTTGAGGCCCACGTGCTCTTTGAGACAGGGATTATTTTTTGGGCTGTGTTTGCACAGTGCCTGGCACCAGGGCTGCTGAGCTGGCACACAGAACAATGTGGAGGGTGCCCTGGGCATGGTGGGGTTTGTGTAAAATGAGAGTAGGGGAAAGAGAGAGAAGGAAATTGTGAGATTTCACAAAGAGGCAGATCCACAGATTGATTTCTAGAGCTGCTCTCAGAGGGGAGAGGAATGGAGGAATCAGAATGGTCCAAATGGCAAAAAATCCTGCCTGGAAGGAGCTGGCAAAGAAGGGAAACTGTATCAGGGAGATGCATTAGCAAATTTTTAATGGAAATGACACTGCCAAGTAGGACTGACTGACTTCCTGGAGTCTGGGGCTCATCCATATTTTCACACTGCTGCTTTTATCTGGCCAGAATGTCTCTGCTAACTAGAAAACAGGTTTGTTTTGTTCTGTTTACAAAGGAAAATAACGGGATGGGGTGGGGAAAACCACAAAAAAATGCAGCCAGTGCTTACTCTCCGGATGTACTGTCTCTCATGCTGAAAATATATGGAGGAAAAACAAGAGAACAGAAAGATAAGATAGAGAGGACATGAAAACACAAGAGACCCACAGAAGCAGAGCACAGCAAAGCATCATGCAGCAGGGAATGGAGCTCAGCAGCTACAGGCAGAAGCAGTAAGAGCCAAAGTCACCTCCAGCCTGGTGACAGAGTCAGGGTTTGGCAGCAGCCAGGTCAGGCTGGGGCATCTGCTCACAGTCCTTATCTGTGGGCCTGATATTTCTGGGTCTGAGAGATTTCAGCCTGCTAGCAGCTGCTAAAATCTCTCAGACCCAGAAATATCAGGCCCACACTTATCTGCCACTTCTCCAGCAGTCTGGCCCACCTTGGTTTGTATTTTATTCCTACAGCCACTGCCTCAGGCCCTCTCTGCCTCTGAGATCTCTCCCTGCCCATTGCTGCTCACAGCCAGCAGGTTCCTCCCTCTGCCTCTGCCCTCTGTCAGAGCTGACCTCGCTGTCCCAGCCAAAATCACACATCTGCTCTGGTTTGGATGGCTGCAGGAGGGCAGGAATTGTGGCTGCTGCATTTGCCTATGGCTACTCCAGAGCCTCCAGGGTGAGGGCCCCACCGTGCAAAGGTGACACCGACTTTGTGCCCAGAGCAGGGCCACTCGTGCTGGCACAACAAAAACAACACCAAGGCAGAAGCAAAGGGTGGTTGGTGTTTCTCTGGGGTTGGGGGAAAATGATTCCTGTCGCCCCCACAGCGCCCTGAGAGATGCAAAGGGTTTGCAGGGTGGCAGCTCTGTTTGTCACCACATGTCACCACCACGTGTCACCACATCCCAGCCCCGCCCAGCTGAGAAACCAGAGGTGCAGGATGTGGGGAGAGTGACCAAAGGGACAAAGCTCCTGCTCTGTGTCTCTGGCATCCCTTTCCTGAGGATGTCAGCCCTCCTTTGCCAGTGCTGAGCCATTTCCACCTCTCCTCCTGCTGCTGGAAATGGTCAGAGTGCCCCAGTGCCACTGCAAAGCCCCTTTGCACCTTCCCCCCTCCCAGCCCAGAGCCACCCAGGGACAAGAGAAATGGGAGTACTTACATTATACCAACTCTGGCTTTTCTGTAAGGACAAAATAAAAGAGAAGCATTAGTTAGCACAGAGATCTTTAGGATCAAAAGGAAAGAGGGGCAGAGAAAGCAGGTCCGATCTGGTTTGGATCATTAGTGGAGTGAAAGTGGGATTAAACAGAAGATTCCAATGGATTTCACAGTGTGGTCTAACACAGTTATCCCCAGTTACAGGAGCAAGGGACAAATCCAGCAGCAGGAGTCTGGAACAGGAGACAGTTCAGGCCAAGGTGTGCATGTCCACATGCACACACACACACAGACATGCTGCCACCTTGTCTGCAGACCAGCAGTGCCAGCCAGCAACAGAGGAGCTCATCATCATCATCATCATCATCATCATCATCATCATCACATCAGCACTGCCAACCACCTCTTCAGGGGCTTCATTCTTCCAAAACTCACATTGCCCTGCTTGCCCTGGCAGCACTGCTAAGGGCAGGGACACAGCTTTGCTGACAAAAGGCAAATGTTCCAAGGGTATTTTGAATTTTAAAAGGGAGACACACACACACACACACAGAGCCAGGAAAAGTGCTGTAGAAAATCGCTAGAAAAGCTAAGCAAGGGAAAAAAAAAAAAGCTGGGATTTTATATATATTTTTTTTCAGCATTTCAGTGCACAGTGCTTTGCATCATCTGCACATGTGATTTTTTTTTGAATTTTTTTTTCCATCCTTATCATGGCATTTTGGATGGTTGGAGAGGACAGGCCACACACACTGGAGCACACAAAGGAGCTGGGTCAGCTTGGAAAGTCACGCTGGGCAATTTTCAGCTGGAGGTGAGATTTAGCTGCACAGGGAGAGGAAGAAATGAGCTTCCCACTCCCACTCCAGCCAGGCTGGCTTTCCAACAGCAGGACACTGAGCAGAGCTGCCAGGTACACAAGAAATCCCCATTTTGGGGGGATTTCCCTCATGGCAGTGAAGCCTGGGGGGCACTGGAGCCTTTCCCACTGGGGGTGGGCAGCTCCAGCTGCGCTGTTCCCCCCTCCCAAACATTTCCATTTTGAGCTGAGGACAACACACCAGGACAGGAGCACAATCTCACTGCCCTTCCTCCTTTGAAGCCATCTTGCTGCTGACCTTGGAGGGTTTTCCAGGCCTTGCAGCCAGTTTGGAATAGGAAGGGAAACGTTCTGTGCTGTGGCTGCGGGAGTTTCACTGGGAATCCCCTGGAATGTTCACAGGGACACAGACACTGCCTGCCCACCAAGGACACACAGGGTGTTCTCTACAGGACAGGAGAAGTGTTCATGAGGTCAGATTGCACCAGAGATGTCTGTGAAGACACAGGGGCTGCTCTGTTCCCAGCCCTGGATCTTCCTGCTCCAGGTTCCCTGTGTGCCACTCCAGCCACAAAACCTCACTGGATCCCACATTTCTGAAGGATCCATTGCAGAGCTCCCAGTCTCTAATGAAAAGCCTCACAGTAACACAGTACACAAGCTAAATTACAAAAATTGGACATTAAAAAGAGGAACACTCCTTTTCTCCCCCCAAATCCTGGGGAAAGGAGATGAGCTGAGGGACTGAACACAGAGAATGGCTCATATCTCACACTCATTCCTCCAAGCAGAGGAATCTCCTCTTACTTCCCACTCTTTTCCATACTTGGCCATACCTGATCCATTCATAAAGGACTGGGTTGAAATCATCCCTGCCTGCAAGTAGGACGTGGAAAAAAAAAAAAAAAGCCTTATGCAACCCAGTGTAGACTAAAAAAAGAACCAGGGTAATTAATCTGAACCATGCACACAGCACCTTGTCCTCAGGAGCACAGGGCCTGAGATGAATCTGATTTTCCTGCAGATTTGTTTTGCCATCTGTCTGCCTTAATGAGCAAAAAGGCGTCATTCAGAAATTCCTGGGGAACAAAACAAACCCCTCACAATCAAACTATAATTGGCACACACACACCAGAGGCACTGCTGTCACTGTGCCTTCCAAATCAGGGTGCCCGTGCTGTGGTGTCAGCACAGCCCAACAGGATTTCAGTCCCCTCTGCTGCATTCATTGCAGGAATTATATTTTTTTTTCCCTCCTCACATTTGAATTTCCTCCAGTCAAGGGTCCTCTATAAGGGAGCTCTGCAGGTTCTTCTTTAAGTTCTTTCATACAAAAATTATCCTGACATCCATAATTATACTGACATCTGTAATCTTACCAACGTCCTTAATGATACCAACACTCAAACTTCATCTTTTGCCTCCACCAAGTTCAACACATTTTTCCAAAATCCAAACAACCTCTCTTCTATTTTATCTTTTTTATCTATTTTATCTTTTCTTTTTAAATCTCTCTTCTATTTTATCTTTTTTTTTTTTAACTCACTGAGAGGGAAATGCGAACTGTGAAAATCAAGAGACAGTAAAATGGAGAGAGGGAGGGGAAAAAGAAAAAGGAAAAAAACATATTCTTACTTTGAGCAGGTTAAGTCTGTCATACTGGAAAAAGAAACCATAAGCATTAGAACTGAAAAGAGAAAATAAATGAGTGACAGAAGGAGGAGGCTGCACACAGACAGGGAGAAGACGGGGCTGCTTTGCAGAGATGATGCTACAGGAGCACAGAGCAGAGCTCGTGGTTACAAGGGGGCTGTAACCAGGAAGAGCTTTGGAGGGATGTGAAAAATGGAATATTTTCTCTAAGCCTTTAATTGTTACCTCTAAATAGTGATGATTTAGTGACCTCCCATGTGTGTGCACTGCTAGGGAAGGTTACAGCTCACACATTAAACCTCACCCTGAGAACTCCATCCAAGCAGAGTTTCTACCTCTCAGCATCACTGGCAGCAGCACCACAACTCACTCCTTGCTGCTGCCAGGGGAACAGAAACCTTTTGCCAAGTGAATGACATACCACAGAGCTCCAGGAGTGTCCCTAAATCCCTCCCACATCTGGGGAGGCAGAGGCACAGATTCCAGAGCTCAGAACAGATTCCTGAGCCCTCTCTCCTGACCTGTGCACTTGCAAAAGCTGCTCTGCCCACCCGACTTCTAAATGGCCATAACCCAAGGGAAATTATGGGATTTATTCCCCAAATGATCAGAATTTCATGACCTACTACCTAAAGGGGGTTTGTCCCACCCAGTGGGAGGGGTGAATGAGGAGACACAGCCAAACCCTTCTCATCCTGGCACACTGGAAGGACAGGGTGCAACAGTCACAAGCTGCAGTAGGGAAAATTCTATTTGGAGAGGAGGAAAAAGCTTGTTCACAAGAGTGGTTAAGCACTGGAGCAGGGGCCTGGCCAGGCTGTGGGATCTCCAGCCTTGGAGGGCTGCAAAATGTGGCTGCACAAGGGTTTAGACCAAGCTGATTTAACCCTGCTTTGAGCAGGGGCTTGGGGGAGAAACTTCCTGAGATCCCTCCCAACCTAAACTGTTCTACAACCCCCAGCACCAAAATTTGCATTTTCCCCCAACTTATTATTAATCCTCAGCATTCACCATTAGCTACAGGCATTGGGAAGAATCTGAAGGAAGCCACTTTCATCCATGGGCAAGAGAAAAATAGTTTAAAAATACATATTTCATCATTGACTACTAGCAAAAAGATTGGGTTTCCTGAGCTTGGAAAGCTGCTCCAGAAAAGCCTAAAGCTGATTCAGACCTTGGTCTGTGGCACTGTGGTGGGGTCAGGGTGGAAAAGAGAGCTCCAGGAAAGATTCCCTTGGGATAAAATTCCAGTGCTTAAAAACTCCTGGTGGAGCACTGCCCCTGACAATTCCAGTGCTTTAAAAATTCCTCATGGAGCACTGCCCCTGACAATTCCAGTGCTTAAAAATTCCTCATGGAGCACTGCCTCTGACAACTCTAGTGCTTAGAAACTCCTAGTGGAGCACTCCTGACAATTCCAGTGTTTAAAAATTCCTCATGGAGCACTGCCCCAGACAATTCCAGTGCTTAAAATCTCCTGGAGGAGCACTGCCTCTGACAATTCCAGTGCTTAAAAATTCCTCATGGAGCACTTCCCTCTGACAACTCCAGTGCTTAGAAACTCCTGGTGGAGCACTCCTGACAATTCCAGTGTTTAAAAACTCCTGGAGGAGCACTCCCTCTGACGGCAGCACTGCAGCACGACAGAACACCACAGACAAAAGAGGGCAGGGAACTCAAGCAGATCTGTCAGCGTTTGTACCAACACAGCAGCAAACTCATGGGCTCAAGCTGCTCCACCTCATTAGCCAGGCAGGTTGGGAAACCAAACCATCCTTCCTGCAGGAGATGAGTGGGGAGAGGAGAAGAGGCTGAGAAAGGGGAGTTTAAAATCTTTGCCCCTCGGGTTTTTTTTGTTCCTAACCTCTCCCTGTATGAGCAGACAAGAGAATCATCTGCCTGGGGAGAAGAAGGGGGTTGAATGCCTGAAAATTCTGCATTTGTGCCAGAGGAAGCAGCTTGTGGAGCACAGAGCAGAGCTCCAGGCTGCACACTCGATGATCCTCGTGGATCCAGCTCAGAATATTCTGTGTGAGCAGGGCAGGAGGCTCTGACAGGCTGCTGGGGGTCCTGCCTGGGATCCCCTCCCTCTGAACTCATCTGGCCCTCACTTCCCTTCAGTTTCTCCAGCTGCCTCACAGTGGTTGTGGTTTTCCCTCTCAGAGAAGGAGGGGCTGGCTGCAGGCACCTCCCAGCACCACTGCACACACATTTTACACACACATCCCTCTGTTCCAGGCTCATCCCCACCAATCCCTCTCCTAAAAACCCCTCTGCACCTGCAGCTTACCACAGCCTGTCCTGGCCCACACACCTCTACTCACCAGCAATCCTGTCAGGGCTCTGCTACTCCAGACCTTCCACAGCACTTCTTTCACACCTCACCTTGAGACTTTTGAGTCCCACAGTGCTCCTCTGCAGTTATCCCAGCTACAGATACCAAGCACAAGACAATCTGTCTAAAAAAAAGACGTCAAGAAGCTTCCAGCAGACACCAGCACATCATGCAAGGTCACAAGGTCACAAGGACCACGACCAAGGGAAGACACTGAGCCAGCATTGCTCTCTGAGAACTTGCCTAGAAGGAAACCTGAGGCTGGGGAAAGGCCAAGACAAGGATTTTGTGGATTTTTGTGAAGCCATCCAAGCCATTCTGCTTTCATGGAGTGGAAATGCCAACAGCTTGGCACTTCCCCCAACAACCTGCATTTCTGATTTTCCCACTTTTCTGAGGGTAGCACGGAGGTGTGAGATCAAATCCCAGATGATCTTATCTCCAATTCAAGCACCCACAGAGGCATCTTCCACTTATCACCTCTCAGAGCGAGCCCATGAATTCTCACAATTCATTTGGGACAGGTCTGTTCTACCAGGTTCAAGCTGGGTTCATTTGAAATCACTGATCTTTCATATTTACATCACACAGGAGAGCGTGCAAGGGCAGTAAGCTGAGATCACTGGCCACAAAAACACTATTCATCATGAAAAGCAGGGAAGAAGTAATGGAGAACAACTCTTGTTCCTGAAATCATGGAGGAAGAAGACAGGAAAGAGGAGGGATCATGGCTCTGTTCAACCCCAGAGGATTTCTCCCTGGCAAAGACAGCAGCTCACTCCAAGGGAGAGGGGAAAGCAGAACTCAAAGGCTGATTTGGGAGCAGCTGGAGGGGTGTGATGAACAGGCCAGTTCTCAGTCTGTGTGAGCAAATCCCAGCGAGATGCCAGTGATGTAAGTGAACCCAGCTTCCAGCTACAGGCACAGGGCTGAGCTCTTGCTGGCATTCTCACAGCCACAGCAGGAGAATGCCTGACTGGGGTCAGCACTCAGCACCATGGGGAGGGTTCCTGAGTGGTGAGACAGCTCTACAGTGGGGGACAGGAGAGAAAAAAGAAGGCTTACTTTGGAGAGGCGCTTGTGTGACTTAATCGGAGAGAAAGCATGCAGGAATGAAAAGAGAGAAATTAGGGAAAGAAGAAAAAAATTACCTCGCAGATTGAGAGAAGGAAAACCCACACACCCAAAAGAGAGCACTGTACCCCTTTCTTCCTCGTGGAAAGCACCAGGAGTTAAAAGTTCAGCTTTAGTAGTCACCTTGTTGGTAAAAATCTCACTCCCATGCCCTTACTTCACAGCATTTTGAGGGCCAGGGGGATGCAACTCCTTCCTCCCTGTGGTTCCCCCTTCCCAGGGAGCCCATTTCCCTGTGAGCATCCCCAGTGTGGCTCTGAGCACATCCTGCCTGCCTCCCATCCCATGGCTTCCCTTTGGGAGCACAGTGCTGGCAACCTCGTGCTGAGGGTGTCACCAGCCCTGGGACGGGGTTTGTAGGTCACTGTGTGTGCACAGGAAGCCAGGCTGACCCCAAGGGCAACCTCAGAACGCCAGTGATTCAGCTTGAAAAACCCTCTTCCCCCCTCTTCTGAGCTCACAGACTGCCCCCATAGTGGTGAGAGATCACAATGTGGGCCACTGAGTGCTGTTCCCTCTGCTGAGTGGCCCCAAAGGGGAGGGGATGAAGATTTCTTGTCTGTGACACAATCCAGCAATAAACCAGGCAAAGATCTAACAATTCATTTTATACAGGCCACCAGAGTTCTGCCTCTGAAATTATCCAAGCTGAAATAGCTCACTTCCAAATCTGGGCAAACACAAGTGCTCCTGGCAGCTAACAGTGTTATATTTATCTATAAGGTATCACTGATACCAGGGTTATAATCAAAGTTTTGTTTGGTACCCCAGGCTCTCGTGTGTGTTTAACCAGGTCCCACTGCTCCCACAAAAACCTAGAGCCAAACCTGAAACCCTCTACCCCTGCACAGCAAAGACAAGGCTGGTTCTGACATGGTCCAAAGGCACAAAACCTGCCTGGGGGAAATATCAGCCACCCTGGGCAAGGCAGTCATAACATTGCAGCCATGGAAGGAATGGGCAGAGGGCTGGAAAACTGATTCTGTGCAGTTTGAACTGACCTCAGAGGGCTTGGATAGGACTGGGGAAATGCACAGGCCTTTTACAGGGGAAACCTTTTTTATTTCATGCCCCTTCATGATCCAGGTGATAAAAAGTGATTGCAACAGCTGATTTCTCAAGGCCTTTCTCAAAACCACAGAGCCTCCCAGAGAACAAGACCTTGACTCTGCTGCATTCATTTTGCAGCAGAGTTCATTGCAGGAACTATTTTATTTTTTTCCCTCCTCACATTTGAATTCCCCCGAATCAAGGGTCCTCTATGAGGGAGCTCTGCAGGTTCTTCTTTAAGCTCTTCCACACACAAAAAAAAAAAAAGAAAAAAATTGTCCTGATAGCCATAATTATACCACAGAAAGCTGACTACAGAAAGTTGAAAGGACTCTGAGTTAGGAGAACCTTCAGAAATACGTTGGGGAAGAGGGAGGGAATTCAGAGATAAAAAGGGCAGAGGACAAAGGCAGTGCAGCACAAGCCCAGCACCACGGGGGACACCAGCCCTCTGCTTGCCCCTCACCTTGGAGTTCTTGGCCCCGCTGCGGCCGGACTGGGAGGAGCAGCTCCTCTGGACCCCCTGCTCCGGCGTGGACGGGGACTTGTCCGAGGAGTGGTCGGAGCCCTTCTCCACCATGGCTTCCCCCGGGGCGTCCTGCGGCGTGGGCGAGCGCGAGCGTTTGCGCAGGATCGGGGAGCAGGCGGGCGTGCTGCGGTTGGAGTTACTGGCAGTACTGCAGGGGGAGAGGAGAAGAGAGAAGGGTTAAACCATCCCCAGAGTGGAACAGCTGCACCATGAATTGCACCCCAAACTGCCTCCTGATCTGCATCCTGAGCTGTACCCCAATCTGCACCCCGAGCTGTGCAGGCGGGTGTGCTGTGGTTGGAGTTACTGGCAGTACTGCAGGGGGAAAATAGAGCAGGGTTAAACCATCTCCAGAGTGAAAGCTGTTTCACTGCAGCACCTCGAGTTTCACCCCAAACTGCATCCCGAGTTCCACCCCAAACTGCACCCCGAGCTGCACCCTAATCTGCACTCCACGATGTGCAGACAGGCGTGCTGTGGTTGGAGTTCCTGGCAGTACTGCAGGGGGAGGAGGAGAAAGAAGGGTTAAACCATCCCCAGAGTGAAACAGCTGCTGCACCCAATCTGCATCCCCAACAGCACCCTGAGCTGCATCCTGACCCTGCACCCTGATCTGCACCCCAATCTGCATCCTGAGCTGCACCCCGAGCTGTGCAGGTGGGCATGCTGCATTTGGAGTTACTGGCAGTACTGCAGGGGGAGAGGTGAAGAGAGCAGGGTGAAACCCTCTCCAGAATGAAACAGCTGCTGCACCCCGAATTGCACCCCAAACTGTACCCCGAGTTTCACCCCAAACTGCACCCCAAGCTGTGCAGGTGGGCGTGCTGCGGTTGGAATTACTGGCAGTACTGCAGGGAGAGAGGAAGGGAGAAGAGAGGAGGGTTAAACCATCTCCAGAGTGAAACAGCTGCTGCACCCTGATCTGAACCCTGATCTGCATCCTGATCTGCACCCCAAGCTGCACCCCAATCTGCACCCTGAGCTGTGCAGGTGGGCCTGCTGCAGTTGGAGTTACTGGCAGTACTGCAGGGAGAGAGGAAGGGAGAAGAGAGGAGGGTTAAACCATCCCCAGAGTGAAACAGCTGCTGCTCTCCGAGCTGTGCAGCACCCGCCGGGCTCCCCCAGGCACAGAAGGCAGAACTGCTTCCTGAGCAATCTCCCCCCAGTGCCCCTGGTGGGTTCATGCAGTTCTCGTTTAGCAGAGGCAGAGGAACTGCTGGCAGTGCCTTTCTCCACCCCCCCTCCCCAACCCCTCAGACCACAGAGCAGTGCCCACGAGAATGAACTCGTTGACTGCTGTGGGCTCCCAGAGTTTCAAATGGTGGATCTGAGCTTAGAAAAGTCAAATGTGCACCCTAGAATGAGAGAGGTGTGCTCTCCTCCCAGTGTGTTCTCAATGCAGCCTCACTCTGCCCCTCCTCTGTTAGTGCAGCTCTTCTCAACAGGATGCATGAAAACAGGGTCACATCTTTCAGAAAACATCCCATCAAAGAGCATCAGAAATGCTGGGGCTCAGGGAGGGGAGTCATGATGACATTCAATGCAGCATTTCCTGCACAGAACTATCCTTTCCCACATGAAATGGGCATGAAAATGGTTTGCTGCAACCTAAAAGCTTTTGTGATTAAAAAAATAAAATAAAATCCAGTTCCTCTTTCACAATGGGAAAAGAAAGCCCTTTCAGAGTTTTACAGAAATGATGAGGGGAATGGAACTTCTCATCCTCTTTCCACAGCAAATGCCCCAACACCTAGATCAGCAAGCCAGCAACGTACACATTAACACAGAACAGGAAAACTCAGATTTCCTCACTGCTCCTTCTCTTTTGATGCCTCTCCTTCCTGCCAGACTCTTCAAAATACCACATACTACACCCATTTTTCCCTCAGTCACTCATTTCCTTCAGGAGTCAAATCTATTTCTGACCAGTCCAGACATCCTCGAGGCTTTTCCAGCTGGTCCTGCTCAAGCCAGCAGGTTACAGAGGAGCCTGGGCTGAAGCAAGGATTGGATCTGTGTTAACTTCTCCAGGACCCTGTTATCTCATGAGCAACACCAAACAGGCCACATCTGACAGAGGCAGCAGGAAAGGGATGGAGGAATTACAGCTGCAAGGGACTGAATTAAAGAAGCTGTTACAATCTTAAGGGTTGTGATTTAAGGCAAAATAGATACAGCAATCACAACGAAGGAACTCCAAATGGGTCATTTCTTCCCTGAAAATCTAGAGCTGAACACATGCCTGAGGTTCCATTAATTCCCAGATAAAAGCCATATCCATCTCTTCTTAGCTCTGTAGAAGCCAAAAGCATTGCACAAGCATTAGTCAGAAGTGAGCAGCCAGTGTAACACACTCCTGCAGCAGTTACCACCAGGTTTGGGTTGGTTTGGTTTTGGATGCACTGGTCTTGTAAATGATCCTTTATTTGCTCACCGCTTGTGTCAAGGCACAAGTGATGAAACTTTCCCTGAGCAGCCTGCAGAAAGCACACAGCCAAGCTGCTTATGCAAACAGGGCCAGAATCAGATTTCCTAGGAGCTGGCCCCGGGCAGGAACAGCAGCGTGGAGCTCCACAGCAGCCCCTGAGAAGATGCTTCCACCACTAAAAAGTGTGGAATTTCATACAGATAATGAACAGGCTTGGGAAAATGGGTTTGCAAAATGTTCTGTAGGCAGGAAGGTGGATTAAGCTAAAGTCTGTTCTGTTACCTATTTCTATTCAGTAGGATGAGAACTATAGATATAGACCAACAAAACCCCGTTCAAATATCATCTAAACCCCAAGGCAGCTTCAGAGAAATTCCCCCTTGGCTTGAGGTTCTTTACAAGCAGCAATGGCACATCCTCAAGTGAAATATTGTCACATCATGTCATCCTGTGCCCTCCCTTTCCCTGGACAAGGCACAGGAATATTGAATGCTAGACCAGTGCACCAATAACGGTAGCATATTCAAGATTTAATCTCCCCCAAATAATAACTGAAGCAAAAGACAAATCAAAAAAATGATCTGGACCATTCTCCCAGCAGCACTGCCTGCAGCAGTTTAGGTATAACATGAAGTAAAATTATCAGGGATTTCTTAGTTTATTGAAGTATTAAAAATAGCATCAGGTTCCTTCACAGATTTTCAGCTGTCTGTGCTCCTGCTGCTCCTTCTCCTGCTCAACTCAATTTTAGCAGCCCAGCAGAGCTGTATTAGTGACTCCAAGTTCATCCAGCAGTGGTCCCAGAGATGGACACGATTCCGAATTGCCATTTTCACAGACTGTAGAAAAAGCAGACTTCTTGTGAAAACCTCTGAATTCTGAGGCTGTGTTGGTCCTGCCTGCCCCCAGCATGCTTGAGGCAACATAAGCTGGTTTATGTGAGAGGTCCCCAAAAACACAAGGCAAGAATTTGAAGGCATTTCCCCTGGCTAACATATCACTGGGCTAAACTCTCTGAACAGATGAACTCATTTTCCTCTACAGCTCTACAAAACCTGAGTTTACCACCCACAACCTTCATCTCACTTTCGGTTCATGCGAGTTCACAGTTTCACTTTGAGTTTGAGTTTAGAGCAGCTCTGTAAAGCCCAAGCCAAATTCAGTCCAGGCTCTGTTTGCTTTCAGTTTGCAGCTGTCAGATTTTGCTGCTGCTCAACTGAAATTCAGAATGAGCAGCTCAAACCCAGGGGTACAGCTGCCATCACATGCAGGTGAAACTCAAGATGAAAAATGCTGGAAAGTTTGGGGCCATTTTAGTCTTTTTATGGTCTTACAAATCTCCTCAAGGTGGGTTTTCAGTCACAGGAGCAGCATCAGCACTGACTTGCTCAGAGCTGGCAAATTTTATTTTTGCCCAGCCCACACTTGCCATAGCCACACATTTTTGGTGCCAGCTCTGCCAAGCATAACCTTGGGCAAGCTTCTGTCTTCCAAGCTTATATTTTCAGCTTAAAAAACGAAATCCATCCACATATTAGGAGTTAGGTGTACATGGATTCTCACCTTTGCAGAAATAGGGAGGGAAAAATAACATCAAGGGTTCCTTCTTTGGCTCTCCCTGAAGTCAGTGGCACAAATATCAAACCCAGGAGGGCTGAATTCTCCTCCTGCTCTCTGATGGCTGGGAAAAGCTGAATATTTCAGCACTGACTTGCTCAGAGCTGGCAATTTTATTTTTGCCCAGCTCATACTGCCATAGCCACACATTTTTGGTGCCAGCTCTGCCAAGCATAACCTTGGGCAAGGGTCTGTCTTCCAAGCTTATATTTTTAGCTTAGAAAATGAAATTCATCCACAGATATCATGTTAGGTGTGTGTGGATTCTCACCTTTGCAGAAATAGGAGGGAAAATAACATGAAGGGCTCCTTCTTTGGCTCTCCCTAAAGTCAGTGGCACAAATATCAAACCCAGGAGGACTGGAATTCCTCTCCTGCTCTCTGATGACTGGGAAAAGCTGAATATTTCTCACATGAAGGACTCCACAGACAGAGAAAACGACGAGTCTGTTAACTGAACTGTGGATGGGCACAGAAAGCACAGGGCTGCCCCTGCCCTGAGCCCCTCAAAACTGCTCCTGCTCATTCCCTGGGGCTTGAATCCAGCCCAAGGCACAGCCATGACGAACGCTTTCTGCAGTTGCCATGGCGACCAAGGCCTGCAATTGAACCAGGAATCGACGCCTGAAATGCCAAAACGGCTTGACCCACTTTGAAAAAAAAATAAATGTGATAAATAACGCTTTAGAGACCTAATTGCCCAGAGCTCATTCAGGGCCTCACATCCCCCTGCAGAGTGGCCTTCAGTAGATGAGACACATTAAGTGAGGGACAGAACACAAACAAGCCCACCTAAGCAGCAGCCCCTTTGCTCTGAGGTGAAAACCCCTGCAAGGAGCATTTTGAGAGCACAGAAGGCTGAGTTTGTCTCCTTAGTTTATGTCCCTAAAGGAAAAGTCTCATCCAAACACCATCAGCCAGCCTGGTGTGGATGGGAAGGGGCCAAACTCTGCTCAGACGTGGAGGAAAAGCATCAATACCTGCAGCAGTGCAGTAAAGAATCTATAGCCTGCCAGGATCTTGTCTTTTTAGCAGAAATTGTAGTGATACGACAAGGAGTAATGGATTCAGACTGAAAGAGGGGAAATTTAGGTGGGATAAATGGAAGAAATTCTTCCCTGTGAGAGTGGGGAGGCCCTGGCAGAGGGTGCCCAGAGAAGCTGTGGCTGCTGTGTCCCTGGAATCCCAAGGATGGGGCTTGGAACAACCTGGGACAGTGGAGGTGTCCCTATCCATGGGACAGATGATGTTTAAGGGCCTTTCCAACCCAAACCATTCTGGGATCCCCCAAGCTTTCCTTGAGCTGGTGAAAAAGAACATTTGGCAATGCACGGAGCAGCCCCTGCTCATACCCTGCCCTGAGACACCAGGCAAGGCACAGAAAGGCCAAATTTCCTCCTCCAACAGAGCATTTCCTGTAAGGATCTGGACCAGGTGATGAACAGAGCTTCACCAAGCAGCTCCTTTTGGGAAAGGTATTCCACAAGTTAAGCTTGGTGTTCTTAAAACTACAAAGGAACTCTTAACAATGGAGAACTCCACAAGAAACCTGACTCTGCTGCAGTCTGTTGAATGAATTCTGCAGGAATGGCACCCAAGCAGTCCTGAAGTGACACAGAAGTCTGTCCATCCCACCAGATCTGAAACCACAGACTGACACAGGCACCCTGCAGCAGTTCCTTCCCAAACCACAGGTGCCCCAAGAGCCAGCAGCCACCTCCAGCAGAGCATTGTCACAGCACCTGTGACACAGATTAACACAGCAAATCCTTTTGGGTCTGCCACTTGCAGGGTATGAAATAGAATTCAGCCAGAAGCAGGAAAAGTACCGAAGAATTTTGCAACTAGAGCAGCTCAGCTAAACAAGCAGCAGCCTGGGGTACACAGCACTCACCACCTTTGCTGTGGCCACCACCAGCTCCTCAGGGGGCAGAAAAACACCAGCGACACCATTCCCTCCAGAAAAAAAAACACCAGGGACATCATTCCCTGAAGAAAAAAAACCACCAGGGACACCATTCCCTGAAGAAAAAAAACCACCAGGGACACCATCCCCTGCAGTGCATTTCTCAGCCCCTTGGATCTCCTCATGGAAGTCCTGATGTGGAAAGCTCAAAGGCCTACAAGTTTTCCCTCAGTTTTTAAAAGAATTTGCTTTCCCAGATTCATCCTGCAATTACTCATTTCTCCCTGCAGCACCGACCTGGTAATGAGCTCTTCCAGGCCCAGGATTGGGGTTTGTTCTGCAATTTGAGCTGAATTTGGGAAGTGCTGAGCAATATGTCCCCAAACCAGCAAAGATGCACATATTGAAGCACATATTGAACCCTCTCTGTCTGAAATCTAAGGGCTGTGCAAAGTCAAGGCTGTGCCTACACTTTCCTGAACAAGACCAGAGGAGATCCTCGAGGACAACAACACAGAACTGTGCTGATAGCCTGGAATAGAGCAGAAAGGTCAAGAAGGCACCTCAGGCCTGGCTGGAGCACTGAAAAGAGTTAATTCTCCTCAGAAACAGCTATTAGAGGGGTTAATTACACGCCTACAAAGATACTTTTCTGCCATCCAGTCTGACATCAGTGGAAAACGAGGAGATTCAGAAGCTCATTATGCAGTCTCCCAAACAGCAAGCAGATGGTAACAACTTTTGATCACCAACCTACACTCCCTTCAAATTGATAATCCAAGAATGAAAACCTGCACAGATCCTGGAGCAATTCCCTGGGCCCACCATTGCTCTACAAGCAATAACAAAATGTTATATTTCTATTACATCTCCCTCCCAGCAAGAGAGACAAAAGAGAAAGCAATAAGTCAAAAAAGCAATGACACCTGCAGGGCTGTGCAGAAACCAAGGAGTGTTTCATGACAAGTGCTTTGAAAAGAATCATAAAAATAGGCTGCCTTCTGCATGGTTTTTTTTAGCAGAAAAGTCCAGCCTTGTTTAAGATTTATTCTGTCTATTTCGACATTTCGCAGAATGCTGTCCTCCCATGACATCCAATCACATGTTTACATATTCATGAAATAAAATTAATGCAATTATTATGCCTCAGAGGATTAGCAAATCACTGCAAGCATTAGGAAGGAATTTGCCTTCTGCCCACAGGCAGCAGTGTGAGGATGGGCAGATGCATTATTAACCATGTCATTGTCCCCATGGATCACCCGATCCTGGTTACCACTGGAGACAGACCCATGGACAATCAGCCTCATCTCTCACAGAAACTCCCCCTCGGCCAGCTTGGAAGAAAACCTCTCCTTTCCTGCTTGGAGTGGCTTCAAAAATCCCAAGGAAAAGTTGGAAAAAGTTTCTGAAATACAACAAGCCAGATCTTAATAATAAAGTCAAATAACACACCAGTCATGACTTGGAAAGGGTCATTAACGTGCAGGGTTATAAATCACACCCTAAACCCCTCCCTCAGTCACAAATTATTATAATTCCATTTGCTCCAAAGGGAGGCAAGCCACGTAAAACAAAGCATGATGGATAACAAAGAAATCTGGGAAGCAGTAAAGGGGAAACAGCACCAAGTAAGGATTTCACATCCCTCTGAAGGCGACAGACACGGCCCCAAGCACTGTCACCTGCAGGTCACCCACTCTACAGCTGTGCTTCCCGAGGAGGAACAGATCCAGGCTTTGTTTTCCTCCCCTCCCCACCACAAAGTCAACAGCTCTTGTAATTAACAGCAAGAGCTGCAATGTCTGAGGCTTCCATCAACATCTCCAAGCCTGGAACTTGGGGCAGAACAGAGCTCACAAGCCTCGTTAAAAAAATAAACAAAACAACAACAGACCCTGTTAAACCATCTTTGATGTGAGGAAAAGTTTTGAAAACCTGACAGCTCAAAGGATAAAAATAAAAATTAAAGTAAATCCGAGCCTGTTTATTTTAATCCTCATCATTTCCAAGCCAACATCAGAATCCTTCAGTGGTTTGGGGATGCAATGCTGCTGTCATATGTGCTTTATTTCAAGGGAGAGTGAGATAAAGCAACAGAGCTGGTGATAAACACCCAGGCCCACTTTTGGGTGGGGGTGTAGATGTGATACCACTCCCAGATTCCCTCCAGAGGAGCTCAGGCACTTATCTCTGCTGTAACTCCAGCAAGGTTTTCTGAACTTTATTTCTGGCACAACAGTGTCCCCTTGGGCACATCCCAGCCTTGTGGCAGGGGTGTCACAAAGCCCAGCCCACAGTGTGCCTGGGAGGACTCTGAGGAAGACTCTGAGGAACTGAGGAGGGCCCTCAGGGGGTTCTGAGGAACTGAGGAGGGCTCTGAGGAACTGAGGAAGACTCTGAGAAAGGCTCTGAGGAGGACTCTGAGGAAGGCTCTGAGGAATGCCTGAGGAGGACTGAGGAAGGCTCTGAGGAAGGCTCTGAGGAAGGCTCTGAGGAAGGCTCTGAGGAGGACTGAGGAAGGCTCTGAGCAGGGCTCTGAGGAGGAAGGCTCTGAGAAGGAAGGCTCTGAGGAGGAAGGCTCTGAGGAGGACTGAGGAAGGCTCTGAGCAGGGCTCTGAGGAGGAAGGCTCTGAGGAGGAAGGCTCTGAGGAGGAAGGCTCTGAGCACGCCTCACAGCCAGTGTGGGGGAGGACAGGGATATTGTGCATCAGGAGCAGGAGACAAAGCTGGAGCTCTGCATCTTCCCACTCACTCCCACAGCTCTGTCAGCCATCACAAGTTAATGGAAGATGTTGTGATCTTCAAAGCTGGGATCAAAGCCACTTCCCTTTGTTCAGCCCTTGATGTTTCCTCCCTTTACCTTTCTGAAAATAACAATGTGACAATTTCTGGTTGATTTCCCCCTGCTTTGCTCCAGCCATGCAGCAGCACTGGCCAGCTCCAAATTAAAAACAGAGAGGGTCAGACCCCTCCAGTGCAAGAGTCACAAACTGCACTTTGTACCTGGCTCAACCTTGTCCCCCCCTTCAACAGATTCTCTCTTGCTTCATCCAGCTGTTTATCAGCTGGGGGCTTCTCCAAGGGAATGTTGGGGGTTCCAAGTTATGGCACTGCTGTAAAATACATCCCGAAGGTTTGACCTGAAGTTTCCATCCTACTGAGTCAAAATCACAAGCTCCATCCTAAATTTACCAGCTTCTCCCGCAGATGCATGTGATTTAATGGGGCAAGGGAAGAGGAATACATCCATTTTTCTAAAGCACCATTTCCATGATGCACAGGACAATGTAAATCAGTAATCTAAGAAAAAGCAAATTTTTAGGGCATTCAGCAGATTCTCCCTGTCTATGAACACACAGACTGTGATGAATCCTCACTTCCTACTGTTCTCCCTTGCCAAAAAAATATATCTAAAGGAAAAAAAAAAAAAGCCACCTGTATAGACTCTGGAGCACAGCCTGAAAAAGCTTCACAAACCAAATCCTGCCTCTCCCCATCAGTGCAAACACACAAACACCGGGAGAGGAAGGCAGAGCGGAACCACGAGCCCTTGTAGATGCAAGGGAGCACATGGGCAAACAAATCCAACCATATTCCTGCAGCAGCTCCGTGACGCAGCCACCTCCGACCCCCTCCTGCCTCTCTCTCTTTCCCTGGACCCAGATGTTACGGCAGGAATAACTGTCCCCGCGGGAATGGGGGATGGGGGACACAGCAGGGCGTGAAGGGGAAACCAGGAGGGGTGAGGGGAATGAAAGCTGCAGGAGGCGGGGGGGAAAAAATGAGAAAAGAAAAAAAAAAAAAAATAAGGGAACACAAACAATCAAGATTTGCCCATTGTTTGGAACAATCGAAAAGGCTGTTTTAGCAATTCCGCCCCGCAGGAGAGAGGCAGGGCACGTGCGTGGAGGGGGGCGGGGGGGAGAGAACAAGGAGAGAAAAAATAAAATAAATAATAAGATGAAATCAAATAAAATGAAATCAAATGAAATGAAGGGATCAGCCCGCCGGAAAGGAAGAGGAACGAAGCATCCCCGCACCATGATGTCACGCCGCCTGCTTTTCCAGCCCCCCGAACGGAGAGCAGCAGCAACCAACATGGACTCCCGCTTTAATCTGCCCGGAGAGCGCCTGTGTGCGATGGAGCCGAGCCCTGCGTGTGACACATGTGTGTGACAGCCAGCGGGGACAGCGACAGCACTAACCTGGCAGCCATTCGGGAGCGTGGAGCGGCGCGCAGCACCAGCAGCAGCAGCAGCGGCAGCAGCAGCAGCTAGGAGGAATTCACTCGGGATCGCTCGGCATTCATTGGGGGTTCATTCATTCATGCACTCGGCAGCGGCCAGCCGGGAGGGTTACTCACCTCCTGCAGCATGGCACGGCCCTTTCCCTTCCCCCGGGGGCTCTCAGGGGCTCCGTGCGGCCGCTGCCGGACACGCTGCCCCGGCCCCGGCCATGCCCATGCCCGTCCCCCCGGTGATGTTGCCCGGTGCGGCCGCACACGCTCCGCGCACACGCCTGCGCAGCGCTTTACATAATGCGCCCACCCCTGCCCGCCCCGCTCGCCTCTCCCCTAACGCCAGAGAGACCCCCAAACGCTTTCACAGGACTTAAACAACCCTACGAGTTGAAATGCGACGGGTTGGAAATGTTTTGTTTGTCCTCTCTGCATGCGTAGCGCATTAAATAATGCGCCCACCCCTGTCCGCCCCGCTCCCCTCTCCCCTAACGCCAGAGACACCCCCAAATGCTGTTAGAGGATTTAAACAACCCTACGAGTTAAAATCCGACAGGTTGTAAACATTATGTTTGTCCTCTTTGGTGTGCAGCGCTTTGCATAATGCACCCAGCCCTGCCCGTCCCACTCGCATGCCAAAGAGACCCCCAGATGCTTTTTGAGGATTTAGACAACCCGAGGAGTTTAAATGTGACAGGTTGGAAATGTGTTCGTCCTCTCTGTGTGTGCAGAGCATTAAATAATGCACCCACTCGGCTCGAGTCTCCCCCTAATGCTAAAGAGATCCCCCAAACGGTTTTAGAGAATTTAAACAACCATAGGAGTTAAAATCCGACAGGTTGGAAACATTGTGTTTGTCCTCTCTGTGTGTGCAGAGCATTAAATAATGCACCCACCTCTGCCCGCCCCGCTCTTGCCTCCCCTAATACCATTGACCCCAAACACTTTTAGAGGATTTAAACAACCCAAGGAGTTAAAATCCGACAGGTCAGAAATGGGTTTGTCCTCTGTGTATGCAGCGTTTTATATAATGCACCCACCCGGCTCGAATCTCCCCCTAATGCCAAAGAGACCCCCAAACGCTTTTCAAGGATTTAAACAACCCGAGGAGTTAAAATCCGACAGGCTGGAAATGTGTTTGTCCTCCCAGCGCTTTGCATAATGCACCCAACCCCTGCCTGGCCCATTCTCACGCCAGAGACCCCCAAAGGCTTTTACAGAATTTAAACAACCCGAGGAGTTAAAATCCGACAGGTTGGAAACATTGTGTTTTGTCCTCCCTGCCGCACACGCGCTGCTGGGAGAAAGTTTCAAAGCGTGTAAGCAGGAACAAGCAGGAAAATTAAACCCTAATTAAGTGGCCGCGTGGATTATCTGAGCTGAATTAAACAACGCTCATTCAGAGTTTAAGGTGACCTCAACTCAATTTAGCTGGCTCCGTCTAGGAAGCCAATTTAGTTTCTTTTTTTTTTTTTTTTTTTTTTTTTTTTCCGTGCTTATCCCTGTGTAAACAGGCCTGGGATTTTTAAAGAAACATTATCAAGCAAAGTTTACAGCTTTTTCAGCATTAGCACGTGGTGTTTCTTTTGAGGACACTGTATCCCCTCCAAAGGTGCTTGGGGACATCTTCATTCCAGAATAAAGAGATCGACTTCAGTCCCTCCCAATACAATAAATAAGGGATAATAAGTGCCCCTTAGTACAATAAAAAAAAAGCTGAAGGATGATAAGAGAGCAAAACAATCACCCAGCTTGCACTTTACCTCTCAGTCTGTGAAATCAGGCCTTGTGTGTGCAAGGAAATGGTGTAGAACTGAACTGGAACTGCACTAACACCCCTGATCTGAGCACGAGTGTCCACGTGTGGAATTACTCCGAATTTTGGACTCAGGATGCTGTGAGTGACCCCCTCAGGGCCACACTGACAACAGAGGGAGCTGTTCCCTGAGTGCTGGAAACACTGACCACTCTGCCCTTGGCCTGCCTTTGTCACATTTTGCCCCTTCCATAAGCAGGGCTGAGCATTTTCTCTCCTCTTTACAATCACTCCCAGCTCTGAGCGCTGATTCCCAGAGGAGCACCTTCCCACAAGGCTGATTATCCATCATTTCTCTATAATCAAAATCAGTGGGAGCAGGAGGTGCTCCAGCAGGCTCAGACCAGGGTGATTCAAAGGATTTCAAACTGAAAACACCACCACCATACACACCTTTGTCTGGACATCACAACAGCACCACCACCTTCATACTACTCAGAGATTACACTTAGGTGCACATGAATTCACAGTTTATGTGCCACTGTTCTAATAAGTTCATGGCATCCATCAGCCTGATGCCAATTTTGTTGATTGAAATGCTTCCCAAAGTTTGCTGGCTGGAGAATTAGAAATTCATTTCATGGAAATTACATTTTACCTTCAATTTTCCCCACTCCCCTGTGCCCAAGGATGGTGTGATTCCCACTGAAACACCATGTCCAGGATTGTATCCAGGTTCAGTGGGTGGATAACCTGGATAAACTCAGATAAGAGCAACCAGCACTACAGGCAGTGGCACTGAGTCCTTTCAGCACAGCCTGGAGGCCAAGGAATGGCAAGATTTAAATGCCCACCTGGAATCCAGGTTTGATCCCACTGGGTATCAAATCCCACTGGAAGTGCTGAAAGCTGAAGCTGGATGAATCCTGACTAGACAAGAGAAACCTATTTTGGGAAGCAAACAGAACTAACCACTGTAACTAATTCAAGGCTCAATTACCCATCTGTGGCAAACATTATTATGCAAGGGTTTGTGTTCTCCCAAGCACTGTTCTGTACCTCGAACCAGAATCAATTCAAGCCTCACACTCTGCATTCAACAGGACTTGGAATGAGATATCTGAATGGTCTTACTTTGTTTTACAGCCTATGGATCTTTCCAGTGTTTTATTCTCTTCCAGAAAGTGAGAAAATAGTTAAAAACATAATTCTTAGCCTCCACAAATTTGGATATATTTAGTCTGGACAACTATTGAGGTTTGAACAGGTGATATTTTTCAATAGTCACATGAGTAACACTGACCCAAATGCTGTGATAAATTCTATACAATGGCTACTTCAGATCTGAAACACACAAAGGCTCAGAGCAGGTCATGGAGTGGCAGCATGGACATGGGGTTAGGTCTAACCCACCCTTCAGACTGTCAGGAGAGAAGATGAATCAACCAAAATCCTGCTTCCAAAAGCACTTTAAGACCAGTAGTAAAAATGCAAGACTTAATGAGAGAAAAGCTTCTTTAAGTTATGGGGAATCTGGAACACCACACAGCACCTCAAAAGCTTTACAAACTTGGTGAGATCTGCAAAGTTTCACCCAAAACTCTTGGGAGGACAAACAGTTTTTACATTCCTGCAGCACCATCCCTGGCACTGAACCCATTCCATGGTGATAAAAGTTAGATAATACTGCACTGAGAGAGGATCTTTAGGAGCCTTTAAGGAAGCTCTTCTGGACATAAAGCTGCGAGTTCCTGCCTCATTCAAGAGCTGCAAGAATGCATTTTATGTCAGCTGGGTTCACTTGCACCAGTCTGGTGTTCAAGGCTCAAGGTAAGGACTTTATTTCATGTGTGAAGGACAACGTGAGCATGACATGGTCACACACCACAGCTCTGCCAAGCCCTGCAGGAGGAGCAGAGTCACACCCGGGGATCCCTCCCTCCGAGGATGCTCCAATTTTGTGCCAGGCTCCTCAGTGTCCAGGCAGGCAGAGCCTTCTCCTTCCCCAAACTGCCCCCTCAGTGCCTGCAGGGCTGTCCTGCTGCTGTAACACAAGCACTCTCATGCATATTGCATCTCCCAGCCCCGAGGAAACGAGGCACTGTCCAAGTAATTAAAGCCCGGGGCTGATGACAGATCCGTGGGACAGAGCAGGGCCTGGATGTCCGGGCCTGCAGAGCATCAGGTGGGGCTGGGATCAGCTCTCCAGCCGGGCAGAGCAATCCTACCCTCCCTGTAAGCCACACCAGCCGTGCAGAACAAAAAGGAGCCTTTAAAAGTCTGTCTGAAAAACGTCAGGTGACAATGAGCCCCTGGACTGCAAAACACCAAGGGTTTCTCATTTCCCCCCCATAATTCTTTGTCCACCTTCAATATGACCTGGTTTGAAAACTTAGAGCCACCGGGACAGTTACTCCCCAAGATCTCTGCTTGTCAGCTGGGTTCAGACAGAACCAGGGGGTCACACTTTCATTGTATTTCCAGCCTCATCTTTGAAAGAGACACATCAGAAATGTAAAAAAAAAAAAAATGTCCTGAGGGAAAACTCAGTTCAACAACCTCAAGATGTGCAAGCAGGATTAGCATTAGTGGGTAACTGGGTGGTAATTAGCATTTTACACGTGTTTAATTTGCTTTTTGCTCATTCCACGGCTGCTTTTCTGCCATTCACCCTCTTTAGGAATGAATGGGTGGACTCCTGACTGCTCAGCATGGGCCAGGGGGAGTTCTCTGGCTGGGATATTGGTCCTGTTTGACAACTCCTGCTCATTCCATGGGTGCTACTCCTCAAAGCCCACAGGATTCCCACCCTGTCAAGCAACAAGAAGCACTCTCCCTTTTCCCTTGTGGAAAACGGGCTCCTAGACAGGTGCCAGACCAAGCAAACCTCATTTCTGAGCCTGCAGTGGCATTTTCACAGAGTCCATGGATTCCTACAGCAGTGGAGGCTGGAGGAGGCAGGGAATCATGTGCTCACAGGCATGGGGAGGAAGAGGGGGAGGAAGAGAACAAGGGGAGAGAGAGAACAAAGTGTCAACATCTTAACTGGGACACACAAAGAGCCAGTTCTTAGTAAGAACTTAATCCAGGATTAACAAGAGGTCAGCTACCTCTGCAAGGAGACTGCACTAAAAGGAGCTAATTAGCTCTCCTTAATTGCACAAAGGGAAGCACACAGAATTAAAGACATTCACCAGCAGCAGGTCCCACCTCACCCAGGAAACACAGCCCCACCTGTCGTCCCCAACGCCAGAATCACACAATCAGCACGTGGAGAACCAGGAGCAGGAGAGGGGCAGGGATGGATGGCAGGAAAAAAGGCTCTGGGGAGGTTCAGCATCAACAAGTGCTGGAGGGAGAGCTGGAGCCTCCACCAGCCAGGAGAAGCATTTGTAGCGTGGCCAGAATCTGTCTAGACACTTTCCTCATCAGCCACTGCCGTGGACTGCCCCAAATCCCTGAGGGAAGCACAGCTATCAGTTCACAGTGATGTCTGTGAGGATGTTTAATGCAGGTCTGGCCTTCTTTAAATCAATGTGATCTCTGAAAATGAGGAGGAAGAGTAGCACAAGGCAAACCAGTTTTTTCCCTGTGGGTTGAAGCCAAGAGAATCTCATCCCAACACGGACAGGCACAGCAGGATAAATGTCAGGATAAATGGAGAGCACACAGCACCACAGACAGGTAGCAGATCCCACCTGGAAGCCTCCAGTTTGGATTGATGCAGAGGGAAAGGCTGGCTGAGCTGCCCAGCCACAAACCCTCTGCCTGGAATTCCTAACCACGTATCACAAAGACACTCACACACCTTAAGTTCCCTGTCAGCCTCTGCTTGGTGCTAAATCCATCTGGGTTTTTTTGTTTTTTTTATTTTCCTGTGGAGCCCCTGCATGCTCTGTTCTCCTGCACTGGTGCATATTTTACCCCAGAAGCCCTTGCTGTGCACTGACAGATAATGGATCCAGCAGGCAGTGCACTCGAAAATGAAGATTAACGGGCACATCAATAACGCCAACAGATGTCTCTGAGATGGAGCACTGATAAAAGGAACTCCTGCCTTTATTTGGGTTATAGCACCGTGCTGAGGGCTGGGAACATCAGGCAGACACGGGTCTGAGTGCATCTCAGCAGGATCAGCTCCCAGTTTTAGGGAGGATGAAGGAAAAGCAAAGCAGGTTGGCCAGAGGAGGCTGCCCTACACACAGAGAAAAATACCAGAAACAGGAGCTCACACTAATTACAGGTCCCTGGGAAATCATCACAGTAGTGCTTCCATTATTTATCCTTCTTTTCTTCCCTCAGGACAGAGTTAAATGTTATGCCACTGCATTTCCAGTGACACTGCAGGGGCAGCCAGAAGGGACACAGCAGCATCAAAACTTCACCTCAAACCCAACACAAACAAAGGAGTTCTTGGGATGCCACTGGGGATATGAGACAGCCACCCCCTCTCTGCCCCCAGGAACTGAGCAGCAGCCCTCAGTTGTGCTGCTCCTGCGCAGGCTCAGCACAAAGGGAGAGCTCCCTGACAGCTGCTACAGCTTCAATAGCTGCCATTGGGGAGAGCAGAATGAGCACCCACGGAGCTGTGCCAGGGGCTGGGCTGCAGCAGCCTCCTGGTACAGACAGGCCCCAGCACCCCTCTGCCCCCTATTCCCTGCTGCACGGAGCTGGAATAGCCCACAGCTCGTTCATAAAGAGAAGGAAAATTGTCCTAATTGTCCTAAAACGGTCCATGGTCCAATCTCTTCCTCCAGCACTGGCTGGTGCTGTGTGTGCCTCTGCATTGTGTTGTTCTGGTATGGCTGTTCCAGCTTCTCCATTCCTCCCCACTGTTCCAATCTGTTTATCCAGGCAGACAGCAGCCTCCTGCAGCCTCCTACAAAGCACTGCCCCAGTCTCTGCCTTCAGGCCTGCCCTGTGTCTCCTCTGATTTTCAATCCTAATCCAAACCTGAGTGGATTCATGTCTGCTCCCACTGACTTCCTTAACTTGGCCCTTCCCTCCAGATTCCTGAAATCTGCTGGGCTCACTCTGAAACTCACCAAAACCACGAACAGAGCTGCTCAGCACAGCCCCTGCTCCCAGTGACTTCCTTAACTTCGTTTGGCCCTTTCCTCCAGATTCCTGAAATCTGCTGGGCTCACTCTGAAACTCGCCACTCTGAAGCTCACCAAAACCACAAACAGAGCTGCTCAGCACAGCCCCTGCTCCCACGACCACAGAATATTTCTCCACCTTAAGGTTTTTCCCCCCACATCCCTTTCACTTCCACTGAGATTCCCCATCCAACCGCAGCCCCATCCCAGCCCCGAATCCTTTTATGCTTTTCCCTGAGGAGCTGCCTGATCTCCAGCACTCACACACACACACCAAGGAAGGATTTCCCCGCCTGCCTGCGAGATGAAAACCGAGGAGTTAAAGGATTCCACCTGCCAGCGCATCGCCCTTCCCGGGAGGTTCCTCCCCGCTCCTCTCCGAGCTCCCCGCAGCCCGCAGCGGTTCTGCCGGGGGACACACCATGGAACCGCCCGGGAACGTCGCTGCTGCCGCCGCTGCTGCTGCTCCGAGGCATCTCACGGCCGCCAAAGGAGTTCGACAAAAAGATTCCCCGCTCCGATAAGGGCTTGGCATGGCTGGAACAAAGCCGCCTTTGCAGTGCGCTGCCCGGCTCTGGCATCCGAGCCGACCGCTGCCCACTGGGGAGAAAAGCTCCCACTGTGGCTTTAAGGATGTCCCGCATCGCCTGGTTAACCCTGGCTGCTCCTCGCTGCCGCCACCGAGGAGAAATCCCGGGATTTCTGCTGCTTTCCTGCTCTTACCCATCTGTTCTCCTGCCCTGGTGCAGCTTCTCTGCGCTGCTGCACGGCCCTGGCATCCCAAACAGAGCTTTATTAAATATTCGGGGCTGCTGAACAGCCCTGGCGTGCCAAAAAGAGCTTTATTAAATATTCGGGGCTGCTGAACAGCCCTGGCATCCCAAATAGAGATTTATTACATATTCGGGGGTGCTCCACAGCCCTGGCATCCCGAGCAGAGGGTTATTAAACATCCCCGTCCTCCCCGCGGTGCAAACCACCAGGGAGCACTTCTGTGACGACAAAGGAGCAGAGCAGTCAGCGTGGACATAAACATCCCTCCAATTGCCTCGAAATTCCACTTCCTCAGCTCCCACAAAGCTCTGGCTTTTCACCCTGAGGGGCTGCACACCCTCCTAAACCTTATCAGCAACACAAACCATCGATTTCCCTGCTGGAACAGCAGGCAGCAACAGGAAATGCTTAGAATAAATAAAAATATTTGCCTTCAACACTCGGGCATTTCCCAATTCGAACTCTGGGAAAGGCCACCTTCTGCACGGAGGTTCTACAATGCAGAAGGTAACAATGTGACTCATCTTGAAAGTGTGTATAAACACACTTAAAAAACCTGTCTGGGGAAAAATAAACAGAGCCTGTGCCTGATTCCCGTCGGAGAAAATCAAGAACACAACCCTGCTGCTGCCCTTGGGCTTGTACCTACTCCAGGCAGGTGCAACAGAGGAAACAAAGACACGAGCAGCAATTTAAAGAATTTAGAAAGCAAGAAAGCAGCACAGATGGACAGGGGAAGAGCAGAGAGCAAATGAAAAATGTTCCTGCAACATGATATAGGAGCAGGGAGGATTGATGTGACCAGGAGCTGATCAATCACACCTCATGGAATGATGAAATATTTGCTCTGTATGATCAGTTAATCCCAAGCAGGAACACATTCAGAAAGGTGGCAAACAACCAGACAGATTTTCCTGCAGAGCAATAATGAGTTCAAAGGAAAGCAACAAAAACATCCCGGCACTCATGAGGCTCATTTATGAAAACAAACTTGAAGGGTAAACACACTGGAGTGGTCAACAAATATTTGAAGAATGTAAATATTGAAAAGAAAGAGAAGCTGCATTAAAAGGTTTGAGGTTTTGTTTTTGGGGTTATTATTTTTTTTTTTTTTTGAACAATGAGCAATGGGATCATATGAAATTGTGGGAAAGAAATGAGGCTGAAGTCAAATCCTCACAGCCAGGAGCAGGAGAGAAGTGGAACAAACTCGTTCACTTGTCATGTCCATAAACAGCAATAGGTAACTGTTAATAAAGACAGAACAAGATCACAGAACCACAGAATCTCCTGAGCTGGAAGGAACCCACAAGGATTATTGAAGTCCAGCTCCTGGCCCTGCACAGGACACCCCATTGGCAGGAGCATGGATCAATACCTAAACAATATCACACTTTTTTCAGTCTCTAGTTCTGCTTTCCAATATTTCCATTTTTTTTTTTTTCAAAGAGGCAGCAGCTGATTTACAGCAGTGCAGGGCTCTAAAGGTTTGCAATGTTTGGTGTTAGGCTTTGGTGTAACAATTTCAAGGATTGTTTTGACTTGGTGCATTTTTTGTCCCCAAAACTTCCAGGACACACACACAGAGACATCCATGTGGTTTGGAGCTCCACGTGGGAAATCTTGCAAAGTGACATCCAAATCATCCAGAGTTCCTAATCTGGGCTGTGATCCTTGAAAGAACAGATGTCCTCAGGATTATTATGGGATGTCCAAACACGAGCAAGGCACAGGTTGTTTTGGGACAATCACAAGGATTCAGTTTGTGGCTTTGGGCAAGGCCCCTGTGAGAAGTGCAGGGATAGGGATGGATGTTTGCATTTCTCATCCTGGCTCTGACTTCAGTAAAGTTTGCTCTCTTTAGAGAATTGTTTAAACTCTTAACAATTTTTTTGCTCTCCTAAGCCAAGCTTCCAGCAGGGAATTAATGCACAGCTATTAATAAACACATTAAAAGGAAAACCACCTTTAATCTCCAACTGCCTCAACTGCAAACCAGGACTAATTCCACTTCCTTTCTTCTACCTTTTGTCCATCTTGACTATTTAGGATGGAATCTCTTCCTCCAAACTGGAAGTGGGGCATTGAAAATCTCCCAGCACAGCAAATCTCTGTTTTCAAGAGCCTCTTTTGCTGTAAAACAACACCACTTTAGAAACAGTTCCATTTCCCAGATCAGTTGTGCTATCAGCTGCCTTTAAAACAGAAAAGAATCCACGGGGAACTTATTCTTCCTGCTGGAAAAAATAATCCAGCAGGTATTTGAGGCAATGATGCAGCTTTAGTGCCCTGGAGCAGCCAGTGAATACTGCTCAGGTTCTGTGAGCCCTGGCCTCCAGACACATCCTTCTTTCATGGCCTGCAGCTAACCACGGGCTTGCCTCCCAAACCTCATTTCCAAAATGTGCATCAGCTTGTGCATCACATTTCTCTACCAGCTGACAGCCCTGAAAAGAGCCAAATTCCAGCTCTGAGGGCTGCACAGAGCCCTCAGTCTCCTCACCAGCAAAGGGCACTTCTTCCACATCTCCAGAGCTGCTTTATTCCTGCTCCTGCGGGGTCAGAAATACACCAAAATTACAGCTCTGCTTCTCCAGCAGCTCTCTAAAACCCCTCTGTCTGCAGTGCAAACCTTTTCATTCACAGCCCCTCGTGTGTCCTCACTGCACCAGGGCTCAGACCTTGCAAACGATCTCTGCAATCCTTCTCATGTCCTTTAAACACAGCCTGATTTGCTCAGTATTTCATTAAGGGAATGACTAATTAGAGGGAGCAGTTTTTAAACTAAACAAGTTGTGTGTTCCCCCTCCAGCTAATTTGTTCTAATTTTATGTGCATATCTGGACATTTCTTCTGTTACCAAATCCTTGCTACTCGTCCTTTCCCCCCGCAAAGTCTTTTTCACTCCACTCATTTTCTCCTCCATTTTTCTCCTTCCAAGTCCAAGGCCTGAAATTAGCTGTGGTCTGAACCACTTTCTACCCAACCTGCTATTCTGAGTGGTTTGAAAATTATTCAAAATATATATTCAAATATATAAATCTCCCAAAAAAGAGCCACAAATTCCTCTTTCTCTGCTCCTCTGCCACATGCATGGAATGACTGTGACATTGGCAAAGGAGAGTGGCAGCATTTTGCATCTTTTTTTAGTTGGGGAAAAAAAAAAAAGCAGAGCATCTGCCCCCAGATCACTTGGCTGTGACCACAGAGAGCATTCTGTCCTGGAAAAAAATGGTTACAGGGGAATAAACCACTGGAAAATGTAAAATATAACCAACAGCACAGGCTTAAATCTGGCCAAAAAGGAAAACTTCAGGAAAGGAGAAGCTCAGAGAACATTCCAGCATCTTGTATTCAGCACGTGGCTCTGCAAGGGCACCCGGAAGGAAAATGAATTCTCTGCAGCATTTTGGGTTTGGTGTCTCCATTTCCTGAGCTTGGATATTCTATCCTTGGATACATTATTGCTGTTATATTGCAACTTATATAATTTACTTTAAACAGGCTTCAAATCCTGAAATTAGTAGTTACTAGTCATAATAAGCATCAATTAAAACAATAATGGCATTAAGGTGCACTTTCTAGCCAGGCCTGAACTCAGAGGTGCTCAGGGGAAGGTTCAAGCAAAAACACAGCAGCTGCTCAATCAACCAGAGGAATACCATGAACTGGTTAAAACAGAGAGAAATCTGGAATTTCAGCTGGAAAAAGCAGAAGAAGCCTTGCCCAGAACATGGTGATTCTGTCAGGGAGAGCCACAAGGGTTTTGATGGCAATTTTTGCCTCTTTCAGGCCTTGCCCCTGCCCACTTGCTGAGCAGAAATGAGGCAGAAATTCCAGCTATGTGAGTGTTTCTCTTCAGCCCAACACAACTATCAACACACGCGGGGTGAATCAGACACTTAAAAACGTGGGACACTGTCCAGCACCTCCTTCCAGCACTTGTGCCATGAAAATCTCTACTCCAGACACAGGGAGAAGGAAAAGGAGAATTATTCCTGCCCAACACCTCCTTCCAGCATGTGTCCCATGAAAATCTCTGCCCCAGGCAGAGGGAGAAGGAAAAGGAGAATTATTCCTGCCCAACATCTCCTTCCAGCACTTGTTCCATGAAAATCTTGACTCCAGGCACAGAGAGAAGGAAGAGGAGACTGACTTCTGTCTAACATCTCCTTCCAGCACTTGTCCCATGAAAATCTCTGCCCCAGGCAGAGGGAGAAGGAAGAGGAGACTGTTTTCTGTCCAGCACCTCCTTCCAACACTTGTCCCACGAAAATCTCTGCCCCAGGCAGAGGGAGAAGGAAGGGGAGACTGGTTTGCCTTATTTTTCAGGCAGGGAAAGCAGGGCAGAGGTCACAGCAGGATAAAAATGGTCAATGAGAGATCCAGGCACAATCAGGGCCCCTCGTGGCTCCCACAGCCAGCACCTTCCTTCCCTTGGAGCAGTCAAACAGCACCCAGCAACCTCAGCTCCACATTTCATCTTCTCTTGACTGAATTTCAGGCTTTTTAGTGAGGAAAAGAATCTCTGGAACAGCCCCACTGCTGCCTCAACTCCAGGCCCCAAGTGAGCAAAGGCTGCAGAATTCCAGAGCCATTCCAAGCAGTTTGTCCTTCACTTGACATTTCTGGGGCTGCTGAAGGGCTGCAGGCAGAGAGCAAGGTGATCTTGCCATCTGACAGGAGGGGAAGGCAATTTCCCAGCAAAACAAACAGTTAGGATTCAATTAGCCAAAATAATCTGCAGCCCAAGGAGAGATCTGGGGGAGAGATTCTGAGTGCTGGCAGCAAACTCTGCAAAGTGCAGCTTCTCCCTGGCCTAAATCAAAAAACTGTCCTGTCTGGCTGTCCTCAGAGAGGTTTCAATATGTACATATATATTAGAGAACAAAATTACAGATGTTTATCCAAATTTAAACCAAAACTTGATGCCAAAAGCCAACCACACAAGAAATAACAACATTAAAGGGATGCTTTTGCCAGTCTGTTATCACACAGCAAACCCAGCCTCAGATCAAGGGCTTCAAAATGCCTTGGGTTTATTTCAAATGGTCTCCTTCCACTGTAATTTCATACTTTTACTAAAATAAAAGTCGTATTTCACAGCCTGTTGCCACTGCAGGTATTAATCCAGCATGGCACTGTGCAGCCCAGGACAGAAATTGGTGCTGGGGCTGATCCTGCTTCTATTTCTGCCTCTCTTCATGCCCACGAGCACAGCCTGGCCAAGGGAATTGTGTGCAAAGCTTTTCCTTGACTTTAGTGCACTGGGATCAGGCTCCTCACTGCTTCCTAGGGCTTCCCACTGCAGAAAAGGCCAGGAAAAATTACATGAAGGCCAGAGAAATTAGCACAAAACCTGCTAATAACCCCTTAGTGACTGCGTGCCACAGAACCATCCACAAAACAAACCTGCCAAAGCTGCTCCAAGGTGTCCTTCCAGGCACCTGGCACCACATCTCCTTGTTGGAAAAAGGATAAAACCTGTACTTTATGGACAGCCAGGATGTTCAGGACGTGTGGCCAGGTCAGAATGTTCTGGATGCTGGGGAAGATGAGCGACCCATTAATGAGGTTTGCCCTTCCAGGGAACGTTCTGATTCCCTCAGATCCATTTGCAGAATTCATAAGGAGCTGAGGCCTCTCCTTTCCCAAACACCAGAGCCATATTTATATGCATGTGGGTCAGCTCTGGTGGTTTTTAGCCAAGGATTATCAGCACCAATTTCTTCCCCCTGAATAACAGGCACAAAGGGAGATGTGGAGGCGCAGAGGAATCAATGAAGGCAGGAAAGACTGAAAATGCAACACTTGAACCTGAAATGTGAAGGTCGAGCAGCACAATGGGCACAGCAGCACAATTATGTAACTTGAACAGAACTATTTTGCGAGGCTCCTCCAGAAAATTGGGGAAGAATTGATTTGGAAATTCGGTTTCATTCAGGATCATTTGCGGTGCCACAGGATGAAGTTCATTGTCGCTGCACGCAGCAGTTCTTTAAGGCTCTGCAGCTTCCACGAAGTTGGAAGTGATTTAAGCAGCTTCATCATTTCTCTGGGTAATCAAGGAGCCACGAATCCCAAACACCCACGTTTGTCACCCCTGTGTGTCACAGCCATGCCTGGAAGTGAGGACAGAGCCACCCCTCCCGTCCCTGTCTCACCAACCCGTAATTTTACATCTCAAAGAAGTGACAGAGCTGGGTGGGACGAGTGTGACAGCTCAGGAACCTCTCCCTCCCCTCTCCCACACCCCGGGACACGGATTTCCAGAGCCAGGGAAGGGCAGGGGTCAGATTTCCAGAGCCAGGGAAGGGCAGGGGTCGGCCCGGTGGAGGTACCAAGGCCCCCGCAGCCACAGCCTCCAGAAGGCAGAACTGAAACTGCCTGAAGTCAATCTTCACTGCTCCCTGACATCAAACAACTTCTAATTTTAGCTCTGCTGTTCTGTAACCCTACCTAGTTCCCATCCCACCCCCACAACTACATAATAGATCCTTCCTTCAGATAAGTAGGGTGTTGGAACATTGAGAGGTTGGTGGTTTGGGGTTTTTTTTCCTTTTTTCTCACCCACAGGCACTAGCAGAAAAAAATGAATTACAGATTTATTTTTAGTGGAGCCTTTGGCCCTCGTTTTCTCTGCAGGTTCCAGATCACAGGTTCTGCAGCTCAGAACTATCCCAACCAACACAGCAGCACAAGCAATGCAGAAGGAATCACAAAAAGAAGGAAAATCATATGAGCAGAGTTTTACTCAGTATCCCATTTATGGGACATCAAGTTCAGCTACCAGCTTGTTTTTGTCCCTGCAATGCTCTTCTGGCATTAGATTCCCATTTTTCATCAAAGATCTAAATTAGTTTCCATCTCTGCTGGATCATGAACTCCCCAAAACTCCTAAGAAGGAAGAGCAGGGCGAGCAGCACAGCCTGAGATGGAAGGGGAGGGAAAGGCTGCTGTGGATTTTGGCTTTCTGAGATTCAGAGCTGGAGGCCTGGCTGATTACAGTCCCTGAGGAGCTGTGAGATAACAGTGATGTCAGCCTGGAGGCAAAAGCTCTCTCTCACAATACCAGGTCACAACATAAAGACGGAGACATAAAGCATTTAAAAGACAAAAATGACTGATTAAACCAAGACACCAGGCTCTGAACGAGGCAAATCGCTGTTGTCATGTGTCCTAACAGCGTCCTCAGGGGCTGCAGCATCATTCCTGCCACCAGGACGCCGTGTGACGGCACGGCAGCTCCTTGCATCGTGCCACTGTCACACTGATGTCACCCAGCCCCTCTGGCTGTCCCCTGCTGCTGCAGAGCCCCGGGATGAGATCATTTTGGGCAGGATGAGGTGGCGTGATGCAAGAAACGCAGGGCCAGGAGAGGCCCAGAGGTGGCCAGAGGTTCCCTGATATCACACACGGTGGGATTTGATGTGGTCACATGGCATGGGATGGACGTGGGGCCTGGAAAGTGGGAAATGGGAAAAAAAAAGGGGGAAAACCCTCCTGTCCCTAAGGGTCAGCTCCTGCTGACAGCTTTCTGTCCCCCCCTGGTACAGACAGAAATCATGTGTCTGTCTGAGCACGGCTCCCTGAGGAAATCTGGGTTAACCCAGCAGTGCCTGCACCAAGGACCAGAGGATTTGTTGGCATTCCAGTCACTGGATGGTTTTTCTCTATATAAATACTAACCCTACCAACCCATCTCGTATCAAGGTTGTCCAGCCCACATTAAACACCCAGAGCAAGTTCAGAGAATCCTGCCTTCGTCCTGTCCTTAAATCTGTGCTCCTCCAGTCAATCCAGCAGGGCCAAACAGATTTGGGCAAAGCAGGACCTGGAATAACATCCCTAACTCAGCCTCCTGTGCCTGCATATTGCAGCACAGCCAAACCAACAAAACTGCCTGTAAATATCCTAGGGGGAACACAGTGACAGCTGCAGAGCTCCAGACTGCTGTGTAACTAAAGAAGGGGAGCAATCAGAATATTTGATTTTGGGATTGGGATGAAGGGGGATGCTCGGCTAGCACTTGTCAGGTGATTCCAGGGGGGCTGATGGGGATCTTTGTGGCATCCCAGCAGAACAAAGGGGCCCAGGGCTGCCCGGAGCCCCCGGGGCCCTGCCCGGAGCCCGAGGAAAGAGAGGGAAGAGCGTCACCTACTGAAGCCGGGCCAGCGCTTCCTCCAGCGCTGTAATCTGCTTATGTCCCTCCAGCACCTCCCCGCTCAGCTCCCGGCCTGCACCATCCCCAGGATGCTCCAACGTGAGAAACGCTGGGATAAACCGGGAACGCCAAAAATTCCCCAGATCTCCCTGCTGGGTTGGAGGGGAGGCAGGGATGGGGATGCGGTGTCACTGCAGATCCACTCCATCCCAGCTTTTCCTGCATTTCCAGCACTTCCAGCACATGCTTTGCTCTCCCGGTAGTACACGGAGCTATTATGCAACTCCTCAGCCCAACTGCAAGCACAGAAGGCAGCAGATCGCTGCAAGGGAGATGGGCTTTTTTTTTTTTTTTTTCATTCCACCAAAAAAAAAAAATCAAACCGTGCAATATTTTTAAATGCTAATATCTGTATTGTCTGTGCAGCCCGTGTGAGACAGAGCGATGTAAACACAGGGAAAATTCAAAGGCTCTCAGCGTAATTAAATAAAAGACAGAATTAGAGAAATTAGAAAAAAAAAGATGACCTATTGAGTCATCCCTGGCTCGGGTCTGTCCCCTGGGGCCCAGTACAAGATGCTATACTGTAGTGCTTTTATTTTTCACACAGAAAAAAAAAAAAAAAAAGATAAAATTAAAATAGCAACAATAAGTAAAATAACAAATGCAAAATAACTTCTCTGTTTTCTCACACTTTACAGGCAAGGATCTCAAAGCACCACATTCATCCTGATGCAAACCAGTGCACTAGAGAGAGGCTGTTATTTCTATGATTACTTCCTTTTTCATCACGGAATAAAAAAGAATTAAGAAAAAGAAACAGGCCTTCCCTTTGCTCTTGTCATCCAATTCAACCCAAATTACGAAGTCACATTCCACTGTTAGCTGTGGAACCGTTCCCATCTGATAAAGTTCTGGTTAAATCAATTTCATCATCATAATTCAAAGCCTATTTATTCCAGCTAAGTGGTTTTGACATATTGGAAATTTAAAATAGTTTTGAGATACTCGGGGTTCTACGTAAGCCTTTGGTGGCCAAGTTTATATTTATATAGAGATATATCATTATATCCTCTATCACATATAGATATATATATATATATTTTACCTATCCCTGTGAAATACAAACTTGACCAACAAATATCTATGTGTGAATGTTTCAGACACACACACACACAGAGCTTTGTCAATCGCCTTTCACTCACACAATGTTTTCTTTCACTGCCCGCTTATCCAAACCCGGCGAATTTCCCCCCAAAACACCCAGGAACGACGAAGGCATTAAGGAGCACTGGGGTACCTTGCACGCAGCTCTGGGCCACGCTGGTGAGGAGCATCCCCAAAACCGCTATTTAGAGGACAAGCCGAGCAGGAGCCATTCCGCACAGGCAGCATCCAAAACACTTTTATATCCCCTTATCTTTCTTGGGCAAAACCCGCCCGTGGTTATTTTCCCGTGTGATGAAGCGGCCCCCGAGCCCGGGCGATGCGGTTCATGCCCAAGGCGGCGGTGGAGCCGGGCAGGGCGGTGCAGGCAGAGCTCAGGGAGGCTCGGGGCATCACGGCGGGGATGCGGAGCTGCCCGGGCAGCAGCGGCCCAGCGCCGCATCCACCGCCGGAGCCTCTCCCGGTGCCTCCTTCTCCGCATCCCGCACGCACATCCATCCCCCCGGCCGTGCCTCTCTCTCCGCATCCCGTACCCACATCCATCCCCCCGGCCGTGCCTCTCTCTCCGC
>JANPWX010000255.1:941601-965759 GCA_024734555.1 Trochalopteron elliotii | reverse complement strand
TTCCTAATGGAAAACCAAATTTCCTAATACAAAACTGCATTTAAACTGAATTTCCTAATGGAAAACAATTTCCTAATGGAAAACCGAATTTCCTAATGGAAAACAGAATTTCCTAATAGAAAACCGAATTTCCTAATGGAAAACAGAATTTCCTAATGGAAAACTGAATTCCCTAATAGAAAACTGAATTTCCTAATGGAAACCCAAATATCCTAATGGAAAACCAAAACCCTCAGCGAGGCAGGGGCTGAGTGCCTGCCCTGGAGCTGAGGGAGGGGGATCTTATCTGGCAGCTCTGGCACTGGGGAGCAGCAGAGCCGTTGTTGCACCATCTCTTATCTCTTATCAGGGCAGAAGCAGAGCTCTGCCCCCCACCAGCAGCACCCCACACCCACGGGGCAAGGTCTGGCCTGGAGGGAAAAGTGCCAGTTTTTGCATTCCCACCCTCATTTCCTGCAATACATGCTGCTTTTCCCTGGAATTCTTCTATTCATCTCACAGGATCCAAGCCCAGCCTGCTGCTGCTGCATGCAGGTTGGTAGGGAGTGGGGCAGTGTATTTAAAATTATTTATAATTTCATTATTTCTTTGTAAAGTGCTTCAAAAATGAAGCCTGGCAGTGTTGAGGGATGGACATCCACATTCTTATTCCACACAGAGAGTTCTGAAGGGCTTTGGTCCTGGGATAGGAACAGTCTGGATTATAAATCCTGCAGGAATTAATGAGTTTTAGGGGTGGTAGAGGAAGGAGAGCAGGCAGCTGTGTGTAAATAAAGATTCTACTCTCTTGAAGGGCTTTAAATGGTATTTTGTCAAATTTTTTTTGCACTCACACCCCCATCCCCGTGGCTGCAGATAATTATGTGTGGACTGACAGGAAAACCTTAATCTGTAAAATCACCACCTTTGTTCTGCTCACTGCTCAGGGGACAGGGGGTGCTTGGGGCAGTTCCACAGCTCTGTCCTGGTCTGCAGAGATTTCAGTGACATCTGTCCAAGGAAACACTGGGATTCTGATACCCATATCCCCTTTGGAAAGTAACAAATGTGGTTCCTATTGTGTCTAATAACAACAGTTTGTTTGTTTGTTTGTTTGTTTTAATTGTCCCAAACCCTGAAGAGATGAAGAGCAGCAAAGTTCCAGTTCTGAACTCAGCAGAAAGTCACTTTAGGAGGGCTTGGATGGTTTAAGGGCAGGTGAAATAAAACAGCATCTTGGGCTGAATTTGAGAAATTGAGGAAGCAACACTGAAATGGGGAATTCTGCAGGAGAGCCCCAGGGTGGGTGGGGAGATCCCAAATCCCTGCTTTGGGAATTCACTCCAACAACAACTTTGCAGTGCATTTTTTGTTCATTTCTAGACAAAAAAACCCCACTCATTTAACCACAAAGTCGGGCACAGGCCTTTCCCCATGATAAACAGCATGGAAATAACACCTTCAAATCTCACCCCACATAATCCCAGACTCAGCCCTTCTTAAGTCCCACCTACACCAGCTTGGGCCGGGTTTTGAGCTGGGCTTTTCTCCAGGAGAAGCTTTGCAGCTGTGGCCTGCAGGTTGGCAAGGAGGGAGGCAAATCACAAATGCTGTAAAATGGGTCAGGAGACCTGCAAGCTTGGCAAATCTAGGACAGACTAATGCTGCAGAGTCACATGTTGGGAAATCAAAGCTCAGGCAAGAAAGGTATTAAGAGATAAGCAGTCATGCACTTTTTCTTTTTCTCTTTTCTTTTTTTTTTTTATCCAAATAACGTGAGGGGTGGGGGAATTATCAAAGGAAAGAGATGGCTGGGAAGGTGTTTGTTTAAATGTCTGGAATTTAAACAAACCTCTGGAATGTCCAAAATCCTCCCAGCAGGAGCCTTGGAGAGACTGTGGGAATACTCAGATATTCCTAACCCCAATCCCAGATTCTGGCATGGACAAACCCTTCACTTTTCCCCCCATCCTCTGCACTTAACTATTCCAGTGGGGGGGGAAAAAATGAAAAAAACAATCTATTAAAATGGAAATCAGGGAACCTAAAAGCAGCTGTGGGTATCAGGAGGGATGGGCTGTGCACAGCCACCTCCTCAGAGCTAAGAATACCTGTCAGTCACATGCAAGATGAATTCCAGATTAATTATCTACCTGCTCCATCCCACTGAAGGGGAAAATGGAAAAAAAAACCAGCCAGGGCTGTCGCTGGAGGGGTCCAAGCCCATTTCTTTTGGAAAGGGAAGCCCTAAAAATCCCTGGCTTCTCACTGCTCTGTGCAGCTGCAGGTGCTAATTCAGAAAACAGTTGTAAGAAACATCATTGATATATTGTTCTCATCTGTATAAATATTAATTGAAGTGGCAGATATCTTTTGTGATCACCTTTAGCATTCAAAAGAGCATTCCCAAGCCATTGGTATTTTCGTAAAAATTCTTTTTCCATACGAAAAATTAAAAATAGGCATTAAAGGGTAAACACTGAGTTTCCTTAGAGTTTGTTTTGATGTTTTGTGAAAATAAACATAATAGCTGAGCTGAGCAGCAGCTCTGAAAGTTGTGCAGGTGCTCTCACAGAGCCATAAATACATATTTTCACCATTTTCATCCTTCATACAGGATGTTAGACCAGAGGTTCATTTGTTTCATACAGCCATAAATGCTGTAAATCCGATGAGTTTATTGGAATGCCACTTGGATTGTTTGGGGGAGGGAATCTCATTTTTTTTAATTAGATGCAGCATCAGCTCAGCACAAACGATAAATAATAATAAGACAAGTTCACATGGTTGTATTGTCCTGCCCCATCCCTGTCCTTTCTCCCAGGGAAAAAAAAAATTCTCATAAACTTGAAAAAGAATTAGGATAATTTGGCCCCTGGCCTCGTGCTAGTAACATTTTGAGTATTCCTGGTCCAGATCAAGAATTCCATTAATAAATCCTCCCTTGGGGCTCCTGGTTGCTTCCAGCACCAGCCAGGAGGAGGAAGTCAAGCAGCAGCAGCACACACACAAACACTAAAAACAGCAACAAAACCAAAACCAGGCAGAACTTTCTCAAACTGAAGAAAAAAACTTGGGAGATCAGGAGCAGCAGAAAAATAAATAAATAAATAAATAAAAATGGGTTGGAAAAGAAGACCGGATGTTTTGCTGACCTGTAAGTACAAACTGACAATGCCTCATGAATTTTAAAAGTTGGGTTTGGAATACACAAAACCAGAGGGGGGTGTTTTTTTTGTTTTTTTAAATTCTGTTTGTTTTTTTCCTGGCCCCCCACTTGGATGAAAGAAATACTGGATGGTGCTGTCCAGAGAAAACAGGGCTGTGCATGAGGCAAGAACATCTGCACAAAGGGACAGGCAGAAATTAGGGCTTGGTGCTGGGGAAAAAAAAAAGGCAAGTTTTTCCCAGGATTTTTTAATATTAATTAAATATTAATTTTAATATTTATTAAACAATATGTTATTATTTATTAAATGTTATTGTTATTTATAACAGTAATATTGCAATATTAATAAATATTGAATATTGTTCTAGTAAGTATATTTACTAGTATAATGTTTAATATTTATCAAAGATTATTACCATTTATAATAGTAATATTGCAATATTAGTAAATATTAAACGTTGTACTAGTACATATATTTCTTATTATAATGTTTAATATTTATTAAACAATATTTTATTATTTATTAAAGGTTATTGTTATTTATAACAGTAATATTGCAATATTAATAAATATTATATATTGTACTAGTAAGTATATTTACTAGTATAATGTTTCATATTTATCAAACATTATTACCATTTATAATAGTAACATTGCAATATTAGTAAATATTAAACATTGTACTAGTAAGTATATTTACTAGCATAATGTTTAATATTTAATAAACATTATTACCATTTATAATAGCAACATTGCAATATTAGTAAATATTAAATATTGTACTAGTGCATATATTTACTATTATAATGCTTAGTATTTATTAAACATTTTTTACTCTTTTATTCACACACAGCTGTTTTGTCCTTCTCCCCTCTCAGACACTTCTCCAAGCAATCCCAGCCAAGTGCTACCTGCTAAAAGCCAAGGAAATCCTCTCTAAAAATCCCTGTGATACTGTAAAAAGGCACCTTGGCAGCTTTTATACATCACCCCCTTACAGCTCAGGAGAGGAGCACATTTCCCCAGAGATGGAACAAGTCAATCAGCTTAAACATCTCCCACAACATCCTAAAATTTGGATTTCCACGTGTGTGTTTGCAGGGCAGGGCAGCAGAAGCTGCTCTATCAGGGGCTGAAAGGAACTCACTGATTTTACATTCTTCATTTCACCTAGGAAGTCACCCCTGCTTTCTCAAGAAGCTCCACATTGACCTGATTTCCCCCCCCCCTTCTCCAAGAGTTTAATTTGCTTTTTTCCCCCAGTGAGGAGCAGGAATGGGACAATCTGGGGTTTCACTTTCAGCAGGCCAAGCACAGCTGGAGGTGACACAGCCCCGTGTCCCTGTCCCACAGCAGCTCTCCAGGCCACCAACAGCTCTGAAAAGCCCCAAGAGGAAGGTGTGTAGCGCTGGTTTTGTGCCTGAGATGTTTTGGTTTCTGAACTCCTTTCCCAGGGAATTTTCTGTAAACAAGAGACATGTTTTTGTAAGGGTAGATTATTTACATTTCTCTCCCTAGGAGGGACTTCTTGATGTCCCTCTGCTCTGACCAATGTGAGTGAAGAGGTTTGTCTTTGTGTCACCAATCAAATTGGTCTGTGTAAAATAGTATAAAAGGGAAACACATCCCAAAAATAAAGGAGTCATTTTCAAGCTTTCTAAAGCTTGGAGTCTGTGTCGTTGTGGTGTAGAAGTGTCAAGGATGAATGATGGATGAAAACTGCACTTCCCTTTTTCTTTTTTTTTTTTTCTTTTTTTTTTATTTTTTAATTTTTTGGGGGAGGGACCATTCTCTGGCATTCTCATTTCTTGAGACAGTCTGGAAGGTGCCTCAGCAGAAAAGGAAGAAGCAGGGTGACACAATGGAGAGCAGCTGTGACAGAATATTCAGACATCCCAGCCCCTGACCACTTCTGGAGCCTTTGAGCAGGAGGCAACAAATCTTCAACCTCCTCAGAAATTCTTCCAGACTGACCCCAGCAAAATTTAAGCAAAATTAACAACATCCCTTTAATGCTCCAAACTCCTTACAGGGGTAACTGGCTCCAAGTCAGCAAAGAAAACAGAATTTAAATAAAGAACTGGGGACTAAACATCAGCACTCACCAAGGTTAAGTCCAAATAAACCTGTGCACATCCCAGGAATGTCTACATAACTAATTCCCAAGTTGTATCTCTTTTAGAAGGTTCAAACTCGACTCAGTTTTCCGTTTCTCCAAAAAGATAATTAGATTTTTTTCCAGTACATTCATGCTAAGATGGTGCTTTAACACCATAGGCCACATTTCCCTTTAATTAAAACCAAAAACTACCAAAAACAGGTACAGAGAAAAACAACTTTCCAGTGACTCTGTTGTTTCTGTCATGGAAAATGTCTGGTTTACAACCCAGAGAAAAAACTGAGTTCCCCAAAACGCCACCACAACCCCAGCTGAAATATACCACAGAGCCTTCAGCATCCTCAGTGGGATTTTTTTTTCAAGCCCTACAGCTTGAAGAGGGTTGAGGTTTCAGCAAATATGATAGTGACGACGAGTTCACCTCTATAAAGCAATGTTTATCCAGAGGCACATCATACAATTTATTGATAAACACTTAAAAAACTCAAAAGCTGCATCAAGGAGCAGCCCAGCCCCAGGGTAAAACCTTCCCCAGCATCACCCAGACTTCTGGGAAGTGGAACTGAGAAGGATGGAGGGTTCCAGCTGGAATGAGTGTGTCAGGGAAAATTCAGCTTGGGTTCTGGCTGAGACACAGGCCCTGCAATCTGTGAGCAGCACCAAGGTTTAACCATGGAGAGCAGGGGGGGTTAACCATGGAATTCTGTGCCCAGGAAGGAGTTTCTCCCTGGAATACAGCAGGGCATGCTTGAGGATCCAGCCAGAGCAGAATCAGAATCAGAATCAGAATCAGAATCACCAGGCTACAAGAGACCTCCAAGATCATTGAGTCCAACCCAGCCCTGACACCTCAACTAAGCCATGGCACTGAGTGCCACATCCAGTCTGTCCTTAAACACATCCAGGGATAGTGACTCCACCACCTCCCCAGGCAGACTTTATCCCTATTTATCCCTATTCCAGTACTTTATCACCCTTTCTGTAAAAAGCAGCCTCCAAAGCAGGGATTTATAGTTATAAATAATATGCCCTTACAAGCCTTGGCTCCCTCCAGCCACGCTGAACTTCATCACTTTGTGAGACAAAGGCTCCAACATGTTTTGCAGACACATTCCCCACACCCTAACCCTGCTCTGATCCCAAGGAGAGTCCTTTTGGTGGCCAGGAAAGCAAACCTTGGCTCTAAAGGCACCGAGCCGTGATGTTCAGTCACTCAGTGGAGCTTCCCAGGCCTCCCAGCCATTCCCACCCAGCAAACCCGTCTGGATCCACCCAGCTCCACTCCCAGATTTCCAGGCTGCCAGCCCACAGGAAAGCAGAACCCACAGCCCTGGTGAAAGCAGGCACAGGCAACAGAGAAGCCTCACAGAAAAAGGGTGGATGCATCCATAAGCTCGAATTACTTTCTCGCTTGACACTCCCCCAACATCCTTTCCAAATAAAAAAAAAAAAAAAAAAAAAGAAAAGAGGCTGCCAGAAGGAATTTGTCCTCACACAACCATCCCTGGGAGTGGAAAGCTGCCCCTAAAGCACCACCTAGTGTCACTGCCTCACCCAGCAGCCGAGCAGGCCCTGCCAGCATCCCTGTCCCCACCTCAGATACCACGGAGGGACCACGAGCTCCCCAATTTCCCTCCCTGCCAGCCCCAACACTCCAGCAATTCCTCCAACCTCACGACTGTACCATCCTCCCGGGGTTTAACGCCACCCTGAGCCCAGCCCTGGCTGTGGCAGCAGCAGGGAGGGTGGGCAGGGGGCAGTGAAAAGGTCGGGGGGGCAGAGTAAGAAGGTGCCAAGCGAAACCACTTACGCACAGTGAGGCCGGCAGCATTTCCATCCTACCTTTGCTGTCGCCATATCAGACGTCTCCATGCTTTCTGCTTGGCCTAGCCGTGGACACAGCATCGGGGGAGAGGGGAGGGGAGGGAGGGAGGGGAGAGAAAGGGACAGTCAAAAGAGGATGAAGAACAACAGGCAAACAACTTGACAGGAGGGTAAGAACAGTGAGTAACTCAGGGGTTAGTCCCGAGCTTCTGCCCCCCACCCCCCACCCCGTGAGAAGGGCAGGAAAAGCATCTCAAGCAGATGGCCCCAGGTTAGGAACTTGTTTGGGGCCTGGAACAAGACTTGAGTCACTGCCATGTCCCCAAGTCCTCCCCTCTGCCACCACCCAGGGGTTGATCAGGATTCTGAGGGACAAGACCCTGAGGGACAGAGAGGACCCTGCTCCTCCTCCTCCTCCTCTTCCTCCCAGCTTCCTTTCCAGGCTGAGCTCCTGCAGGGAGCAGGGGAACAACCCAGCTTCAGTGAGCAGGGAAATGAAATAACCCAGCTTCCAGAGGGCAGGGAAATAACCCAGCTTCCAGCAGGAGAACAACTCAGTTTCCAGCAGGGAAGAACCCAGCTTCAGTGAGCAGGGAAATGAAATAACTCAGCTTCCAGGGAGCAGGGAAATAACCCAGCTTCCAGAGGGCAGGGAAATAACCCAACTTCCAGAGGGCAGGGAAATAACCCAGCTTCCAGTGAGGAGGGAAATAACCCAGCTCCAGTGAGCAGGGAAATAACCCAGCTTCCAGCAGGGGAACATCCCAGCTTCCAGGCAGCTGCTCATCCTCCCTCTCACTCTGCGGGAAGGGAGAGTCACACACCGCACCCACCCACCCACCCCACCCCGAGAGGGCATTTGAGGAGGGGGGAGGAAAGGAAGAAAGCAGGATGGTTCTGGGCAGTGCACAGGCACAGCAGGAGTGCTCAGACACGAGGGGATCGAGGCGGGGAGGAAAGAAAAGAGTGAGGGGGTGGCAGGCGGGGCAGGTGAAGCAGCGATGGTGCGACAACAGCCATACCAGACCCCGCGCAGGGGGACACTGAGCGGTGCTGAGCGGAGCGCGGGCTGCGGGCGGCTCGGCCGCATCCCCCTGAGCACACTCACCTCACGGAACACTCCCAAACGATCGGGCCTGACCTAGTAACTCTTTGCTGCGCGCCGAGCTGGGGCTGCAGGCACCAACCCCGCGGCGGGAGGCGCGCTCGGTGCCGGCATCCAGAGGCACCCGTAGCTGCGCGGCCCTGCCCGGATTGGCGCAGCACGCTGACTTCATCCCGCCACACTCATCATCCCCCAGCTTCTCCCTGGCCTGCTTTGCTCCAGGAAATCAGCCTGGAGCCTCTGAGGCAGCCCCAGAGCGCCCTGGCAGCGAGGGAGGCAGGGAGAACACTGCAGAGCTCAGGAGGATGGAGAGGCTCCGAGGGCGAGGAGCATCCCTGCTTCAAAGTGCTTATTCATCCCCAGCAGGAGCGTGCAGAGACCCGCAGACGGGTTTACAGCCGGGTTTGAACGCACCGAAGGGTTTGAACACACCGAAGGGCAGCTCAGCCTCTGCAAAACCACTGCACTGCTGCTCCCCTGGGCACAGGCGTGGTCACACACCCATCCCCCGGGAGCAGAACCACGGGGGTTTAGTGTATTCAGTATTTTACAGTATTTTACACCCCTTGCAGAACCACGGGGGTTTACTATATTTACCATTTTACAGCCCTGCTAGAACCACAAGGGTTTAGTATATTCAATATTTTACATCCCTTGCAGGGGTTTAGTATATTCAATATTTTACACCCCTGGCTCACCTACAGGGGTTTAGTATATTTGATATTTTACATCCCTTACAGACCTAGGGGAGTTTAGTATATTCAATATTTTACACCCCTGGCAGACCCACGGGGGTTTAGTATATTCATTATTTTACACTCCTGTTAGAACCACAGGGATTTAGTATATTCAATATTTTACATCCCTTGTAGACCCACGAAGGTTTAGTATATTCAGTATTTTATATCCCTGGCAGACCCACAGGGGTTTATTATATTCAGTATTTTACACCCCTTACAGAACCACAGGGATTTAGTATATTCAATATTTTACACCCCTTGCAGACCCATGGGGGTTTAGTACATTCAATATTTTACATCCCTTACAGATCTAGGGGGGTTTAGTATATTCACCATTTTACACCCCTGGCAGACCCATGGGGGTTTAGTATATTCACCATTTTACACCCCTGCTAGAACCACAAGGGTTTAGTGTATTCAGTATTTTACATCTCTTGCAGACCCATGGGGGTTTAGTATATTCAGTAATTTGCACCCCTTTCAGACCCTTCAAGGTTTAGTATATTCAGTACTTTACACCCCTGGTAGAACCACAAGGGTTTAGTATATTCAATATTTTACATCCCTGGCAGACCCATGGCAGTTTAATATATTCAGTATTTTATACCCCTGGCACACCCATGGGGGTTTAGTATATTCATTATTTTACATTATTATTTATTACATTATTATTTACATTATTATTTCATTATTATATTTATTATTTTATGTGGTTCCTGTTAGAACCACAGGGGTTTAGTATATTCAATATTTTACATCCCTTGTAGACCCACGAGGGTTTAGTATATTCAGTATTTTATACCCCTGGCAGACCCACAGGGGTTTATTATATTCAATATTTTACATCCCTTGCACAGGGGTTTAGTATATTCAGCGTTTTACACCCCTGGCACACCCACGAGAGTTTAGTATATTCAGTATTTTTATACCCCTGGCAGACCCATGGGAATTTAATATATTCGGTATTTTCCAGCCCTTGCATACCCACAGGGGTTTAGTATATTCAGTATTTTCCAGCCCTGGCAGACCCATGAGGGTTTAGTATATCTGAATATTTTCCAGCCCTGCCCTCAGCCTGTGTTGGAAGGAAATGGGACAGATATCCCCCCTCCTGCAGAGGTGCAGAGGGTCCAGCAGGCTGGGAACAGGCAGCAATCTGTTTTTTTTTACAAGCAAAACCAGCCCTGGAAAGGGCCATCAGCACAGAGAAGGCTCCTGGCTTGGCACACAGGAAATGTGAGTTTTGCCATGTGTTTGTGCTGTGACGCCTTCATGCGTGCCTGCACCAACCCCAGCTGGCACACTGCACCTCTGTGCTCAGAAGACACAAATCCTCGGGGACAGGGGAGGTTTAATTGGGATTTTGGGAAGGAATTCTGCCCTGGGAGGGTGGGGAGGCCCTGGCACAGGGTGCCCAGAGAAGCTGTGGCTGCCCCTGGATCCCTGGAAGTGCCCAGGGCTGGGTTGGACAGGGCTTGGAGCAGCCTGGGATGGTGGAATTTGTCCCTGCCCATGGCACAGGATGGGTTTAAGGTCCCTTCCAGCCCAAACCATTCCATGATTCCATGAAATACAGCGTTATCAGGGACATAAACCCCCTCTTCTGAACACTTATTTCAACCTCCTAAGGCATCCTGTGCAGACACAGGGATCCACAAACAGCAAATCCACACACAGGTGGGACAATCTGTTCCCCAGTCCCTCTTTCATGAGGCCACTGATGTCCCTTAATGACATTTCTACTTCTGTGATTTCCTCCAAGTTCACAGCACCATGAGAAAGGGAAAAAAACAAAACAAAACAAAACAAAACAAAACAAACCACAACAGCTTCATGAAGGATAAATCCTGAGCTAAAGAATCATCATTTCAGCAAATCCTGAGCTAAAGAATGATGATTTTGCTATTCAGAAAAAGTGGAATTTCCACGTTTCAGCCTCGTTACAGCAGAGGCTCCCTGTGGCTGCAGCAGCTCCTGGACTTGAAAGCAAACAGGAAACATCTCCTGAGGAAGTGCAGTGTTCGGAAGGGAACAGCCCACTGTGAAATGCCTGAGCTCTGGGCAGGAATTCCAGGCTCTATAAATAGCTCCAGCCACGGTCCTGTTAGCCCAGGGTTCCAGCTCATAATTGCCTCCGAAAGGATATCTTAGAAATTAGAAAATATTGCTTTTTGCAAGTACTACCCTCCAAATAGTCACACTGCTCAGCCGGCAGGGCATCCTCTGCATGGCTTCACATTCCCCAGGGCAGCCTCACCTCTTCAAGACTCCCAGGGACCCAAAAATTCCCTTCCTCAGGTGCCCACGCAGTGCAAACAAAGGGCTGAGGAGGCTCAGACAGATTAATTTCCCAGGAAAGGTGCATGACCTGCAGGCAGAGAATTCAACGTGCTGCCTTGTGAGGCACCACCTCAGCCACACTGTGATCCTCTCATATGGTAAAAAAAAAAAAAAAAGAGAAGAAAAGGCTGCAGGAGTTAGGGAAGCACCAAAAAAAAACCCCTCAGTGGGTCTGTGAAATGCATGCAAAACAAAACCTGTTAGTGACAGAACCGGTGGGAGGGGAAATTAAGAGACAAATCAGGAAATGTTACGGGGAAGAGAGGAAGAACTGCTACAGAGAACGTCAGGGTGGAAGGAGGAGAGAGTTTAATTGGTATGCACCTCGGTTACAGGTGTAAAGATCCCCAGGAAAATGTGGCGGGTGGGTAAAATCCCGAGTCCTTCCCGAAGTCAGCAGTGATCTGCAGCCTTACAGATGCCATCACAGCATCTGCCAGCTAGGGCACACCTCCATCTCCCTGGGAAAAATCCTCAGCAGGGACTCCCCCTGTGCTGCAGCAGCTGGGAAGTCACATGAGGCTTCATTTCCAGCAAAAAAAATAAAAAAATAAAAATACATTTCTCTCTCTCTCTGGGCATGACGGGAGCTGTAGTTCCATGGCCAGAGCAGAGAGTGCCTGAGCCATTTCTGAGCTGTGACTGCAGCCTCTGTCCTCAGCAGCTTGGGCTCCTGGCAGGGAGGGAAAAGTGGAGCAGCAGCACAGCACCTTCAGCTAGTTGGAATCAGAGAGTGGAGAAAAACACCCCTCCATCAACAGGAGAAAAAATAATTCCCCAGAGAGACTTGGGAATAGGAAAAATATTTGTGTCGGGAGAATGAGGAGCAGCACCAGGAAGGCAGAGAAACTGGGATGATTCAGATTGTAACTGCTGCTTTCTTGAGCAATATTAGAATAAAAAAATCCTGCTCTCACGCTGAATTTTGGCTCTTTTCCTCCCCCCATTGTCCTGCCTGTTTGAACTCAACCTTCCCTTTGCCTGAGGTGGTGCAATCACCTCTCCCAGCCCGGGAGAGGCTCAGGCACTCTGCAAAGCTGGGTAACAGAACTCTGTGACTCATGGCATTGCCTCAGAGAGAAATCCCCCTGCTCATTTTCTGGCCACTTCAAAGGAAAGTCGTTTTCTGATTTTTGCCTTCATTGCCAGGAACTTGCAGCCACTGTGAGAAGGCAGCAAGACGTCACTGCCTCGGGCAGAAATATTGTGGCCTGATCAGTTTTACGCTTAGAGACAAGGAAATTCTGAGTTATCTCATGGCCTGAAATAATTCCCATCACACCACAGCCTAACACCTGAACAGGACAGGATTTTCACTCAGCATGATGCTGACCACGCAGATTCCCCAAATCTGAGTGCTTTTAAATGCCTGAAGCCTTCAGACCTGTTGGAACTGGAGTCTTTCCAGTCCATCAAACTAAATCTTTATATGCAGTCCAACAACCTGGAGTCCCTGGGCTGGCACTGCCTGAGGGATCATCCAGGGAGACACTGGAGAAACCAAACCTCCTGTTCCCATCTGGATCTGTGGGGTATCTCCTGCAATATCCTATTAAAAAATAACCTCCAGTTTCAGGTAGAGTGGTGAAAAACCCACACTACAATATTATTTTTTTTTGCTTTAAGAATAAAAGCCACTAGACGGATGACTGCAGAGCAGGAGAAAGATCCTGAATCCTTCATTTCTGAAACCCAAGACAGAAGGAAGCAGCTAAAGAACACAACTTGAGGCTGCAGAGAGGCATTTCAGGGCAGCACTGGAAGCCTCCCCCAGCCCCTCCTGCATGCCCAGGGGCTCTCCCAGGGAGATTGGCACCAACAACAGGGCAGAACAAAGGCTGACAACAGGAACAGGGTGCAGAGGATGCCCCTTCCCCACAGAGCCACACTCCCTCGGGGTACCCAGCCTCAATCCTGGTTTCTCAGGGCACTGATGGGTGGCAGGTGCTGCACAAAACCCAATTTCACATAAAGAAGTCTAAGCCTGGAGCAAAGATCCTTTTCCAGAGTGCAAAAATAATGAAATTTTATAGTGCTGGAAGCTTTGCCAGACCCCTAAGCAGGCCCAGGAATGGGTTCAGCAGAGCCAGCACTCAGCAGCCAAAGGTTTGGGGCAGGGGTCATCAAGGGGAAGGAAAGCAGGGAAAGCTTAAGGAAAGGTATTAGGTTAAAGTTGGAGGGGAAAAAAGCAGAGGGGCTCAAGGACAGAGCTTGGCTGGGGCCATCCCAGTGCCTGACCTCGTTCCACACACGCCACCACATCACCAAAACACACAAGAAATGCTCTGCACAGGCTGGGAGGGGATGGATGGGCAGGGAAAGAAGCAGAAAGAGGTCAGCGAGCACTCACACGGTTACAGTCATCGGCAGGAGGGGGGGAGTCTGTCCCAGGCCAGCTCCCAGCAACCTGAGGGAGCCTCCCCTCAGCAGCAGGGGAGGAAACACCGCTGCAGTCAAAGAGGATAAAATCCCAGCCGGGTTACACACGCACAGTGGGGCAGGGGGAAAAGCAGCACAGAGCCGTGACCTCGGAGTCCAGCGTGGAAGGATGCAGTGCTGCCACGGAGGCAGCCCCTGGGATGGCTTTTTTTGGGGGGCTGCTGTGGCCACTGCAGGCTGGCCCCAGAGGAAGCAGCAGTGACGAGGCTGATGAGAGGGCAGAGCCCTGCAGGGAGCTCCACGGAGCCCGAGCTGAGCTGCGCAGGAGGCACCCGGCTCTCTGCTCTGCTCGGCTCTCAGATTTCTCCCATCACAGGCAAGTCGGTTTTAAAGGAGCAGCTGCCTTGGAGCCTTGAGCCAGATGCACTGCTGCGGTGGGGTAGGATGCACAAAGCTGACATGTGATATATATGTTCTAAAATAAATCCGTGCATCAAGTATGTTATATGTTATAACCTAAAAACTGTGCTACAAGTTTAGATTTCCAAAAATTGCAAAAGGCGTCTCCGACTACCGAGACCCATTTGCAACTGTAAAGGCTCTAAGGCAAACCAAAATTTACAACAGAAAGGATCTGCCTGAGCAGGAGATGTCTCATCCATCATGGGTGGACCCACCACTTCTCTGATGATCAACGCCTGATATGGATCTAGGAGAGGAGAACCCAGAGATTGCACAGATCAGCACCCCAATGCCCAGCTCCAGGGACCCAATTCAAGCCCTCGACCATGCCAGGAAAAGCTTTCAAAAACCAAACAGCAAAAGAAAGAAGTGTATGAATATGCACACTGGACAAAGACTAACAATGAACTTGCCTCAAGACAGAAAAACTGTATAAAAACTGTATAAAAACTGTACCCTGAATCCCAGAGCTTGTGGACAGAGAGGGGTCAGCTCCGTTGAGGCTGTCCCTGCCTTCACCCAACCTTGATACCCCGGGGATTGGTGTTGCATTCCTTTATTGTGGCTGATTCAAATTGAATTCAAATGGCAAAATAAAATACTTGATTTCAAATTGGCTACGAATCCTTTATAACATGAGAGAAGGAATTCCCTGCTGGAACAAAGAGGGTTGGAGAGTAATGATTACTGGAATGAAATTCCCAAGGGCTGTCCACTACCACTATCACAGCTTTCCCCAAATCCCCTCAAACGGGAGAAAACTCGTGGTGAAAAGTGTGGATGCTCAGCTCAGAAGGAAGCCAGGGCATGCCTTGCAGAGGTAAAATCCATAAAAGGAGGTTCCAAGCTGCTTTTGAATGGTTGCAACCTCTCCCTTTTGACTGCTGGCTATGAAATGTGGAGATGCACATATTTCCCGAGGTAACCATTGCAAATCTTTTCATATTCTCAAGATTTACAGCACTAAAAACAGGTCATGATGAAGTGTGTGTGTGCTGACTGCAAAGTCAGGAGACAGCTTTGTCCAGGCACTCAGTGACAGCAATCTCTAAAATCTCTAAATCAGTGTGAGCCTGATATTTCTGGGCCTGAGAGATTTTAGCCTGCTAGCAGCTGCTGACTTTTTCCCCAAGGAAAAATTTCTCAAGAAAGTTTCTTCTCAAAACAATCTTGGCAAACAACTCTCCTTTCTCCAAACAATCTTTCTCCAGGTGATGTTTTGCTGTTTCTCTGCATTAGAGAGGTGTCGTTCCTATTCACCAACCAGGTTAAGTCTGTGTGGGAACACCTTATAAAAGGTAGTAAGAATTAGACAATAAAACCTTTTTTCTGTGCTCTTTGCCTTCTGAAATATTTGGAGTCTTTCTTTCATGTCCTGCAGTGACACAAGAGCAGGAGGATCCTTCACCAAACCAGTGCAAAGCACCTGGAATTCCCAGTTCAGACCAGTGGAATTTTTCTGTTCCTACAGAGAATTAAGAAGAAATGCCCTGCAGTGAGCAGCTGCATTTCAGAAAGAGCTGATGGCTGTAACATGCAAAGGTCTCTGTAAGGACAGCAGCACAGGCATTCCAGCTGAAGGAAGCGATTCCCAGATCCCTTTGCATCATTCACAACCTGCCCCAGTCCCAGGGGAAGCTGAGGCAGCACCAAGAGTGGCTCAAGAGCAATTTCTGCTGCAGCTGCTTAGGCAGAAGGATCAGCATCCCCCTGTGCCTTCAGCTTCCCTCACCCAGGGCTGGGACCAGCAAAACTCCAGTTTATTGTGGCCCCAGATTCCCCAAAAATAAGAGGGGGAGGACAAAAAAAAATATGCCGTAAAAAATAAACCTTCTGTTTTCTGCCCTCCAATTTATTTGCTCCACAAGTGGGTTTTATCTCACTTATCCCTGTACTGTCTCTCCTCACCTGTGCATTTATCCTTTCTCTGCCCACAAGTCACTATAAATTCAGAGATTTTGCCCCATCTCATCCCCAAGATAAGGCGAAGCTTGAAATCTTGGAGATTTCATTCAAAGCAGAAGCAGATTAAAGCTGTAACAACCCAAGGAGCTCCTACCTTGAGACACCCTTTCCACCCCACTGCTTGGAGTTAAAAATCTCTGTAAAAAGGTGGGAAAAAATGACATTTGCTCCTCACAGACTCCAGCAGCAGCAGCTCCATCTGCTAACTCGACTCTTCAGCACAAGAACAGACACTCTGATGTCCAGCTGGGATGTCTGACATCATGTTTGAGAGTTTTATGAAGTGGATACACATTTCCACCTCCCAGGAAGCCTTTTGAAATGGGAAACTCCCCTTTTAAACTGGATTTTGGCTGCAAAGAAGCTGAGGGACATGTTCTGTTATGTGCATTCTCACATATTATTTGTCTTCTCTGTTGGTTAGGCACACAGGTGGAGTTCTGTGTGTCTAAGATCACTTTTTACTTCCCCTTGAACAGCACATCAGGTCCCACAACATCCCCTAGGAAATTCTAAGGCAAATAGTATTTACAAAATATTTTTGTCACGATACCAAACCGGATTTGCAATGATTCACAAGGAAAAGATGCCAGAAAAAAAAAGGGATTCCTGAAGAGCTGCACCCCATTTTACTTGAGCACCACCTTTGTGTCACAGTTGCCCCACACAGGGTGGAAGCAAGGGACAAATGCACTCCCAGAGCTTTTTATTTTTTGCAGGAGGAGCAGCAGGCACACTCATGGCATGACTCACACCTTGCTCTGTGATGCCAGCCCAGCTGAAATGTTCCCAGCACAACGAAGGTGGGTTTCTGTGACAGGCAGACAAAGAGGTGTTGCCCACACTCTGCTTCTCCTCAGGGAACCCTGCACTCATTGCCAGCATCCATCGTTCTGTCAGCATGACTAGCACAGATAAAATTCCCAAATCCTTTGGGTTTGGGCACATCCAGTAAGGTTGTAAGGACAGTTATAAACCCTTAAATGCATCCCACACAGCCCAGCTTAGAAAGACATCCCTGATGCTGTTTTACACCACAATGACACGTACTCTGAGATTCAGGAGGCTGAAAATGACTCCTTTATTTTTGGGATGTGTCTCTCTTTTATACTAGTCTACACAGACCAATTTGATTGGTGACACAAAGGCAAAACCTCTTCACTCACACTGGTCAGACCAGAGGGACATCAAGAAGAAGTCCCTCCTAGGAAAAGAATTAATAACAAATTACAGTTACAAAAACATTTCTCTTGTTAACAGAAAATTCCCTGGGAAAAGAATTTCAGAAAATCAAAACACCTCAGGCATGGAACCAGGGCTACACATCCCCATGACAGGAGATGGGCAACTCTGACCTGGAGATTTAAAGCCAAGTCTGCAATGCCAACCCCAAAGCAGCCACTCTGTGGCCACACAAAGAGAATTAACCTCAGGCTGCCCAATAAACCCTCCCTTCTGTGCATCTTTGACAGCCCCAGCTCTGCCTGGGAGAGGCTGGAGCCAGCTGAGTTCTGTGAGACTCTCTGCTGGTTGATTTTAGAGCAGAACTGACATTTCAGTGCTGCAACAGGAGCTCACAATGGCCTTGTCTCTCTTTCCTGGTCTTGCCCTTGATTAGAGCAACAATTGGACCATTTTCAGACAATCTCAGAGAGCCACAATCAGGCTGAGTGGCCCCAAATCCCCTCTCAGAATGGAATGGGCTCCTCTGTGCTCACACCGGACGGAAGGAGGAGCGAGCAGAACAAATCTGAATTAATCCCCTCAGTGAGCAGCCCTGCTCTCCATGGCCAGTTGGCACCTCACAGCAAGGGCTGCTTGGGAAACAACCTTAAGCTGGGCATGGGAGCAGCAGAACAAAGCTAAAATATGAACTGACCCTGTTTTACACCACAACAACACAAGACTCTGAGCTTCAGAAGGCTGAAAATGACTCCTTTATTTTTGGGATGTGTCTCCCTTTTACACTGTTCTACACAGACCAATTTGATTGGTGACACAAAGACAAACCTCTTCACTCACATTGGTCAGACCAGAGGGACATCAAGAAGAAGTCCCTCCTAGGAAAAGGAATGAATAACGAAGTTATAGTTACAAAACCATTTCTCCTGTTTACAGAAAATTCCCTGGGAAAAGAATTTCAGAAAACCAAAACACCTCAGGCATGGAACCAGGGATACAGTGAACCATTCTGTACCATGGGCACTGCCTCACTGCAGGGCTCAGGTGTGGGCAAAACCAGCTGAGTTACACGTGGAGGAGCACAGGGAAACACCTTTGTGTCACTCACACCAAGTTACAGCTCCCAGAAATCATCCCAGCCTCTTCTCCACCACAACATCCCCAGAACCCCAACATTCCCAGGACACAGAGCTGATGGGGTGACCATCACTGACAGCCTGGAAGTGAAGAGTGGTTACACAACAAACTTCTGCTCTGGGAACAGGAAAGGAGGGTGAGGAGCTTGCCCAGGTTCTCAGAGAAGGAAAAAGAGGGACATTAAAACACCTCTGCACCTCCTCCTTGTGTTCCTGAGCATCAGGAGAGAGACAGAGTCTGTCAGGGACAGAGCAGGGCTGATCTAATCCTGCCCAAACCACTCCAGCAGGGACAGAACTTCCAATAAAACACCAAAAACAAGCAGTGATGGCATCTGAGGAGCAGACTGTGGTGTTTTCACTCACCAGCTCTGCCAGTGGCCAGGCTGAGGAGAGCAGAGATGAGCTTCAGCTGCTCTTGTCAGCCAGGGGTGAGGGGGGCAAAAAAGGGACATAATCTAAATATTAACTGTGGGAACTGAAAAAGCAGAGGGCTTTCACAGCCTTGCAATAAGCTTACACAGAGGTTTGAAACAGGCTTGAATTTTGGGCTTTGAAATATTTGGAGCATAGAAAGTTTCTGAGCTGCAAAAAAATATAGAACAAGCAACTACTGTATGTTGTAAGGTGTACATGTAGTATTTAGTGATTGGCTTAAGTAGATGCTTGTAAGCTTTTAGTACTTGCTTATGGGATAAAAAACTTTTTAAAGGCCTTGTAACAAAGAGAACTTTAGTTCCTGTTGTTATGGCGTGAGTTTTACTGGTTTTTATGTCTCTACTTTCACTGAGACTGATAATGAAATAAATTAAAAAAAAACCTCGTGGAATGCTTCTCAGTCACCTCGTCTCATTGTTGGTGATTAGATCCAACAATTAACCATCTTTCTTACAAAAAAACCCCAACTTATATCATTCTGCTTAAACCCCTGTTTAATATTAACTCAAACTGACTCAGAGTTTGGAGCCAGATCCAAATCCAAACTCACTTTCGGGTTATTGCAAAAGCATCAGGGCTCTGATCAGGGACCCTGTGAGGGCTCAGCAGCCTCCAAGCCTTGTCCAGTTTTAAAAACTTCCCTGCAGATGATCCATCTGTGAGGGATAAAATCTCCTCAGGGATCTGAGTGGATCAGGACCCTTCCTACCAAGAGTCTGTGCTGGTTCTTTGCAGGAAAAGGGGCTCAGAATGTTGTGCCAAAGGGAAGAGGGAGAAATATGCAGAATAAACAAGCCCTAAAAACATAAATAATATGGAATTTACCCAATTTTCAAACTTTGACCTCTTCTGCTCTTCTCTCAACTTCCTGGGAAAATCCAAGCAGCCAACAGAATTTTTTGAAGTTGTTTCTGTCACAAGCTTTTCCCTAATTCCCTGGAAAGCTGTCTGGTGAATTTTGATTCACTGCTTGAGAAATCTTTATTAGATTGCTCAGAGCAACAGCAAGCCCTGCAGCCTTGGGGCTGCAGAATTAGGAGCTGCACAGATAAAGGAATTGAAATGCAGGATATATCAAAGGCAGAGATCTTGAAGTTAACTGTGCTTCCCCATTTCCTCCATTAGATATGATCTCTATGTAAATCATTTGGATTTACAGCAGTGTAAATGTAAATAAAAATTCTGATTTATTTGGGGTTTTGTGTAAATAGTTTTTTTATTATCTCTTGTAAACTGCCACTCACTTCCCTCTCCTCCATTTCCAACCTTGCTTTCCATGCTCTCCTCTCTTCAGCAGTTTGTCTCCTCCTTAGGCTGAGTCTAAGGACTGATTTTTCCTCTGCTTCAGTGGCTTAACTTTTAATTAAAGCACACTTTGCACCCTTAAACCTGATGGTGTGCCTCAGCGTCATGACAAGAAACAACTCCATGGATCAAGCAGGGACAGTCTCATGAATCTGAGATTAATTTGGTGAAAATTCAAGGTAATTCATGCATAACTTTTTCTCCTTTCAGTGATTATGGGGTCTCTCATGTGCACACATCTCATCCAAATCTGTGGCTCCACCCCAGCTTTACCCACCCCTGGAATTATTTTAAGTCAAGCACAATCATTTAGACCCTCTACCTCATCTCTGCCTGAATTTGTGCTTACACAGAAGTGGTGTTTCAGCATCTGAGCCACTTAGACTAATTCACCACCTCTGTTTTCCTGTGAGGTAAAAAAGGAACTCTGATTTCACAAACAGAGGCACAAAGTGACTCACACAGGCAATCAGCAAGCAAAACCCCGAGCCCCAAACCCACACAAAACCTCCTTCCAGCACATCCCACTCCATTCTGCCTTCCAAAAATACCCATGAAGGACATTGCTGTGCCACGATGAAGTGTGGCTCACTCTCAGCATCCCCCAGGCAGGATAACTCACACGGATTTGCAGAGGGAGAGCTTTTTCCTCAGGGAGGTGACGCAGGGGTGACAGACCTGCCTGGCCGCCGTGCCGCAGGACGCTGTGCCAGGGCAGGGCTGCTGGACCATGGCAGCACTTCCCAACCCTCCAGCCAGCAGCAGCACTCACACCTCCAGGGAAAGGATGGCCAGAGAGCCCCAAATGCAGCCAGAGCAGGGGGAAAAATGTTCAGGCTTCTCCTAAAACCTCCAGGAGCTGCAGCGTGGCCCTTGGAAATGCTGAGAGGGGAATTCCACCAGCAGCTCCTTGGGTGAAGATCCTGCCTGGGAGGATTCCAGCCATCCTCAGCTGTGTGTTCTTCAGTTTTTTCATCCCAGAATCAACTCAGCAGCTCAGCAGCCCTTTGCTTTTGGCTGGGACAGCTTCTTTCAGCACTTTCTCAGCTGTCCTGAGGCGGGTGCAGCTCGTGCCCTGCTCTGAGCATCTTCTGCTCCTTCTGCTCCTGCCCTGCTCTGGAATGCCAGGGCAGCTGCCAAGGCAAGGTGAACCTTCCAGGGCACAGCACATGGCTCCCTGCCCTCCTTCCTGCTCACATCCTACAGCTCTGACCAAATCCTGGGTGGTTGTGGGGTTTTTAGGGTTTTTTTTTTTAAGAGCTGATGTAGAATAGTCAATGGATAAGTGACCAGAACTTGCCTTGGAGTTCTTATCTGAGCTTGCAGGACTCTTTGTTAAAAAGAGTCAAAAAATACCACCTAAAAGCAGCAAAAGTAAATCCTTCTCGTTCAGTTTCTGGGGAGGTCTAAAAGATTCAAGATGCCTCAAAAACAACCTTCATCTGTATTATTTATCATAGCAGACAGCAAGCTCTCAAAGGCTCTGTCAGCCTTCTCGCTAATTCCTGTCCAGCTTACATTAAAAGTTTTGATGTTTGATGTTATTTTTTGGTGCAGTTTCATGAGCATAAACCACCAATATCCAAAGGAAGAATGCACCAGTGGAGGCTGAGAGAATTACATCAGCAAATGAGACCAAAAAAAACCCAGTAGAAAAGGTAATTTGCTGTCCCTCACATGGATAATTTTAGGATCCACAAAGAGAGAAGTTAATTGTAATTAAATTTAGGCAGCAGGAACATTACTGGTCCTAAATATAAGAGGTCAGTAGGCTCAGCATTGCTCTGGATTTGCATAAATAATTTTGAGATATGCCTGTGCTGCTGAAATCTGCCCCTTCCAGCCATGAAAATATTGTCAGCACCAACCGAAATGCTGCCCTTAAAATCCATCTGAAACAAGCAGCACTCCCAAAGGATTCCCTGCTGCTACACCCACAAATTCATTAACAAATCCTAACCCTGTGGAATTCCAGCTGAAAAGGAATAACAGCACCTCACACTGAGATGATGCCCTCAGAACTCCCCTGCCTTGCTGCCCCACTCTTTATTACCTGACTGTAAACCTGTCAGTCAATTAGGGGTGTTTTGTTAATTAGTCCAGGCTCCACAGCCATGGAGAGATGGATAATTGGAGTGAAACATGGAGGAAAAGGTGAGCTGGAACTCCCAAGTGCTGATTCTGAGCCAAAAACCCTGGTGGGATATTAACTGGCTCTTTAGGGTCACTCTCAAGTGAGTCAATTCCTGCTGTTTCAGGGGCTGGATGCATTTTCCCACTTTCAAACTGATGGAAAATGTGGATTTTTAAACATTACTAAGACCAACATAAATCACAAATCGTAAAATTTCTTTTTAGATGGCTCTGGGAAACGCAAGGAAAATAAATCAGTGATAACTCAGGGCTCACAGCTCATGCCCAGTGCAAGAGAACTCAGCAGATTCAGGCTCAGAAGTTGACCTACAAGATGCAGCAAAACTCCTCCTCATCATGTGGCTCTGAGCAAAGCAACACTCATAAATCATGCACCAAAATAAACAGCAAAAATCAGTTTTCAACAGCTTTTGTGCCAATGCTGCAATTTGAAATGGTCATTAATCAACCCAAATTAAAAGTTTCTTCTGGAACTTCACAGCAGTTCTGCCCCATGTGCTGCACACGAGTTCTGGCCTTCAGCACTGCCACAACAAATCAAAAGTGAATAAAACAACCAAGCTGAGAGGTGTTTTTGCTGAGGACAGGATCCACCCAGGAAATTCCATTTGTGAGTTTTTAAGGATCAGAGGTGCTAATTGCCAACACACAGCACTTCTGATGAAGTTGCTGCAGCAGCTGGAGTTTGGGGAATGAGCCTCAAAAGAGAATTCTGGCTATTTCAAGGGCTGGATGCATTGTTCCACTTCCAAGGTGAAAAACACAGCTTTTTAGATATTGGTAAGACCAATTTAAATCACATTTTTTTGTTAAAGAGCTCTGAGAAGTGCAAAGGAAATAAATCAGGGCCTGGAGCAGCTCAGACTCACCTGTCCTCACGTGTGAAGGGGCTCAGGAACCGCGCAGAGTCATCGTCGTGGCTGCTCTGCTGGCTGCTCTGCTGGCTGCTGCAACACAGACAGGCACAGTCAGGGCTGGGGACCTCCTCTGGGACACTCAGAATAAATCCAGATCAGGAAAACAGATCTGCTTCACCTCCTCTGGGACACTCAGAATAAATCCAGAACACAGAAAAACAGATCTGCTTCACCTCCCCTGGAACACTCAGCTTAGATCCAGATCAGGAAAACAGATCTGCTTCACCTCCCCTGGAACACTCAGCTTAGATCCAGATCAGGAAAACAGATCTGCTTCACCTCCTCTGGAACACTCAGCTTAAATCCAGATGGAGGAAAACAGATCTGCTTCACCTCCTCTGGAACACTCAGCTTAGATCCAGATCAGGAAAACAGATCTGCTTCACCTCCCCTGGAACACTCAGCTGAAATCCAGACTGAGGAAAACAGATCTGTGTGACCTCCTCTGGAACACTCAGCTTAAATACAGATCAAGGAAAACACAGACACAGACAGAGCTGTCTGACCGCCTTTGGAACACTCAGTTTAAATCTAGATTACAGAAAACATCTTTGTGACCTCTGGAACACTGGCCTTAAATCCAGATTGAGGAAAACACAGATAAAGCTGGGGAACCTCTTCTAAAACACTCACCTTTAAATCCAGATCACAGAAAACAAATCTCTGTGACCTTTGGAACACTCAGCTTTAAATCCAGATAGAGGAAAACACAGATAGAGCTGGGTAATCTCCTCTGGAACACTAATTTTTAAATCCAGATTGAGGAAAACAGATCTGTTTGACCTCTGGAACACTCATCTTAAATCCAGATCACAGAAAACATCTTTGTGACCTCTGGAATACTCAGAGGACCAGACCAAGGAAAACACAGAGCTGTTTGACCTCCTTTGGAACACCCAGCTTTAAATTTAGATCACAGAAAATAGATCTTTGTGACCTCTGGA
>JANPWX010000255.1:903923-936574 GCA_024734555.1 Trochalopteron elliotii | reverse complement strand
CCCCCCCCGAGCCCTTTCACCAACATCTTATTTACCAACCACCAGCAGAGCCTGAGCTGGAAGCAGAACCTGTGTGAAACCACTGAGCTAAGGAAAATGGGAATTAATTGTTCAATTCCATCGGGAATTAATTGCTAAATTCCATCGGGCAGGCACAGAGCAGGGCACGGGATCTCAGATGGCCCAATGGCAAATATTTGCTGACCAGATAAGATCAACAGCATTTCAGTCCCAGGCTGTTTGTAAATCACTCTGGGTTTGATACTCTCGGGTGACTGGTTGCCCTAAACCACACAAATACTGGAAGGCAAATATTTGGAAAGAAAACCACAAGCTCACTGCGCAAAGGCAGTGAGATTCAGCCAAAAAAATAAAAATAATAAAAAATGCCAAGGCTGGTGGAATCCACAGTCACTTGGCACAGACTACCAGAAACAAATGGCAAAAAAAATAAAATCTGCAGTGGCAGCAAACAGTGCATCAGCACTCCCAGGAGACAGGCATGCAGCAGCTGAAAAATAAAATAAAAAACCCCACTTTTTTGGGAGCACTTTAGGCCTCATTTGAACCTGCAGGTTCAAAAAGGAAAAAGTTGCATTAATACTGAGTTGCCACCAAGCTGTTATTTGTGTGTTTTCAAACTTCAGATTGGAAGAGACACCACAGAGGGAAGTTTGTGCTCATGGGTTTTCCAAGAGCAGAGAAGAGCAGCTGCTTCCCAAACACCTGTCTTCCCAAAATCCTCAATTAACCAGCTCCAGCTACAAGCAAAAATAGGGAGAAACAAAAGCATTTGCCTCTTCCATGGTGGAATCCCAGTGGGGCCATCGCTTCTTTAAAACTGTAAAACTGTTCTTTACAAAAATGCAATTTTAACAAGAATTTTAGCAGAAATGAGCGAGCCCAGCACACACCCACTTCCCAATTCTCAGAGAGGAGCAGCCCCATTTCCTCCCCTCTGAGCCACAGCTGGAACGTGGAAGTTCAGCAAAAAAACTGAAAAACTGCAAAATTTAGAGCAGCTCCTTCTGCAGCTTCTCAGAACAGAGAGACCAAAACCTCCCCAGGGTTGGAGCAGCTCCCTCCTCACCACTAAACACCCCCACGATATTCCTAAAGCCTTGGATCACTTTTTCATAAAGGAAGAGGCTCTGTAACCTTAATCTTGCAGCTTTTTGGTTTTTTCACTTTTCACAATCAGCAGTTTCTTCAAGGAAAAATAAGAAAATCACATCGCTGTGGTTTCTTCCTCTAGAAAACACCACAGTATTTTTCACACATGTCAAAGTCAGAGAAAGGGGATATAATAATAATATTATAATAATATAATAATATAATAGTATAATAGTATAATAATATAATAATATAATATTACAATATAATAATATAATAATAAAGGGGATATAAAGGACCAATAATTTATTCCCAGAAATGCTCAGAGTGAATTTCAATTTAATTAAGGAAAGCAAAAGCATTATGGGCTACTTGAAATTGAAGGCTTGTTTACCTTTAGAAGCCAATTCAAAATAGCTAGGCCACAAATTTGTAAATAATATTTTTTAGCTCAAGTTCCAACAAATCAGCAGTTCACTGTTAACTGATTTATAGCACTACAGGGATCAAGAGGAAGTTTTGTAAGGAAAAAAGGAGAATTTTTTACCTCAGAACACGAAGGGAAGCAGTCTCAGAGCCCAATGCTGAGCAGTGCTGGAGTCTCCCCTCATTTGTTCCCCATTTTGAGATAAGTTATCAGGATTTCATCTGAAAAACCTCCACATTTGCATGGCTGGCAGCTCAAGAAACCTCCAGCTCCTCAGCACAGCCACTTCTCTGAGCTGGGATGGAGTTCTTCTCATAATACACTTCATTTTTAATGTGTTAGAGGCATTTTAGGACTTAGACAAGTCTTTCCTTTTGGATGAATCCACAGTAAGTGTCAAGATTTTCCAGCAGAAAACCAACCTGAGTAAATTCACCTGCAGAAGTGTCAAGAGCTGCTGCACGAGCTGCTCCCCACTGATCCAACAAAATCCACGAGTTTTTGCATCTTTTGCAGCACCAACATTTCATCCTGAACCAGCCCTGATCTCAGGCCAGAGGGAGAGCTGTCCTTAAATTGAAGCCTGAATGATCTACTCAGCAATTCTGGCCCCAAAAATCACACGCAGCTCCCAAAATTACAAGCAAGGGCGGCTTGGAGAGGTAAATAATAAATTAAAGCTGATCAAACTGCCTTATGGCCACATCAATAATGCAGGCAGGCTGCAGGCACAGCAAAATGCCACCAGGTTGGCCCTGAAGAAAGAGACATCATCATGTTATAATAAAAATCAAAATTCGTGCACCTGCGTGCAGGGTTCATAGTTTATAAAGGTAAATAACTTAATTACCTGGGTGGTAAACGATGGGTGAGGGGTAGAGGAGGAGCTGTCTGCATCCCACATAAAAATCATCCTATTTATCATCTGCACAGCGGCCTTGAGGTTTGGATCATCATTCTTTGAGCAAGGACACGTTGCAGGGACAGTCCTGCCCCCAAGGAATTGCCTTTCCTGCTCTCTCACCTTGAACAAAGCAGTGTCAGGGGCAGGAAAGGCTCCCACAGCCTCCCTGGGGTTTAATGGGAGGAAAAGAACAGTCTCCCTCCTGCTCTATCAGCTTTTAGAGACCCAGCAGGTCAACAAAGCCCACAATTATCCCGGCTGTTAAAAACTAACCAGCACCTTGGAGTTTCCGGGTGAGAAAAGCAGACCTGGAGCATTAGAGGCAGCGCTGGGAGCGCTGAAAGCCTTTTGTTTATTCACTTGGATGCTTGGTGGATGTTAATGGTCACAGAGCTCCTGCTCTTGCTCGGGGCCATGGGAGCAGAGCTCAGCTGGAGCACTGAGCTCTCTGCCAGATTTCCTGGGAAAACCCTCCCACCAAACAGGGACCTGGCCACGGAACGGGGATTAAAGTTAAAATCTGAAATTCCAGCAGCTTGATGGCAACTCAGCCAGAGAAACTGAGTGATTGGGAACAAACTGTGTGTATTTCTGCAGAAGGAGCCACAGCCTGATGGCTGCTCCTTTTTTTGGCAGGTGAAATTTGGGGATCTGCACACCTGATGGGATACCTGCACAGGGTGGCACACCTTGGGAATCCCTGTGACACCGTCACTGTCTGAACCCCGAGGCAATGAATGAAAGGAAAGCTTGGTGAATGAGCTGCTGCACAAAACCCTTCAGCCTCCAGCACAGCTGTCCCTGTCTCCCTCAGACAAACGGGTGGCACCGAGGTGACACTGGGAGCATCTGTCACCAACAGCAGCGGCACAGCAGGACAGAGCAGGTGTTCTGTGACCCTGCTAAAGGAGCAGCAGCAAACAGGCAATAGCTGTTCTATAGGAAAATAGCTTCTTTGCCCTAAAAAAGTCACATTTCAGTCGGGACACTGCAAAGTTTACCCCACGTCTCTTTCAAATTAATGCCACAAAACCCCTCAGGGTTCATCACCCTTTCCATGGCCAGCTCCTCACAGGTTCTGCTTCCTCTGTGCTGTTTTCTGCTGAGGTGTGAGAGCCTGGGGATGATCCCTGCACTCTGCCAGCCTACAATGAGCACCAAACTGGGCTTTTCCATCTGGGCTAGGGAGGGGGAAATTCCATCTGAAACCACCGTGTTTCCTGAGCAAGATCTGGACTCCTGTTGCACGTGGAGGAAGGAGGTGCCAGGCTGGCTTTGATATGCTGATGCCACCTAAGCCATCCACCACCTCACCTTTTTCCAGGCACTGCTTAGGAAACATCACCAGAAAGTCCCTTGGAGATGAATAAGCAGGAAGCTGTCAGCATGGCCATGTAAATAACATGTGTGCAAGGAAACTCAGTTCTTCCTTCCGTCTTCACACCAAAAGAAACGTGTCTTGGCCTGCCTGAATCTCATTCACCATCAATAAATCCAAATTTGGATCCTTCATCCTCTGAACTTCAGACCATAACAGCAATATTCTGACACTTCAGCACGTGCCTCACACATTATCTCTCCCATTTTGTGTGCTGTGCCTGAATCCCTACTGGCACCACCACTGCTACGTGAAAATCAGAAATATTTCCTAAGCCAAGAGATGTTTTTTCAATGTTAACTTGCTGAGAGGGATTATCAGATCCTCAGTGGCATGCAATCATTGATGAATGTTCTTTAAAAATTAATAAGCTGACAGGCTGACCTTGCTAAAGGGACCTGATGAAAGAGGAATTATCACATAATCAGAGTGGACAGTCAAAGCTCTGCCCTGTAAACACTCAAGCACCACAGCAGGCAGTGAGTCAGCGTGGTTTGTGCAGAAATGCTGAAGGTTTCTGTTTTTCTGGAAGTGCAGCACATCCTTTAAACACAACCCCACGGATCAGCTGCAAACAGGGGAAGAAAACCTGGCCCACACTAAGCCAGCCTAAGGAATTATAAAGTAGTAATTTCTTGGAGAAATCTTTAACATGTCTTGTGTATTTGGGGCCTTCAGGAAAGGCAGATTGTCAAAGGAAGGGTTAATTCCACTGCGTGTGGGGTGCCCTGCAGAGGGTTACATAAGGTGCAGCTTTATCTCCATGTGGCCACACAATACAATGCCCGGGCATTAATTCCCTGTGTTGACAGGCTCCTGGAGGCCTTTGGGAATGATTTGTGTCCTTTTGAGCCAAAGGACTGTGTGACTTTCAGGTCTGGAAAGCTGCCAAGGACTGAGCCTTGACACACAGACCCACTGGGCTGCTTGGTTTCTCTCTCTTGTCCTCTGTCCCAACACTGAGCTGAGGACATCAAGGGAAGTCTCGGTGGCAGGAATGAGCATCACCACAAAAACCCAGCAGAGGTTTGGCATCATCATCATGTACAGGTAATGCCAGCAGAGAGGTCACTGCTCTCTCTCAGGGTCTCTTCAGGACACCTTGGTGAAGTTAAATCTGGCTCTGTGTCACCTGGAGGGCCACCAGCAAGGACAGAGCCTTGCCCTGATGTCTCCAGAGAGCTCCCAGGCCTTTTGCTCTGGCACCAGCACATCCGACCAACACCATGACACAATTCCAGCCAACAGGCGAGGACAAAGTCAGGGGAGAGGCACATCCAGGGGGAGCACCAGACCCTTCCAGCCTACTTTGGCCAGCATCACCTCGGGAGCAGGGGAGGGGAGCGGCCAGAGGACCTACCTGCTCTCACTGCACTCCTTCTTCTCTCGGACCCGCAGCCACTTCCGAAGGAGGAAGCGCTTGCGGCGCGGGGAGGCACTGGGAGTGGAGCAGTTGGACCAGGGGGTGTCCTCGTCACTGGAGGGGGTGATCTCAATGGATGGGAGCTGCAGGTATTCCTTGCTGGAGGAAGGAGAATCCTGGAACCTGCCGGCCTCCAGGCTCTGCTCCTGCACGTTCTTCATCCGCCTCATCTTGAAGCGCTTCCTGCGCAGGGTCGGGGTGGACGAGCTGGACCAGCCGCCCTCCAGCACCTGCTGCTCGGGGACCCGCAGCGCCGGGAGCTGCAGGGTTTCTGTCATGTTGGCAGCTGGCATCAGACGGCTCTTTCTCCTTTCTGCTCCCACCCCCAGGGCACTTGTAGCTCTGATCTCGGTGTAAACCACACCGCAAAGCCAGGGCTCGCCTTCCTCCTCCCTCTGCCCTCCCTCTCAAGCAGGAAACCTCATGTTCTTCACGTGCTCTCATTTACCAGCCCGCGGGGTGGGGAGGGGGATGGCCGGGACACGGACATGCCGCAAAGGGAAGCCAGGCTCAAGTTTCTTTTCTCCTTCTCTCCTCTACAAATAAAGTCCCACCCCTGCCTCTCTCAGAGCAGGTTTAGGGCTGACACAAGGGTTGGCAGCGAGGGCTTGGCCGGGTTTCAGCACCCCTCCCCAGCCCCCCTTTGCCTTCTGCTGGCTCAGGAAAGGAAAAATCTCCCGGGGCTGCTCTAGGAAAACTCTGTGGCTGTGGTTCTTCTCGAGAGGCGAGGCAAGCATGGAGTGGAGCGGCGTGGAGCTGTTGGGAGGGCAGAGAGAGAAACAGAGGGAGGGGAGGAACAAGGCTCGATAAAAATCAGGGAAAAAGTGTAGCGGGGAGCAGCATGTTCTGTGTGTCCGCAGCGGGTGAGACACACGCCGGGCAGCTGTCGCAAGTGTAACCGCGCTCCTAATCCCCCAGAGGCAGGGTTTGTGTTACCGAATATGCTGCTGCTACAAATGCACCGCCCGGAGAAAGGGGGAAGGAGGGGGAAGAGCCTCCCGGAGGAGCCACTTGGGCAGGGTTGTCCCTTTTGTCCCACCTCACTGCTCAGCCGTCCCACCCCGCCAGGACTTTCAGCCAGCTTGGACTTTCAGCCTTCTTCCACAATAATTTCATTGTTGTTGTTGCTACTATTATTGTTATTATTATTATTATTATTATTATTATTATTATTATTATTATTATTATTATTATTATTATTATTTTCTCATCCCCATTGACTGCTCGCAGAGAAGCCAAAGGAGGAGGGGGATTGAGGAACAACCCAAAAAAAGCAGCAGCAGCAGCAGCAGGTGGCACCAGAACTGGTGGGGCTTTTAGCTCAGTTTCCACACCGGTGAAAGCTGATTTAAAAGAGTTCTCGTGGGGGAGATGCTGCTTCCAAAATGCCCGTGGGGGAGGATGGAGGGTGTGAGGTGCAGGAACCCACAGAGACACCACAGAGGACAGCGACACGTGCAGAACAGGTTTCACACTGGGACAAAAGCGCTGCGGGGACAATTCTCAGCCATCCACACCCCAAGGGAGCTCCAGCCAGGGGCAGGCACCTGCAGCAGCAGCCACAGGACACAGCTTGCAAAATTCTGATGGCGAAATCAAACCAGGAAAAATGTTCTGACAGATTCTCCCTCAGTATCCTCTGAATTTCACAATTTCGCTGAGTGATCCTCCATGAGGCCCTATTTTCATGTGATAAAAAGGGATATAAAATTAAAGCCCCCCGAGGCAGTGACTAAAACTTGGCTGTGTGAATTTCTCTCAAAAAAAAAAAAAAAATCAACACAAAAACATCTCTAAATCAACCTGACACAGCTTTAGTTTTCATTGTTCAACAGCCTGGACCTTTAAAAATATTAGCTTCAGGTTAGAAAATATTTGTCAACCCAAATCAAAATAGTTGTTCTTGCACGGACTGCCTCAGTTTTGTTTGAAAATAAACTTCACAGGAACTCTGAACATCTGAAACTGCCATCTAGGACAGGGATAATGTGTCAGGAAAGGCAGATTTATAGCAGCAGGAACAAGGGGGAAGGAAACATTTCAATCAAATGACAGAGCAGTTTAAATGCTCAAGTGCTATATTTAATTTCTGCACTGTCCTTTTTGCTGTGCTCATTCTGTAAGTTAATAGCCTGACAGCTCTTCAGACGGATTTCTGGAGAATCTGTCACCTTGGTATCCATGCACCAGGTGCACACACACAAACAGAATGCCTTCCACAAACGCCCACTTAAAAAGAGAAACTCAAATAAGTGTGGTTTGTTGTTTTCTTTTTAAGTCCAAGAAACAAAAATCTACAGTTGAGGCAAAATGCCAATGTTTCAAAAGCAGCTTTGCATCTTCTCTGCCTCGGGAGCAGATCCCTTTTCTCCCACGTCTTGCCATGATTTCCACCTCCTCACCATACAGTCAGAAGCATTCCTGGCTACCTCATAATCCCCAAAAATTCACATTTCACCTTCTTCCCAGGGCATGGGGGAATCAAGCCCCCAGAGCATCACTCCTGAATTTTAACCAAGAGAATGTGAACCTTCACAAAATCCACCTCCCTGCTCTGGGGAGGGATGAGCAGCCCTTTGGAGATCATCATCATGGTTTGTTCCATGCATTAACGAGTTTGATCTCCTGTGGAATCTTTCATCAGCTGCACAAGAACTTCATTTAATCCAGCAACAAGTACAAACGAGGGTCAGAGCTCCAACTCTGGCGTGACCCTTCAGCACAGTGGGCACTGCAAACCCTCAGAATGCCCACAGCAATTAGCTAATTAATCCACAAGAGACTCGTCCACACTGCTCTGGGCCAGACTTTGGCAACCACTTTGTCAGCCAAGGAGAATTTGGTGCTGTCACCGGGCTGTTTTTTCACCCTGATCCCCACTGAACTCCAGTGGAGCTCACTTGGAGGAAAGACCTTTTCCCACCCCCTTCAAACATGGAAAAGGGAATAATTCTCTGGGAGTTCTTTTCCTCTGGAGTGAGGCAGCAGCACAGTGACTGCCCCTTTAACTCCAGGCACTCAGGGATTAGTGACCGACCCTCATTTGCTCCCCGGCACATTTTTATCCTGGGGAGGGGATACCGAGCACCTGCCTGATGCTCTGGGGAAAAAAAAAGCTCTGCCAGCAGAGCAGGAGATCCAGCTCCAACACCTGACCCGGAGTGAGAGATTCCAGGATTATTTCTGTCCCAGACACAGCAGCACCCTCTCCCCGAGCCTCGGTTAATGACTCTCCCTGCAATTTAATGATCTGGCTAACGACGCATTTATTCCAGCAACAAATGGGTTGTCGAGACTTCAGGTTGATCAACAGCCTTTCTCCTCCTCGAATATTCTTGGGTTCTCCAGAAAAGGGCTTGCAAATGAAGCAATTAGGAAGGAAAAAAATCCTATTAAAAAAATTCAAATCCCTTCCCTGAAGGAAGAACGTGAACTAATGGCAGCCCAGACTCTTTGGCAGACTTTTCCATAAGGGATTTCCCGTGGGTTTAAGGGATAGCAAAATGGGAGATGAATACAGAGTAGGAGCTGGCACTGAGAGTACAAGGAAAAAAAAAAAAACCCATTTTATTAATTTAAAGCAGTTATTTTTAAGCACAGGGAATACATCACAGCTTCTTCAGGAGGTGAACCCAGTCACTCAGATGCACATCTGGCTGCTCTGGAAGCTCTGCCAGGCCAGCAGGGAGATTGGAGCACTCACAGCCCAGCAGAATTCCTCTTTTTCCCATAGTTCAACATCATTTTCAGCTTCTTTCCTTTCCTGTGCACAGAGCTGAGAGTGGCAGCTTCTGCATGAGGAACCTGCAACTCAGGCATCACCCTGCTAAGTCAAAATTCTGATTTTCTGAAGTCCAAAAACATGGAGGGAGCTTTTTTGGGGGGTTTTCCTGTTTACTGGTTTGTTGGGTTTGGGTTTTGTGTTTTGGTTTTGGATTTTTGTTTTGGGGTGGATTTTTGTGTGTGTTTTTTTTTTTTTTCCCGGGTTTTGTTTGTTTGCTTGAGGGGTTTTTTTTTGGTGGTGGTGGTGGTGGTATTGTTTGGGGGATGTTTCTGTGAAAATTCTGGAGTAATTTCATGATTTTTAAATGAAAACTCCATCCATTTATCTACATTTACTTTCACATGCTAACATCCTTCTGCAAGAACACACGTTATCTTTGGAGCTGGATCTCAGGCAGGGACTTGAGCTTTATTTTGCTCTTTGCACATTAAATTAGATGAGTTCTATTACAATGTGACAGACGAGACCCTGATGAGTAAATTCTTATTTCAGTGCCCTCCAGCCCTGCCCTCCCTGCCAGCAGCTGCTGTCTCTGGAGCAGGCACAGACTAGAGGGGCTGTGTGACACCTGATCCCTGCACGTGTTGTTTTTTGGAGCCCCAGCACTGCTCCCAGGCAGATGACACAAATTTCACAGGCAAGACACCCCAGAGACAGTCTGGGACAAAGAGAGGGTCACACATTCCTCTGGCTCGTGCTCGCCTCAATTTTTCCCCTCCTGGGTGCAATATTTCTATTAAAACTTCAGTCAGTGGGAAGAACAGCTTTTGGATGAATTGTATCAATTCTTTCTGGTGTAGAACTTGAATTTATCTGGATTTTTCCCTCTGAATTAAAAGCAAGTGTGCACATAGTAATGTTTAGCAATGTGTGCCCATAAACTACATTAACTTGATAAACTTACATGGAACAAAACTTTAACAGAACATAATCCTAATATCACTTAAACTTTACAAAAGTTAAACTTAACAGAACTTTATAGTAATACCACTTAAATTTAACAACACTTAACAAAACTAAAATTTAACTTAACAGAAGTTAAAATACTATAATTTAAACTGAGCAACACTTAAACTTTACCTTGCTTAGACAAAACTACACCTAAATTTGACAGCAATTGGTCTTAATAGAGCTTGGCATTGAAAGAATGCCAAAGTAATAAAATATAAGTTAACATTACTAAAAGTTGCTATGGGCCCTGTGAAAGTTGCTATGGGTCCCAGTGCCCACAAGTGCCAAGTGCATCACAGGAGGTCACCCAGCCCAAAAAATTGGGAGCAGCAGCTCTCAGCTCCTTACTGGGATCACAGCCTTGCCATCCCCAACCTTGTGGGTGACAATTTGTGTCCAATCTTTGCTGTGAGAGCCACAACTTGATGAATATTTATTCTATCATCTACTGGTCCCTGCCCATCTTTGAAAAGATGGAAAGAAGGGGTTTTCTCAGGGGTTGATTTATGTAGATATTCTGTATTTATGGAAGGTATTAATTAGAGATTTATGTCTATTTGTGCCTTCCCTTTCACAAGGAACAATTCCCATGCCAGCAACAGCCATTAAAGACTCCAGCCAGTGAATTGTTGCTGGGAGAGCACCACCTTCAGCAGGCATTTCAGCTCTGCCCTCATGCACAGCAGCACTCCCCAGATGTTCCAGATCCCCCCCAGAATCCCAGGAGCTGTCAGATGTGATTCCAGCAGTGCAGCACACGGAGCATTTCCTCAGCATTAGGGCAGAACTTTCACAGTTAATTTCTCTAGGCGCTGTTCTCTCTCCAAATTCAAGGGGACAGCGGAGCCAAAGATAGCAAACAATACAAATTAAATCAATGTCATGGCTTGGCAGTGAGAATCCATCAGGAGACAGCAGCAGGGCACAGGTTTCTGAACCTGTTTGACAGTCTGGACTCTCTTCACATTTTAGAAGTGAAGGGAATTATTTGGCACTGCCTGTTCAAGTGATTCTGCTTGAGTGTCAGCAAGGGAAGCTCATTTCTTCTCCTAAATCTAATGAGGGGACCGAGGATTAATTAAAATCTGTCCATCACAGGACAGAGAGTGATCCATGAGAGTGAATTCCCATTGGAGCCTGGGTTTGGTCTGTGGTGTGTGAAGGAATCCCATGGAATTGCTCTCCCTGCACAGCACTAATGGATCACAGCACAGGAGGACAAGCCTGGGAGTACCAAAGGGCTCTGAACAATGCATTTCCCCTCTCCAGGTAAAATCCCTGCTCCAGGAGCCGGCAACAGCCAGCTTTGCTTCCATTCAGCACCGGGACAAAACAAATACTTCCCAAGTTAAAGAAGAAGGAAGGTTTTGTTACACAACACCCTCCAGGCCAGCGATTGAGGCTCTCACAAGAGCAGTGATTTCCCATTCAAGGGAGATGCAGCGAATTATTTGTACAAAGAGCAGCCAGTCTGGAGAGGCTTGCCCTGATCGGCACAACTGAGGGTGGAATTTCAGCTCCTGCATCCCATTACCAGGGGTGATGTAAGCCTTTGTTTCAGCTCGGAACAAAACCCACCAGGTGCTTTGGCAATGCTGGATTGTCCTGAATCCAATTTACATTCGTGCCTGGCACAGAGCTGGGACTTGTTCCTGGCTGTGTCTTCCCTGCTGCTGCCCTGGCTGATGCAGGAAATTCAGATCCAGGAAACCCAGATCCAGGAAATCCAGGGCTCTACAGCTGAGCCTGAAGAGCATAAATCACTTTTACCTCTGGGTCATGGTTTGCGACCAACAGCGTGGTTGAAGTGGAAGTTCTGGAGTATTTCTGCTTTCTGTCTTATGTTTAAGACAAAACTAATCCTGAAATGAGTGTTATTATCTTTCTTTGTGGAATTTCAAGGGGAAGAACACATCTTTGTCCTACAGAAATAGCAGGGAAAGGAATTAAGTTTTATTCCAGGAAAAGATTTAAGTTTTATTCTGCACAAAGCCCAGTGGAAACCACCAAAACTATCCCTGAACTCCCAAGAGCCACTAAAGACACAGAGGAACAGGAGAGGTTCTTTCCTATGATTTATAAACTCATTTTATACTAAATATATATAAATTTATAAATACCATTCCTGTCCATCACCTCCACAACTGCAGCAAAGCTGCTGGAGCCTGTGCCTCCAATTAAGCAAATGCCTGAGGACAACTGTCAGCAATCCTCACCATCCCTCCAAGATCCATTTGAAAAATTACTCTGTGGACAAGTGAAAACCCTTCTCCTCCAGCTGCCTGTGCCACTCCCACCCTGATCCTGCACTCGTGGTGTGGAAATGAAGCCACCCAAAGGCAGCTCCCCACCCCCAGCATCATCCAGTGCTCACATATCAGAGAACACAGAAAAATATCAGTTTGTTGATGTGTATTACATGCACAATGCAATATTATTACATTGTTAATATTACATGTAATATTATTAATGCTCTATTATCATAGAACACAGACAAATGTCTGTTTGGTGATGTGTATTGCATGCAGAATGTGATACTATTACATTGTTAATATCACATGTAATACTATTTATGTTCTATTATCATAGAACACAGACCAATGTCTCTTTGTTGATGTGTTTTACATGCACAGTGTGATATTATTACTTGTAATGTTGTTACAATGTAATATTGTAATTGTTACAATGTAATGTTAATATTACATGTAATATTATTTATGCTCTATTATCACAGAACACAGATAAATGTCTGTTGATGTGTTTTACATGCACAATGCAATATTATTACACCGTTAATATTACAAGTAATATTATTAATGTTCTATTATATCATAGAACACAGACAAATGTCTGTTTGTTGATGTGTGTTACATGCACAATGTAATATTATTACACCTAATATGACATGTGATATTATTAATGTTCTATTTGTCATAGAACACAGACAAATGTGTGTTGATGTGTATTTCATGCACAATGTAATATTATTACATTGTTGATATCACATGTAATATTATTAATGCTATATTATCATAGAACACAGATAAATACCTGTTTGTTGACGTGTTTTACGTGCCAAAAAACATGTTTGATATGTGAAATATGCACAGAGAAAAGTCGTCCCTATGGTTCTGGTTTGTATAAAAATATCCACATTTTTCTAACAGTGTATGTGAGGCATTCCCTCACCTGCAGCATCTATCTAGAGATAATTAACAATCTCCAGCCAGGGTGAGGTTACCCTAAAGGAGTGTGGAAAAGCTCTGTCACAAAGGAAATCTCACATTTATCGTGTACAACCAGAATTCACTGAGTTCCCGGGGCAGGAATTTAAACCCCAGTGTGCACCTGCAGGTGTGAAACACCAGAGAAAATCCTGAATGTCTTAAACACAACCCCAGCTATTGCCCAAACAAACACCACCCTCCTGGCTGCAACTTCCCAGCAATGATTTCCCTTTGTTTTCAACCAGAATTTACTAAAGTGAATTCCTGGGGCAGGAATTTTAACCTGATTGTGCCCCTGCAGGTGTGAAACACCAGAAAAAAAAGCAGAGAATCCTAAATATTTTAAACACAACCCCAGCAATTTCCCGAATAAACACCACCCTCCTGGCTGTATCTTCCCAGAAATTATTTCCCTTTGTTTTCAATCAGAATTCACTGAACTGAATTCCTGGGGCAGGAATTTAAACCCCAGTGTGCTCCTGCAGGTGTGAAACACCAGAAAAAAAGCAGGGAATCTTGAATATTTTAAAAATAACCACAGCTATTGCCCAAACAAACACCACCCTCCTGGCTGCATCTTCCCAGCAGCGATTTCCCTTTGTTTTCAACCACAATTCACTGAATTCCTGGGGCAGGAGCTTTAACCTGATTGTGCCCCTGCAGGTGTGAAACACCAGAAAAAAGCAGCAAATCCTGAATATTTTAAACACAACCCCAACAACTGCCGGAATAAACACCACCCTCCTGGCTGCACCTTCCCAGCAATGATTTCCCTTTGTTTTCCTGTGTTTTCCTTTGCCAAGGATGCCCGGGGTGGGTTCCCCTGCTGGCACAGGTTGTAAATAATCTCAATAAACACTCACAGCTTCAGTGCCAGAGCCTCTGTCTGACCCAGATCCCAGCAGTTGCTGAGGATATTGTTTAATAGAACGGTCATCCTTTAATGGAATGGCTTGGAGCTGTCAGGTTGTGTCACCAGAAATCAGGGATTTTTTTTCCCCAAAAATTATCATTTTTGTGTTCCAGTGAGGCTCTTGGGGAAAACAAGGTCAAACTCTGCAGAGAATCTCAATCGAGGTCAGAGTCAGGAGCTCACACTGAAGTGCCCAGCAGGACTCAGTTCCCAGTATCCCCAGAGCTACAAACTCCACTAATAACCACCAAATAAAAGAATTTTGTTTTCCTCTTTTCTTCCCTTTTAACGTACAAGTAGCAACAGAGGCCAACAGGTGATGCTTCTCCAGCTGCTTGAGGTTTAAAATCACATTAAACAATGGTAATTTCTATTTTTATACACCAAGATTTGCACCCAGAAATGATGTTTTATTTGAGTAGCAGCAAGAGGTTTGTTTTACCTGTCAGAGAGAACACCACACACAACCTGCCCTGCCCCGTAAATAATCTCAGCAATTCAGGTTTGCCACCAGTGTAACTTCTGAGGAGAACTACCCCAGAAAACTTTATTTTTCCTTAAAGCCAGGCAGAGGAGGTATGGTTATAGTCCTGCTGAGTCCCTGAATATCAGGGCTCCTGCATTTTACTCCTTTGTCCTTCAGAGAAAGACATTTCACATTCTGTCTCCATTTCCTCCCAGATAACATTGAGATTAAGCACTGCCTGATGTATTGGAACTGTGCAAGTTTAATTTAAGAAGGAACATGAGGCACGTGGTGAGCTCAAAAGCTTCTCAGAACGTACAGTCCAGATTTCCAGGGTTCTGGGAGCTGAAAATCCCATGTCCTGTCACCAACCAGAGAGACTTCAGTGCAGAACAAGCATCCATTTCAAGGTGGAAAACAGAAAATAAGAATTTCCTTCTTGCTTCTCCTTCCTGATCAGAGCTAAGGCAGACACTGGGATCCAGCTGCTTGTGAGCTAGAAAATCTGTTTTGCTGAAAATGAATAATTCATGTGTCTGACAATCTCACTGCCCTTTTTTTTTTCTTTATTGAATTTGGGCTGGGGGTGCCATCAGTGTTTGCTGAGCTTTAATTCTCAGAATTCTCCAATTCTTTCAAACACACAATGGCAATTTCTCTCCTACCCTGCCTGAACCATAACTCAATTTGCAGGCAGCAGGGAAATATTCTCAAGCTCAACATAAATCTGGCTACTTCAATATTGCACCTCTGCTGTTTTTTTGTTTACAACTCCTACCGAATTTCATGGCCACTGCTGTGTGTTTACCATGATTTCCAGGCATGGGCAAGTTCCTAAATGAAAGGACACAAATTTATGTTCAAATTCCATCTTAAACCAAGGGAGGGAAAAGCCCATTCCAAGCCATGCCTCTCCATTTGGAAGAGAGTTGGAAGGCAGGCAGGGACAAAACCTTTGAGCCACAAATTCAAGTTTTCCAAGTCCTGACTCTAAGTTACAAAATTATTCAGCCCAGACTGGGGATCTGAGTCAATAATCTCTGCAGGGATGAATGCTGAGCTCCTTGCAGGATCTTTTCATTAGTTATAAATACACCTGCCACTCATTTTCGCCTCCGTGCTCTTTCACTCCCACTTCTTCCCCAGCCAGCCACTATTAGATCTGAGCAAACAATGACATTTACAGGATTATTTTCTAAAAACTCATCTTCCTGCTCCTCCCGTCACTTCGCCTCGGGCTGAGCTGCACAATGACACCTTTGCAAGGCTGTAATAAAAAAGCTGATATTAAACAGAAAGAAAAGGCCCAGTAAGTGGAAGCTCAGTGAAGAATCAGATAAATGTCTTTTTTTAATACACTGGAATCTGGCAATTACCTCCCCCATCAGCGTGAATAACATGCAATAATTAAATCTAAGGCACTGAGCTGATCTAAGTGGCTGATTTGGGTCTAAAACAACCAATGGGATTTATAATCAGGCATAGTTACAGTGGTACTGAGAGCTGGGTGACTTCCAATTGCTCAAGGCAGTTCTGACAGGTAAAACTTTTTTATTTAAATATTTATTTGTGTACCGAGAGAGAAGCAAATCCATTCACTTTGGGGGATCTGTTGATTTTCTTTGTCTTCCACTTCCAAGAGAATAATCCTAAATTTCATCCCTAAGAGATTGGACCTGTTGCATTTTTGATCTTCACATAAAGATGTGAAATTGTCTCTGCAGTCTCCTCTAAGTGTGTTTCTGAGTTATCCCTGGGTTTAACCATGTTGAAAGCAGCTCAGAAGCTTCAAGCATTTGCTTGGACCATACAAAGAATTATTGCCAGAATCCCAGGGAGAGTTTGCAGATGGTGAATTAAGCTTCCCCCTCCAGTACACCATAGGTAGTTTATAATTCAGGTAATTAAATGGGAAAAGTAATTAATAATTTTACCAGCTTTTACCTAACAAAACTGGGGCATGGAGGGGAAAGAGATTTGTGTGTGCTCACAGACTTGGTTCCTGCACAGTCATAGCTCAGATAATCCTTGAATTTTACAGAACTTTCACCAAATTGCAGAGAAATGTCCACTTCCACAGCAAGTTTTTTGGGATTGTCCTGGTTTTAGGACAGAACTTTATCCCAGCTGGAAGCAAAACAGGGATCAGACTAATTGCTAATTGCTCTTACAAGGTCCTTGTGCTCAGTGGAATCCAGTGCTGTGCTGGAGTTATTACAGGATTTTTCCAAGCTCAGGAATGGGCAGACAAATTGAATATACAAAGAGCTGTGTGCCTAAGATGTGAAAATGCATCCCCAGGCAGCTCAGATCCCAACAATCTGCCCATTTCTTCCCAAATTCAGAGCTCCTAATGAGGAGGCAGAAGCCCAGACAGATGGATGAGCAGGCTGAGTCTCTCCCCCTCAAGAAGTGAGGATTCAACAGCATCTGCTCCAGACATCCAGAAGGTTCCTGTCACACAAATAAAAATAATCATCATCTGTCAGCCTCGACTCTCTGCAGCAGGGATTCATGGAGAGCTGAGGCTCTCAGCTCCAGGAAATCCAGCTGTGTTCTGGGGGAGTAAACACACAACCCAGTCCTGTGAATCTTCAGGAATCAGGGAGTCTCCATTCCATTTTTTCCCATATCAGACTCAAAGGCAACGGCAGGGATTGGATGTTTACTGCAGGAATTGGATGTTTACTGCAGGAATTGGATGTTCACTGAGGGCAGCCCAGTAGAAACACAATTTCTCAGCAGGTGCTTCCACAAATCATTTTCTCTAATGAATCTACACCAAAAAAATTAAGACCAGAAGAATAGAAAATCACGAATCACTTGTCTCAAAGGACCTTTAAAAATAATAATAATAATACCAAAACACTCTTAAGTAAGAGCATCAACAGAGGGGGGAAACAAGTGGAGAGGAGAAATTAGAACACAACACTGCAGTGTTCCCTGGAAAAAATCCATGGAAAGGGGTTGGAGCTGTTTGTGGGGTAACAGGGGCTCAGCCAACGCATCCCAGCCCCTTCCCCTCCTGTGGGCCTGATATTTCTGGGTCTGAGAGATTTTAGCCTGCTAGCAGCTGCTGACTTTTTCCCAAGGAAAAATTTCTCAAGAAAGCTTCTTCTCAAAACAATTCTGGCAAACAACTCTCCTTTCTCCAAACAATCTTTCTCCAGGTGGTGTTTTGCTGTTTCTCTGGTGTAACCCATGGCATTAGTTCCTATTCACCTGTCACTCTGGTTTTTCAGCCTTCTGATGTTTTTACATTCTTGTATTGGAGTTCTCACAATTGCAACATAAACAAAGTAGATTTTTTTCACATTCCTCTCTGTGATGGACTTGTGGCTTGACCAGTGGGGTTAAAGGAGTGTTAACCTTGTCCCCCAATAGCTGGTCAATGTCCAAATCCTATTTAAACCCTGAACCCAAAAATAAACTTCTTCTTTTTCTCACTCTCATGCACATGGGTGAGTGTAGTTCTTTTCATGTCCTCTTACGACATTCACCAACCATGTTAAGTCTGTATGGGAACACCTTATAAAAGTTAGTAAAAATTAGAAAATAAAAGCCTTTTTTCTGTGCTCTTTGCCTTCTGAAATATTTGGGGTCTCTCATCTTTCTTTTGTGTCCTACAAGGACACCCCCCAGCAGAGCTGATCCCAGAGCTGTGCCCCATTCACAGGGCACAGTTTGGATACCCCAAATTCAGGTTTGTGATTCAGGTGGGACCTGCTCACAGGGGCCAATAAGACCCACCTAAAGCACAGGGGTTATCCACAACTCTGAGGTCTCTAAGCAATGCAGAAAATCACATTTATCTCCCAGCTCGATAACTGCAGGAATTCAGAATAAAATTTGAGCTCGATATAATAGAAAGGAAGAAAGATCCATTATTTCACTCTAATAGATCAGTAATGAGCTAAAAGATGTGAATATTAACTGAAGCAACAGGCTTAGATGAACTCACATTCAAGAGATCCCTTCACATTTTTCTGAGCAATTCCATCTGTGACAAGAAGCACTCACTACTGAGCTTATTTCTGAGGATTAAAAAAGCCTCTGACATGCTCATAATTCCAATAATTCTACTGGAGACTGCTATTTACAACCTTCACAACCACATCCATCATTCCCTGTGAACAGCCCTGCCCAAGAAGCAGTGTTTTACAAAACTGACCTACATAACACAGCAATTCTTTTTCTGTTTAGCACTGACACTCCAGTTCCAGCAGCAAACTCCTCCACATTTATTGCAGTTTCTTTCACACACATTTCAAGGAAACTGCTGTTTTTCTGTATAAAAAAAACCCCTCAAGTTACAATCAACAAACACCACTGCACATCCTCTACTCTTTTGTTTCTGGTAGCTGGGGGGGTTTATTGTTGTTTTTGAACTAAGATTGCCATTTTTACACAATAAACACCCAGCAGAGTGCACATCTCTAACAGCCAGGGTGAAATGCACGTGGTGCTGTGGAACTTAGGGGGTTAAACACTCAGCAGAGGACTTGGGCAGTCACCTTTGGCCATGTCCATCAGGGAAACCTCTGCCAAAAACCTCTGGGATCATTTATCCCAGCCCCTCTGGGAGCTGTTGGGGGCTCTAAAGGGGAAGTTGTCTGAGTTTGCAATACAGGATGTAACCAGAAGTTTGTGTTCTATCACCAGCTGTTAAACCAGCTGGGGCAGGGCTCTTTATCCCTTCCAGGACCCATCCTCCCCCCAGGGGATCTCTGCTGTCCATGGGCCATCCAGGCTCACTGCAGGGCTGAGACAATTCCAATATCCCACCCAGGGGAGGAGCCCAGCATTCCTGCCTGGATCAAAGCTGGCATTTGGAACACCAGCACAGCCTGTGTGCACTGGATTGCCAGAGGGAGCCCAGACCCATCTCAGCACCACTGGACCTTCAGGGGAAAACTCCACCCTTGGACAGGATCATTGCTCCAACAGAACCACATCTGTCACTGCAGGAGGGCTGGGTTGGGCTGACACCAACACCCTGAGCAACAGGGGGTCAGGCTGTGCTCTGGCTCTGGCAGGGTTTTTTTGCAGTACTACATTTTTATTTAAATTTTCCTAGTAAAGAACTGTTATTCCTATTCCCATATCTTTGCCTGAGAGCTCCTTAATTTCAAAATTATAATAATTCAGAGGGAGGGGGTTTGCATTTTCCATTTCAAGGGAGGCTCCTGCCTTCCTTAGCAGACACCTGTCTTTTCAAACCAGGACAGAGGCACAACCAAAATCAACAGAAAAGAGGGAGGGGAGAAATGGCAAGATCAGCAGATCATGGGAAACACTGGTGGATAAAGCAGGAGATTCCATGATTCCTTTCCCAGCAGCACCCCAGGAGTGGTGTCAGACCCAGAAGCAGCAAACCAGGCTGTGACCAACGAAATTCACATTTATGACAACTCTGGCCCTGATCTGCAGGAAATTCAGGGGCTTGCCCTGGCCTTTCAGCCAGATCAGAAAGCAACTGCAGCACCAACTGCTCCTCCTGCAGCTGCCAGGAGCACCAGGAGCACCAGCAGCTGCCAGGAGGGTCTCAGGAATGTCCTGGTGACATCCTGATGTGTCCCCCACATGGTGCCTCCCCTAAGGAGCCACGTGTCTGCAGCAGCTGTTTTTGGGACAGGAGACAAGGAGATGTGAGAGGGGCTCATCTGACACAGAGAACATTACAGACACGATTTTTCAGGAGTAAACAGTAATTCCACACATCCTTTCCTCCTGCAGGAGGGATCAGCAGCATGTCTAGATGTGTAAAAATTTCAAAAAAGGGGTTTCTTCCCACCTCCCTGGAATTCTCAGTGGGGCTGCAGCAGGAATTTGGCTTCTACATGAAAAGAATGACAAATGAAATTTGTCTTTCCAAACAAACTGTGGGTCTGCAGATAAATGAAATTGGATATTGAGAGATGAAAGGAACAATGGGAAGAACCATAAATTCCATAGGAATTCCACTGAGTGACACAAGGGAAAGAAAAAGAGGGCTACACATTAGAAGGGTCTGTATTAGGTGATTTGGGAAGTATGGACCTCTCAAGTACCTCAGCCAGTGTGGAAAGAGAGAGGGAAATGTGGCTGGGAAATTGGGATAAAAAGGGGTTTGCATCCTCTAAAAATGTAAGACACCCCATGGAAAATGCCCCATGGGCCTCTCCCTTTCTTGGAATAAAGTTCCAGGACTCCTCTGTCTCCCTTTTGGACATAAATTTCTGGTGTTTATGCATTAATTTCCCTGACATCCACAAGTTTCTTCACTTGCTGAAAATGAATATGCACACAAGAAGTGGATGGGGCTGTCAGCAATCCCAGCAGCAGAGACTCATGTGAGTGCTGAGCTGATCCTTTCCAGAGCCACTCTCCACATTAGTCACCTCCAGCTCCAGAAAAAGCCAGTGACAAGAACACAAAAGAGCTGCAGTTTTCCAGCAGGAGACTCAAGGCTCACATTCTCCAAGGGTCACATCATTTCTTTAATGCAGCAGTTGATGATCCACCTCCAGACACTCCAGTGAATTCAGCACTTCAGCCAAACTGACAAATCTTGGCAGAATTTCCCCTCTGTTGATGACTCATTAGCAGAGCATTTCCACTTTCCTCTCACTTAACTCCACTGCAATACAACCCCAAATCACTGGGGTGACACAGGCAGGGCTAATTTCCTTGAGAGCGTTTCTACCCCCTTTTTCCTTCTCTAGAATTCTTCAGAGGATCTTCAGAAGGTTAAAACCACAGGATGTGATTCAGAAATCCCTGCCATCCCCTCGATCAGAAGGAGTGAAACATCCCTGGAATTGTGGAGGGTGTGGGAACATGAATGTGGCTGTTCTTGACTCTCTGTCTTTGGTGACACAAGGAAGAGATCAGAAGTTTTTGTTAAATACACAAATTGTTCCCCAATGAATAGAAATTAAAGTTCAAGCAGCTGGGTGTTGTAAGAAAGAATGTGGCCAACCTCTGCTTCAGGGAGTTTAAGACCTGCCCTCACATTTTCTCCCAAAAAATGTGTGATATTCTTTTATAATCAGCTCCAATACAGATCTTCCACCAGATTTCCAGATTTTAACCCCACCACTCGCAGAGGCTCAAATCAGACTCTGCCATTTCAGCTCCAGTTGTTTCCTGATCTCTGCTCTGCTTCCAACACAAACCAACTCCACCTCCTGCTTCTCCCAAAATTACACAATTCTGTTGGTCCTGGCTTTTGCAGAATTCACAGTGAATATTTTACTTTCTTCCTCCTCCCAAAAATATTGGAAGCTTTTCTTTTAAACTCTTTTTCTCTAGACATAAAATCATTTGGAGGTTTTATACAAATTTATATAAACTTATATACAAGTTTGGATATTTAAAACAATTCATGTTTAATATATTTCTTCCAAAGCTCCTTAAATATAAAAACCCTAAGGTTTTTATCTCAAGGGATCACTGTCCTCCTAGAATATTCACTGCTACAGAATGAAGGTCATGATACCATTCCTTTTCCATCTCAAACACCTTTATGGCTACACACATGGCACAGCTAAACTCAATTCTTGAAATTCCATTTTTTTCCCCGTTTTGAATTGTGACTTTCAGAGTTTGAACTTTATTAAGCCAGGCAATCCCTCAGGTTTTTGGGGGTTTTTTTTCACCATATTAGACAGGGTCCAGAATTCCAGGATAAGGAATAGGGCAGGGAACAGTGCCATCATGTGTGTCAGGAGCACACAGCCTCACACGGGGGGGTTCCAGGCATCACTCCAGCCTTGCTGAGGACATCACAGCCCTTCCCTCCCGAGATGTTGCCATAGAAACCTCGAATTATGTCTATAGGGGAAGAGAAAAAAAAATAAAAAAAGGTTTCCTAAAGGTATGGATGAAACAGCTCCATGGAAACCAGCCCTGGCTGTCAGGGGAAATGAAGGGAGAGGGTTTGTGTGGGAAGGCACGAGATGATCATCAGCTGAATCTGCAAAGTGCCAGCCCTGCCAGCCAGGAGAGTTGTCACTGCCTGGTCCCTGCTGGGATGGAGGGTCCATGGCACAGGGGCTGCTGGCACCCTGGGCACCAGCTTTGGCCAGTGACTGCAGTGCCAAGGGGCTAAAACAGCCCAACACCACCTGCCATCATGGCTAAAATGTCCCACAAATACCTGACCATGTGGCTAAAAGACCCCACAAATAGCTGCCCTCCTGGCTAAAACAGCCCACAAATGCTAAAACACCCCACAAACACCTGCCCACATGGCTAAAATATCCCACAAACACCTACCCACATGGCTAAAACAGCCCACAAATGCTTGTCCTCATGGCTAAAATATCCCACAAATACTAAAACACCCCACAAATACCTGCCCTCATGGCTAGAACAGCCCAAAAACATCTGCCCACATGGTTAAAATACCCCACCAACACCTGTCTGCATACATGGCTAAAACACCCCACAAATACCTGTCTGTATACTAGAACACCCCACAAATGCCTGCCCTCATGGCTAAAATACCCCACAAACACTAAAACACCCCATAAACGTCTGCCCACGTGGCTAAAACACCCCACAAACACCACCCCTAAACCTGGGAGCAGCCTGGCACAAATCAAAGGTGACCCAAACTAAAAAGGGTTGGGACTGGGACAAGTCAATTCACCCCACAGCCCTGCCTGGTTTCAGCCTTACAAATCCACCAGCCTGCTCTGAAAGGAAGCTGAGACATTCCTGGTAGATTTTCATCCCACTTGCCTACAAATATCACCAGATCAGCCTCTGTGGAAAAACACAATATTTATTCTTTAAGGGGATGTTAGAAATGCAGACTCTGGAACAAGAACCTTCTGGAAATTCCCATTTGCTGCATAAACCAGAAGATTAAACCACAACCATTCATGTTATTGTTGGATAAAGCCACCAAGGCCAAGAGTCAGCCACCCTCAACATCTCAGTCTGATGCTGTTACCCTGAGCTCCCTCAATGGCACTCTGAGGGAAACATATGCTGCTCTCTCATGGTGAAATAAGCATTTAAACAGAACAGGAGCCTCCAGCAAATGAGTCAAATCTAATCCTTAATCAGCACTTGCTAGTTCACTAAGCCCAGACAAATTATTTCATGCTGCTTATTGAAACTATCAGAGCAGCTGGTTATCTGCAGCTCCCCTTCCCCAGCTGGTCCCAGCCACTGCCTGCTTCATTCATGGAGCTTTGATGAAGGTAAGGGAAGCACAGGAAACATCCCAACAGATGTGGGAGTGCCTGAAAAATCCTTCCAGAAACGAAATAAAAAGGAGCTTTTGCAGCATTTGGCTGCTTTATCACTGAGGAACATTTTGTGTGGTTATAAAAGGTACTGAGTTACAGACACGTGTTGTAATTCCAGTCTTTTCTCCCCATTCTTTTCCCATTCTATTTCCCTTTTTCCACTCTTTCTCACAGGTTATATTTCCCTGAAAAGAGTTCTGTATCCAAACACTGATCTGGGGATTCACAGGAGTCCTTCCAACTGGAGGACACAACCCTGAGCTTGGGGAATATTGTGAAACCACAGACCCTGAGCTCACAGCCAGCCAGGCTCCACAGGAGCTGTTCCTCTTTTTCATGGAGTTAATGTCAGGCAAAGCTTCTCTTTAACACCAGAATTCCAGGGCACACGAACTTCCTGCCCTGCCCCTTTCCAGCTTTCCAACCCCTGCTATTTCATGCTTTTGCAATCTTACACCACACAGCTCTCAAACCTCTTCCTGCCCAGCTCGATTTCACATTCCCCCCACTGCCTGCCAAAACCTAACTCCCAGAACACTTTATTTATCAAATTCCCCTCTCTCCGAGGCTCAGGAATAGCCTCACTTGTCTCATCAGCAGATCTAATTTTTTATCCCATGTCTCCAGCCAGGTTTGATATTTACAGCTGGAAAATCCTGCATTCTCCACTGCAAAAAGTTAAAACAAATCTATCACAAACCCAAAAGGCAAATTATCATTTCACTGGAACAGAGACCCCAAAATTCCGGGATTTTTTTCCATTGAGCAACTCAGAGTTGCTTTTCACCATATGCTTGTGAAGGGAATCAAAGCTGAGCTTTGGATTAAGGATCAGCATTGTTACAGCAAGAACTAGACTCAGAGTTTTACACTTTCCAGGCATTAAATCGTGGAGCATTTGGTTTCCTTGAGACAAACAGTTTTAATCAGGAGCCGGAGTCATCCCCAGGAATAAATTTGTCAGACGAATCAATTCCAAGCACACCCCTCCAGAGCCAGCCCTGCTGTGAGCAGCTGCAGGAGGTACCTGAGCTCCTCTCACATCTCCCAAACACAAACAAGCCTCGCTTATCTTGGCCTGCCAATCACAGAGCCACGGGAATTTTTTATTATTATTATTATTTTTTTTTTTTTTATAACCACTCAGGAGGAATATCAGTGTCCTCCAGAGCAAGATGGAAAACATCCCCAGCTCTTGAGCTGTTGTGCTCCTCTCCTTGACACGCTTAGAGGAGTTAAAGAAACATTTTCCCTGGTGGGATATTTCAGATTCTCCAGCTCGCCTGAACTTTGCTTTTCCCGGAGCTCATAAAACTCAAGGCCATGAAGTGGCTTTGAACAGACAAGAATTTAAGACAATTAAAGCATTGTTTACTCTGCAGGAGAGTCCTTTCCCAAGTATTTGTGCCCATCTGCTCCCGAAGATTTAAGGTAACATGTCGACGTGAATGTAAATCTTCACCAAGGTGAAATTCAGGGCGTAGGACAAACCCCAGGGCTGAGCACTGGAGGGGACCTCACACGAGGTGCTGTTGTCAGAAGACACCTTCCGATGTTTCTTTGGAAAGAAATACACATACAAAATCCTCTTTTATCCTGTCAGTCTCAAAAACATAGAATTTGTATTCCACAGCTTCATCTCCCTCCCAGGCAGTGCTTTGACAGCTGAGACACACCCAGTTCTCCTAAGGGGAAATCCCCTATTTTATTCCAAATGTATCAATTTGCTCCCCATGTTCCTTGGGCTAGCACTGCAATCCCGAGTGTTTGATAATTTAACTGCACAGTTACCATTAAATGCCATTTTCACCACGGAGGTGGCAGCTCAGAAGCACAAGCAAGGGACACTGTCCCCAAGTTTGCAGTGACAATCAGAATTCCAGCCCAGGAAGACCAGCCACCCTTCAGGGCTGCATTTCCAACCCTGGATGACCCCGACAGACCATGGGAGTGTTTATTTGTTCTGCTCTAAATCCATCTTCTCCAGTCTGCCACACAGAGTTATCTCCTCATTTCTCTCCTTCAATCACTTCATTATTTCCATTTCCCTCTGATGCTGATACATGAACTCACGTCTTTTGTTGCTCGTGTTGTAAAACCTGAGCTCTCCCCTTTGAATGAGAACCTTTGGCTTTTTCTTTTTTTTAATGGGCTCATTCCTCAATCCAAAACACTCAGGGAGGTGCAGGAGTTCCTGCCTTCATTTCCTCCTCAGATCAGAGTTCCAGTAAAACAGAACAATCAGCTGAATCAACCCCCCCTAATAATAATTTAAAAAAAATCATCTCAGGAATTCTGCTTGGGGTCCAAGGGTGCTGGGGAAAGGAACAACACACAATAATGATTAGCAGGTTCTGCAGAGCTCTCCCAGCAAACACACAGATGGCACACAGACAGTCAAATGCTACACACACATTTCACGACATTTTGGAAGCAGCACATTTGGATTTGAACACCCCAAGCTGTTACTCAGAGAAGCTTTTTTATTTTTTTTTCTTTTTTTTCTTTTTTTTTTGCCACCAACAAAACTCTACCTCGTTTATTTTCACATTTCAATGCACCCACAGCACAGATCTTGGAGCATGCTCGTAGTAAAACTATTAACATGGATTTGGATGTTGCTGTGATCACTTTTGCTTCTCCCTCTTGAGTCTGGAGGGAGCCAGAAGCCAATGGAAAAAGGAAAGCAATGTCTAAACCCATGGGGAGGAGACATAAACGATCAGAAACTCCCCTTATTCCTGGAGTTGATCACTGAAGTGACTTTTAGATGTCTCTGCCAAGTTCTTAAAGCTCTGCAAGAACAGACCCAGCAGCCCTGTGCTTTCTTTGCCCACCACAGAGATGTTTTTTGCCATCCTCATCCTTCCCAGCCCATGCAGTAGATGAAGACGCTGAATTCCCCCTCTAAAATCAGATTCAAAGCCTCCCTGGCAGTTCTGCAGGCAGCACAACCCCACTCCTGGCACTAATACATCAGATTTATGAGCACTGAAATTTACTCATTATATAAAAGCCATTACACAGGTTCTATAAACAGTGGGGTTTTTACTGAGGAAGCAGAGCTGGCAGGACACCAGCTGCCACAGCAGCAAGGGGTAGGACACAGAGATGTGAATTTCTGCATTTCATCAAGCAATTTTATCCCAAAAAGAACCCAGCAGCATCTGCTCTGAGCCCAGGGTTGTGCAAAATCATCCCTTCAGTCACCAACACTCATCTTCAGAGGGGAATAACCCAGGAGATGCTGACTCCCAAAATGCTGCTGTAAACCCCACCTGCACTGAGCTCACCTGAGCCCTCCTGCAGGGTTTGTGCCAGAAATCAGAGATTCATTTATTGCCATACCCCAAATAGTCCCTGTAGCCACAAATCACAGAGTTTTATATGAAGTTTTATCACATCTCAAAGAAAACAAAAGAAAACACTCCCTGGTGGGCAGGGTTTATGCTAAAAATCAGAGACTTAATTACTGCCATACCCCAAACAGTCCCTGTAGCCACAAGTCATTTATACGTAAATGTCATTCGTTCTTATAAAGTTTTATCACATCTCAAAAAAAAAAAAAAAAAAAAGGCAAAAGAAAACACTCCCTCATGGGCAGGGTTTATGCCAAAAATCAGAGACAGTTACTGCCATACCCCAAACAGTCCCTTCAGCCACAAGTCATTTATATAAAGATGTAATTCATTTATATATAAAGTCATTCATTTATATAAAGTTTTATCACGTCTCATAAAGAGCAGAAGAAAACACTCCCTCGTGGGCAGGGCTCACGGATTTTGGCATCCAGCAGATCTCAGCTCCTGCCCACCCTTCAGGAAGAGGGGATGTCTCCAGAGGGAGCAGAGCATTAGTAAGCAGATCATCTCAGCTGTAATTACACTTGGCATTCAAATAATAATTTAAGCCCAGAATAATTTCGTTTAGGCCCTCACTGACTAACAGGAGAAATAAAAGGCAATAAAATAAACATCACAGAGGAACGACAGGCTGACTCCTTCCATTCCTGCTCCCCATCAAAGCCTCATAAATGGGGTAAGGGGAGCTGCAAAGCCCTGCTTGGAGAGCTCTGAAACACAACCAGCCTCAACCAGCCACTGCAGGATCTCAGAAATAAACGTGAAAACCAAGATGTGTTCAGAAATAAACAGCAGCTCTGGGTTAGAAATGAGTTTCAAGGGCCTGGAGTTTGAGCCATGGTACCTAAGGACACAGCTTTAGCAAAAGCCTCTCCAATTTTGTGCTCTAAACATCCAGAAGGTTTTTTGTGCTGTCCTTACAGTCAGCAAAAGCCTCTCCAATTCTGTGTTTTAAACATCCAGAAGCACATTTCTTTGTGCTGTCCTCACAGTGCCAGTCTAACCCCTTCCGTGTTTAAACTGAGCACTCTGTTTAAATAGCTCTTGAGCCACCTCCCCTTTCACACCCAAATTCAAGAGGCTTTGTTTGCTGTTAGCTGCCGTCTCAACAAGTCTGTGATATGATCAACTTAGGAAGAGCACTTTGAGTTATTTTTGAATGATTTTTGCCTTCAGCAGGCAGCAGAGCAGGGCACGTGTCCCTTATCTGGCTCCCACACACGTTTTGTTCTTCACAGCCCATAAAGCACCGCCGGGAATCCACCTGGCTGCCGGGCTCCTCTCACTTTCGGGAATTCCAGCCCGGGCAGACAATGAATGGAAGGATTCGGCCACATAAAAGCCCAGCCTGGCAGGGACAGGAGCCCGCGGGAGAACATTAAACAGCAAATCCCTGCCAGTGCTGGTGCTTGGAGGAGCAGCTCCTGTGATCCCAGCAGAGCTGCCTCGGGTGGTGAGGAGCAGCGGGGGTGTTGTTGATGGGATCTCTTGAATGTGAGTTCATCTGAGCCTGTTGCTTCAGTTAATATTCACATCTTTTAGCTCATTACTGATCTATTAGAGTGAAATAATGGATCTTTCTCCCTTTCTATTATATCGAGCTCAAATTTTATTCTGAATTCCTGCAGTTATCGAGCTGGGAGATAAATGTGATTTTCTGCATTGCTTAGAGACCTCAGAGTTGTGGATAACCCCTGTGCTTTAGGTGGGTCTTATTGGCCCCTGTGAGCAGGTCCCACCTGAATCACAAACCTGAATTTGGGGTATCCAAACTGTGCCCTGTGAATGGGGCAGGTCAGAGTCACATCCTCTGCTGTCCCAGTTGGGAACAGCTCCCTGTGGAATGGAGCCTGTGCTGCTTCCAGCTGTGCTGGCAGCTCTGGGGTCGTGTCCTTGCGGGACACAAAAGAAAGATGAGAGACCCCAAATATCTCAGAAGGCAAAGAGGATAGAAAAAAGGCTTTTATTGTCCAATTCTTACTACCTTTTATAAGGTGTTCCCATACAGACTTAACATGGCTGGTGAACAGGAACGACACCTCTCTAATGCCATGGGTTAAACCAGAGAAACAGCAAAACACCAGCTGGAGAAAGATTGTTTGGAGAAAGGAGAGTTGTTTGCCAGGATTGTTTTGAGAAGAAGCTTTCTTGAGAAATTTTTCCTTGGGAAAAAGTCAGCAGCTGCTAGCAGGCTAAAATCTCTCAGACCCAGAAATATCAGTGGGGAGCTGGGATTTGTGTCCCTCAGTATTGAATTTCTGGAAGAGCCAGATGTGTTCAGCTCTGTGAGGGTCCAGTACCTCAGAGAAAATGGCTTAAGTAACTTTGTGACACGGCACAGTTGAGTGTGCCTTGAAAAAGCAAAATGTTTTAATAAAGGAAAAAAAGTAACACAAAACAAAAAAAAAACAAAGCTGCTCTCAGTGCAGGGACAGGTCCCGCACACCTGCTACCCTGAAAATGTGCTGAGAAGCCTCGTGCTCTTCCTTAAATATTGAACGACTTAGGTGGGGTTTTTGGCAAACAGCCCAATAGAGAATAACTACATTTCTGAGGAACAGGTAAAGAGACCTATCAGTGTTTTTTGTCTTGGCATTGAGTCAATTACTGCCAGGAGGGCGTAGAAACTTGAGGTGTTCTTCCCTTAGAACTCCTAAGGTGAAACTGGAACCCTTTTCCTTATTTACAAAACATTTATATATTTATTTATTATTCTATTATTATTATTATTATTATTATTATTATTATTATTATTATTATTATTATAGATTGATAGATAGATAGATAGATAGATAGATAGATAGATAGATAGATAGATAGATAGATAGGTAGGTAGGTAGGTAGGTGCAGGCAACCCCCTAGCTGCAATCCAGATCAGCTATGCTCTGCTACAAGTGCACTCCCCTGGAAAAACACAACAGCCTGGCACAGAACCACTAATGAGATTTAAAATCTCCTTTTTATCTCCGATGTGCTGTTCCCCGGGGAATTCCTCGTGTCCATCATCCCCCCAGTGACAAATCCAGGGATGTCACCAGCACAGGGACAGTGCCAGGTTTGTGACAAGGGGCTCCTGTCCCGGGCAGGGCCTCACACTTTCAGATGTGAAGGACTCCTGAAAGCCTGGCCCTTCCTCAAAGGCACGTTAGGAGATAAAAGGTTTATCTGCACAAATAGTAAACATCCAGCTGGCCTGAGCTGCTTACCCAGCCAGAGGATGGGAAGGGCTTGGAGAGGGAGCACACGGTGTCCCTGAGATCTCTGAGAGTTTGGAAAAGGAGCACAAAGACCCCTGAGATCTCTGAGAGTTTGGAAAAGGAGCACAAAGTCACCCCTGAGCTCTGAAAGTTTGGAAAAGGAGCACAAAGTGACCCCGAGATCTCTGAGGGTTTGGAGAGGGAGCACAAGGTCACCCCTGAGCCCTCTGAGGGTGTGGAAAAGGAGCACAAGGTCACCCTGAGCTCCCTGAAAGTTTGGAAAAGAAGTACAAAGACCTCTGAGCTCTCTGAGGTTTGGAAAAGGAGCACAAAGACCCCTGAGCTGTGTGAGAGTTTGGAAAAGGAGCATAAAGACCTCCTGAGCTCTCTGAAAGTTTGGAAAAGAAACATTAACTGTCCATGAGCTCTCTGAGGGTTTGAAGAGGGAGCACAAAGTCACCCCTGAGCTCTCTGAGATTTTGGAAAAGGAGCACAAAGATCCCTGAGCTCTCTGAGGGTTTGGAGATCTCAGTCCCTCAAGCTCTCTGAGGTTTGGAAAAGGGGCACAAGGTCCTCCCTGAGCTCCCTGAAAGTTTGGAAAGGAACATAACCACCCCTGAGCTCTCTGAGGGTTTGGAAAAGGAGCATAAAGACCCCTGACATCTCTGAGAGTTTGGGAAAGAAACACTGACTGTCCCTGAGCTCTCTGAGGGTTTGGAGAGGGAGCACAAAGACCCCTGAGATCTCTGAGGGTTGAGAAAAGTAGCACAAAGTCACCCCTGAGCTCTGAAAGTTTGGAAAAGGAACACAAAGACCCCTGAGCTCTCTGAGAGTTTGGAAAAGGAGCACAAAGTCCCCCCTGAGCTCTCTGAGGATTTGGAAAAGGAGCACAAAGTCCCCCCTGAGCTCTCTGAGGGTTTGGAAAAGGAGCACAAAGTCCCCCCTGAGCTCTCTGAGGGCTCCTCCTCTCGGGGACAGCATTGGTGCAGATGGGGACGGAGCATTTCCAGATCTGAGGTGCCACCGACAGCTCAAAATCAGCCAAAAGCCATGAGTGGAAGGTGATCTACCAGGGCAGAGGCTGGAACATTCCCAGCCCAGAGCAGCACTGCCTCACACAGTTTTGGAGCCAGAAGCTTTAGGGACAGGGCCTTGTTCTGCTCTCACCCAGATTCGTTAAGTGGGAGATCAACTCCAGTTCCCTCTGCACCCCAAGGTCTTATTAAAATAAAATTAGAAGCTTCTGTCAGGCTACCAAGGTAGCCCAGAGCCTCTGCACACACCAGGCTTTTTAACTTTCCCTTCCTTGTGGCACAGGGGAGGATTCTTTCAACACTTAGGCTGCTCTAAGACTAAATAATTAGATTTCCCCCTCCTCTCTCCAGCCTAGATCCCCAAAGCTTTCCCTGGCAAAGGCAAGGAAGAGCAGATGTTCAGTTCAGATGAGATTAAAGGGAAATGTCCCATATTGGCTCCCCTATCCTGTACAAGAGAAAGGTAGAGACTAAAATGAAAGTCGAGGAAAAATATTTCAGATTTGATAATTGGTTCTGCTGCTAAAAGTGACAAGAAACTGGCCAAATTTACCACAGGACCAAGGAACTTGGCTCCAAAAATCACCTTGGCCTGAGGAACTTGGTTCCACTCTACTGATTTTACCTTGCCAGCCCATAATTCATAAGACTCAGAAACCAAAGTGTGACATCCTAATTAATTACTGGGCACCCCAGAGGGAGGAGAAGTTAAATATTAGAAGGGGAAAGAATAATGGCAGAAGAGAGAAAGAAAAAAAAAATCAGGAAGAGCCGAGGAGAAATTGATAAATTAGGTGAGAATAAAAAGTTTATATGTGTACATCTGAGCTGGGTGACTCATGAGATAAAACATCACCCAGCCAATGGAGTTGTTTGAGGAGGTCTCCAGGGAGGGAAGCAGGGAAAAAAGGGAATAAAAACGAACCAAGACTATTATGTGGATGTTTCTTTCAGTCACAACACAGCTCAGGTGGAGGGTGGGAAGGTAGGCGAGGTGCGTGGGTTGAGACACAAACAGGTATTAAAGGCATTTTGTTAAACCTGTATCCAGATAAAAGCTGCAATTCCCAGCCTGGCGATCTGAAACTGATTATTCTGTAACCACTGCCAGCACAAAGGGTGGCACTCATTGTGGAAAGAGCCATTATTTGACTCTGCTTTACACCACAACGACATAGATTCTGACTTCAGAAGGCTGAAAATGACTCCTTTATTTTTGGGATGTGTCTC
>JANPWX010000255.1:875721-898935 GCA_024734555.1 Trochalopteron elliotii | reverse complement strand
AAAAAATCCATAGGTATTTATATCCACAGGAAGAGCACCCACTCGGTGTACCTTGAAATTCAGATCCTCTTTTAGAAGCAGCCACTTTTAGACCCATCACTTAATTGAACTTGAGCCCTCCCTTGCAATAATTAATTGTGCCGGGGGAGTTTCTGGAAAGAACTCCAGGTGCAATAAGCACCTCACTCATCCCCCTCCCTTCCTGGTGCTTGCAAATGCTCTGCCAGCAAATCCTGCGATCTGAGAGTTCATTAATCACTTGGGTACAAAAAGAATATTAACCCAGCAGTGCTCCCTCCTGGGACTGTGCCCTCAGGCAAGGAGTAAGTCATTAGCTGGACTCTGCAGTTCCACCACAGCAGCTCCTTGATTAATCTTTTATTTCAACACAGATTATCTGTTAATGTTTGAGGCTGTTTGTCCATTTTCCCTGGCACGGAGTTAATTAAAAGTATAACGAAGAGCAGCACACGGTTCCAGGAGTCAGTTTTTCCTGTGGTGTCATCACATAACCAAATGTATAAATTATGCCAAGTCCCTCCTTCCTGACCCCCCCTTGCAGATTCTCACAAGAGTTACTTCAAATAAACACTTTATTCATTGAGAGAGAATTTCAAATAAACACTTAATTCACTGAGGGAGAATTGGGAGAGAGCAAACCTGTGGTTGTGTGCGGTCGGAGGCCTGCAAACAAACACTTGAGGAAGGGATCTGATCCTCATCATTGCGACCAAGGGTTTTCTCAAGTGGATTTTTGTTTTAGTGCTGTTGGTTGTTGTTGGGGTTTTTGTGCTTGTTTGGGTTTGGTTCTTTTTGCTAAAAGAAATGCTCCCCCTGAACACATCAAAGTTCTCAGGAGCAGAACCCTTACTGGATTTCTAGAGAGATAAGGCTTAGTATGTGAAAGACATAAACAAGAAGCCTATCAACATTATTTTTTTAACATTAGTATTACTTTCATTACTTTAAATATAAAAACTCAAGTGCGGTGTGGAATGTGTATCTGAAATCATAAAATAAAATCAGAGCCAGTCACACTCAACTGATTTGCATGCTTTCCTTGTAGGGGTAATTTGTCCTACTACAGTGCATCTTTTGTAGTTTTATTTCTCCAAAGTACCTAGTCTGTTTGCAAAGCCATCTTTTACAACTTGTTTCCAGTTCCATTTCTCAATGACGTCTGTCCTGTTCTATAACATTTCTAAGTCAACATTTTCCATCTCAAAGTTTACATACAGATGCACAAGACTATGTGAGCCTTCTATCAAACTTTAAAAACCCTCTACAAATCAATTTCCCACAAGCACTGACAGTTTTGGGTTCTTACCAAAACTGAGCTCAGGGGAGGATCCACCCTCCTCCCCTTCAGTCTCATGTGAAGGGTGAGAAGGTACAGATGTTATAATTCATGCTATCACAATCAGGAGCCAAACTATTTCTTAATTATAATGCATTTTAAGCGTTTCTTGGCCTAGCCGTCTAAAATTACCCTTTGTAGGGATAATTTATCCTACTGCAATTCGTCTTTTCTAGTTTTATTTCTCCAAAGTATCTGGTCTACTTGCAAAGCCATCAACTAAAACTTGTTTCCAGCTCCATTTCTCTCTCTCAACAACGTCTGTCCTATTTTATAACATTTCTAAGTCAACATTTTCCATCTCAAAATTTACACAGGGGTGCATACTACGTGAGCCTTCTATCAAACTTTAAAAACCCTCTACAAATCCATTTCCCACAGTTTTGGGTTCTGTCCAGCGGGGCTCAGGGGAGGATCCACCCTCCTCCCCTGCGTGTCCTGCCTTCCACGTTTGGTGCAATTATCTTTGCAAGCAGCCCTGTCACATCACTGCAGCGTGCCCGGGTGGATGTGTCCCCTCCTTGCTGCAGGGGACAGGAGGGCAGGGAGGCTCTGCAGCCCCAGGCTGGTTGCCCTTCCCTCTGTGCCATGTGTCACAGCCATCAGTGTCACACCACGGGCAGCCTGCTCGCCCTCATCAGCTTCTCCCGGCAGACACAGAGGGCTGGAGGTGGACACAATTATCTCCAAACAGAAATTCCAGCCTTTCTTTCTCCTGAAATAGAAGGCACAGGACACGAGCAGCAGCAGGATTGCTTCACAGGGGAGGGGTGGTGGGAGAACTCAGGGCAGCAATTCAGAATTTTGGGGTAGGTTATATATTATAAATACATATTATATGGTTGGCTTAAGTTTTATGTTATAAATACATATTATATGATTGGTTTGATTGTAGGTTATAAATACATATTGTATGATTGGGCTTAGGTTGTATGTTATAAATACATATTGTATAATTGGCTTAGGTTGTATGTTATAAATACATATTATATTATATTATATTATATTATATTATATTATATTATATTATATTATTTGTTTAGGTTGTATATTATAAATACATATACTATAATTGGCTTAGGTTGTGTGTTATAAATACACATTATGCAATTGGCTTTTCATAAATATTGAAATAAATATGAAAAAGTTAAATATTGAGAAGTTATGTTGTATTAATATACTGTGTTACAAATGTATATTATAAAGTTGGCATTTCTCAAATATTGAAATAAATACTGTATGTGTTATGTTAAAAAGTTATGGTGTATTAATATAGTATGTTATAAATGTATATTATTAAATTGGCTTCTTGCAAATATTCAAGTGAATGTTATGTATATGTAAAGATATAGTTTTTATTTCTGCTATTGGCAAAGCTTCTACATAGTAATAAGATAGCTGATATGTAGACAGCCTATTTAGTTAGAATAACATCCAGCAAATATTTAAGAAGGACCCTGCTGCTGACATGTCAATTGTCAACACTGACCATCTGTGGAAGGTGGGAACTAGGGCCCAAGCTAAAAGTAATAACAAAGACACAGCCAAAAAACACCCATGTTCTAAAAAAGTGACCCCCCCCCCAAAAAAGACCATACTAAACAGTTCCTGGAGTATAAAAACTAGTTTGTAAAAAAGTTTGAATATGCAACAAACTAATGCAATAAAAAAAGTATTTAAAAAAGGCCTCTAAAATAGCAAAGTGTGCGCTTGGCTGAATGTCAAGCCAACTGGCCTAGTTGTACTTTGCTTTTTCCCTATCTCCTAACTGTCTTATTTTTAATTAAACCTATTTCTTAAAAGTTACCAAAAAAAGCAAACCTCATTTTTCACACTGTAGAAAAGCCTAAAACACCAGAGAACCCAGAACCCAAAACTGGAACCCAGCATGGGCCACCCCCATCTCTCCCCCCTGCCTCATCTGGGAGCAGATCTGAGACCTCCAGCTCCTCCAGCCACGAGTTTCCCTCAGCAGCAGCAGCCACGGGACATTTTCCATCCCTTACAATTGCCACTTGTTATAAATGCATATTATAAAGTTGTCTTCTTGCAAATATTAGAATGAATACTATATGTATAATTGCATTACTTTATGTTTTATTAGCAGAGTTTAGAAAAGTGATGAATGTGTTTTCTGCTTGGGACATAGTGTTAACAGTAAAAAGAGTAGGGTTTTTTTCTCTTTGTAACATCTAAACTGACCAAACCAGAAGGTGTGGAGGGTCACCCTGCATTCCTGCATAAAGGGATACAAGGGAAAATTTCTATTTCCTTATCCAAATGAAAATAACCAGAAACCTCAGGAAAAAGATTTATAAGACCCATGTTACCAGACAGAGTAGAGCCACTCACAAATGAATCTACCAGGGAAAATGGTTGAGAGGGTTTGAAACAGGTAAAACCCAAAAAGAATGTTTGAATCATTCATTAGGGTCTATTGAATATGTAACACAGAGATCCTTAAAACATGGAAATCTAAAAGGGTGAAGGTGCTGCTGGCTGGCTTTATGCCAGGGACCCGTGGCTGAGAAACTTTTGCTTTTCTGTCTCCCAGTTGTCTATTTTCATTTTTTATTAAAGGTACAATTTTTTCTAAGAGAGTAGAACTTGTTTTTCACACCACTCCACTTTCACCTGGTTTAGACAGCCAGGTATCAGCAGCCTCTATAAAATCCCAATTCTGTTATGCCCATCTTGCCCAGCAGCCTGGGGAGGAGGGGAGGAAGAGGATGCAGAGAGGCGTGGGCAGGTGTGAGGAGCGCTGGGAACAGCAAAAAGCTGAGAACAGAAATAAAACTCTGCCTCCTCAGCAGCTGGAGAGGCTGAAAAACACAACAGCTCTGCTGGGTTTGCAGACAGGAGACACCACGTGGGACACACCACCCCCGGGTTTGGGGCTGGAATTCCAGAGTTGGATCATGCAGCACCTCAGGAGAACCCTCAGCACATCGGGGTAGCACCCCAGAGCAGCAGCAGGGAAATACCCACAAACTCAGGGCTGAAAAGAAACTGGGACACAATAATTCTCTGAAAAGGAACAACAGCAGGCACCTGCACAGGCTACAGGGCCACTGTGGGGTTTCCCAATGAGGTTTCAAGCCATAAATCCCAAAACTAGATATGGGGATGGCACAGCCAGAGGTATCAAAACACTCAAAGGTAAGGAAAAGGGTTTAGGGTTTAGGTCTTGCAGACTGTCCTTGGTTTAGCTGCAAGTAAGAGAAGAGAATGTGTCTGAAACAGGCAAATTTAGGAAGTCTGGAGGAGAGCAGGAGAAAGGAAAAGCTGTAGTGCCAGCCTGGTTCCCACCACAACCACAGGACATTGTGTTTGTCATTCCAGCATCCCCCAGGACCCTGCTGACAGCCACAGGCACAGCTCCATTCAGCACTGGGATAGCCCCAAAATCTGCACCAGCAGCATCACCAAGTGCCTGACCCTAAACAAAGCCCTGAAATCAGCACCAGCACAATCACCAAGTGCCTGATCTTAAATGAAGCCCCAAAATCAGCACCAGCACAATCAGCAAGTGGCTGACCCTAAGTGACCCATTTCCTGTCATGGACTGTGGTGGAGCAGGGACAGAACTCCAGCCTCATTTTTGGCTCTCTAATCAGTCATTTTATCTTTAAATAAAAGTTTAAAATACAGATTTCACCCTCCAGCAGCAGGGGGGATCAGCAGACAAACCCCAGGCTTTGGAGATCAAGGTCAGAGAGTTTCAAACAAACTGTTCAAATAATTACAAATAAAGACTTGGTGTTTATTCTGATCTGTAGGTGTGAAAGAGAGAATTCCCCATACAAGCCCAGTGAGTGCACACCTCGAGTTTTGTTGTAAAATCATTTATTTCAGAGACTCCAGGACTAAATTCTGATGTTTTTAACTTCACTCTGCACCTGCATCCCCGATGAAGATTTATCAGAGCATGGAAGCACGGGAGAGTTCCTGATTTGCATCTCATTACCATGGGATGTTTATTGCACTCTGCAGCTCCAGCTCTGGTTCCAGGGCAGAATTGGAATCAACTTGTGCACCACAACCCTTTGGGACAGGCAAAGTGCACCTTTGGGGCAGATGAGCTCCGAAATGCAGGATCAGGGAAATATAAAAACTTGGAAAATATGGTGTTATAATCAGCAGTTCTACTTCTTGGCTCAAAAAAGTAAAATGTGCCATAAAAACACTGAAAATGTGCCAATTCCTTATGGGTTAGCTGTGCTTTTTCCCTCCTCTTTTCCTACTGTGATTTTACTTTTTGCTGCTTCGTATTTCTGCTCATCCCCAAACCAGTTGAAGATTTTTTTTTCCTTAACCACAACTCCAGCAACCTCAGCCCTTATGGCATAAATCAAAATTGGTCCAAGAGAAAAGCTTGAAAGTCTGTTTGGGAAAAAAAAAAACCCAAATAAACAAACAAAAAAAAAATCCCACCAAAAAAAAAAAAAATCACTAAGAAAACACCCCAAAAACCCCAGTGGAGTGTGAATAGTTATAGTTATGTTAAGTAAGATATATTTATAAGTAAGATATATTTATAAGTTACTGATGTTATTAAAGAGCAATGGATGCTTTGAGTTGTCTGTGAAATGGATCAAACTCAAACTCAGTTTAAATTCCCCTCTGACACGTGCACATCACTGCTTAAACCCCACATTATTCACAGGCAATTCAACTGCCAGTTATTTGTCTTTTATAAATGGAAGCTCTGCAGGAAGTTTAGCAAAAGCAGACCAGGATTATTCCCTCTCTGTTCCCTTCTCTGTGTTCCCTTCTCTTCCTGAGGGTCTCCTTCAATCCTCAGAATTTTTTGGAGGCACCAGGGAATCCTTCCTGTCTTTGCTGCTTTCCAAAGCCTTGCCAAAATATTATTCTAAAAAGCATTTGTTAGTTATCCTGGTCTTGATCAGGAGTCCAAACACATTCCTGCCTCTCAACTGAAGAATCAGAATCCTCTTTATTTTGGGAAGTTAAAAGAAGTGAAGGCTCTAAGCTAACAGCACAGGGTGGTGTTTGGAAGGTGAGTGAAGCAAACATATTCCCAAAAAAATTCAACTTTTTCCACCCCTTCAAGGCTCCTGTCCTTGCTGCTGCCACATCCACACATTTTCCCCTCATTTTCCTCGTCCACCCTCTCTGCCAAGAATTCCCCCTGACCTCCCCCTGACTCCTTGGCACACCCAGAACCTCCAAGAGCTGGATTTGTTCTCCCTCCTGATGTTCTTTTGCCTGGGAGCACTTGATCTCTGCCTTCCTAGCAAGAAGATGATAAATGGGCAGATGAATTTTAATATCCCCATTCACAAAAGAAAATTGGTGCTCTGAGGAGTTGAGACCATGTTCTTTTCAGGATAGGCCAAAAATTGAATTATTCAACTCTGCTGCTTCCATGTTTAGGGAGGAAAAAGGGCAACAGGAGCTTCAAGGCTCAAACTTCCAGTTTTTCAAGACCAAACTCCAGCCCTGTTGTTAATATTCACAAAATATAGCTTGTAAAAGTAAAAACAATAAATATTCAGAGCTCCTCTAATCCAGATAAAGCAAGATGCAGATCGGGGTCATTCATAAATAAATGAAATTCTGCTAAAAGCTCTTATTTATTTAACATTTACCCAACAGTTTCAGGCTTCTTCTATGGAAAAGGTCAAAAGCAGATGATGCTAACAGCACCTGATATCTCCATATTGATCTTAAAATTTCTTTTTCCCTCTTTGCCTCAGCATGTTCTCATGAAAAATACACAGAAGCACGATGGATTAGATATGAAATCAGACAGAATTTTGGGTTAAGATAAATAAGAGACAAGCTCTGGTCACCAATCAATGTCCTTGAATCCTATTTACACGCTTGAAATTGCTCTGAGCAGCAGGACATGAAGCTGTGGGAAAGATTAAAAAGAAAAGAAAAAAACAAAAAACCAGGGAATGTTTCCTAGACCTCAAGTCACGCTTTTTCCTTTCAGTTTGATGTTTGGATCCAGATCCCAGCAGTGAAGGAAGTCTGCAATTCCTGCATCTCCTCCATGCATTTACAGCACAGCGCTAATATATCAGAAAGGTTTTCTGTCAGGCATCCAGAGAATCCCAGCCCCAAACCCCCAAGATTAACAATGTCATCTTTTATTCAAGGCCCGACGCTGCTCCTGAGGAGGATCGCTGTTAATGAGATTAACTGGGTGTGCATTCCGAGCTGAGTGTGCTCACAGAATAACCAATGTGTGGCCAAAATCCCGGGCTGGCTCAGCCCACGCTCCAGCCAAGCAGGATTTTTTGGCAAGTGTTTACTGCTCTATGTGATGCTTCCTCTCAATATTTGTGTGAATTATATCAGATATTTGAGTTTGTTCTGAAAGCACACGAACAGCTGGCTGTAAAAAGCGTGGTCCCATGCTTTTTAGTAAATTTATACTAATCTGTGGCAATTTATACTAATTTATATACCAAATTTATACTAATTTCTGGCAAAAGCAGTTCTGAGAACTCAGACGAGAGCTCTGGACCAACCTAAGGCTGCCAGCTCCCATCTAGCTGCTATTTCCAAGGCAATCACTTCCATGAGGAAGCTGGGAATACTTGTTGACAGCCAGAAAAGCTGCTCAAAGAAAGAAAACCAGAGGGAAAACGCCACAGAACTAAGATACGAGAGCAGAGAGAAAGGTTTGGGTTTAAAACTGAGTAGCTGCACTAATGGTTTGGAATATCCAGGAGGTCCAAAAAACACTGTGTTATCAGAGTTGTGCGAACACCCCATCCTCCCTGTGCCAGCCCTGCCTTTGGAGGATTTAAATGCTCTGACTCCTGTCTGAGGCACTGAAATCCTGCTGGACGAACAAAAAAAAAAAAAAAAAAGCCCCAAAAAAGTCCCGGAATTCCTCATGCCCATCACAGCCTGTTCCTCAGTCCATGTTAATAGCTTTACCAGCAAACTCCACAGCGGGCTCACACCTCACCCTCCGCGGGGGACGGTCCCCACAGGTTTGTACTTTTGATTTTCCCTCATTTTTCCGGCTCTCGGTGCCTCCCGCAGGGATGAGCAGCAGGAGCACGGCTCTTACCTGCCTGTGTTGCCGGGGATGTTCATTCATTCATTCCCTCAGCGCCGAGCGGGGCATCCCATCGCGGCCGGGAGGAGGAGGAGGAGGAGGATGAGGAGGAGGAGGATGCGGGGATGCTCCGGGGGGATGCTCCAGGCGGCACAGCCCGCCGTGCCGGAGCTCATCTCAGCTCCAAGGACACGCAGAGAGAGCAGAGCCCCGCACGGCGGCTGCGAAAAGCTCCTGTTAACCCTCCCCCGGCCACGGCGCTGCCAGCGGGGGCTCCCCGAACCTCCGGGGATGTTCCCTCCGTGCCGCCCAATCCATCCAGCCGCGCCTCTCCCACAGCAGGTGGGATTTGGCAGGCTGGAGGGTTAAAAGCTGTCAAACCTGCTCTAAAAATCCTCAAAATCCCCTCCCAAAAAAATCATTATCAGCAGAAGGAGGGGCTGCTATGGAGAGGGGATGCCTGGACCAGCTGAATCCCGAACACACAGGACTCAAAGTGGAAAGGTCTTACAGAGATCTGGTCAGAATATTTTGGAAAGGTGACTTGGGTTTTACAGAGGGGTGGTCTGAATATTTTGGAAAGGTGACTTGAATCTTAGAGAGGTCTGATCTCAATGTTTTGGAAAGGTGACTGGGATCTTGCAGAGATCTGGTCAGAATATTTTGGAAAGGTGACTTGGATCTTAGAGGAGGGGTCTGAATACTTTGGAAAGGTGACTTGAGTCTTACAGAGGTCTGGTCTGAATATTTTGGAAAGATGACTGGGATCTTACAGAGATCTGGTCTGAATATTTATGTTTCCTCCTTTCACAGCAGTGTTAGAGAGGTTTTGGGTGTCTGTGCACCCCATCTGCAGCAAGAATGCAGTTCTTGGGAGATTTAAGGATTTATCTCTTCCCAGAGTCAGAGGGGTTGGGGAAGCACCTGAGAAATACCCAGCAAAGATGTCACAGAGGAGACAGAGATGCTGAAGCAGCTCAGGGTCATCAGGTCCATCCCAGCATTAAACACTTGCACTGGAGCACACCAGCCCTGCTGCCAACACAAGCTCAGAGCTTGGATTGATCCTCTCTTCCTCACTGGATCACTTTCCCCTTGCACACTGCCTTAATTCAGTGACAACACCAAATATTCCTCCCTTGAAAGCACGCCCTAGGGATTTGGATACCAAGCTCTCATTAACTTTAATGAATCAAAATCCATTGTGGGGGCTGAGGTTCAGCTGCCTGGACCTGCTTTTAACCACAGCTCAATACAACACCTGAGACTTCCAGCCCTGACAGAAACACCAGCTCCCATCCTGGGGCTGCCCAGTCTCGGGGGACAGCCTGACTTGTACAATGTCAGAGAAAACAGATTTTTAGCAGGCTGGCATGGCCCACACTAACCAGAGAAAGAAAAAATCAGAATTAAAAAGCACATTTCCTCAGGACCAAACTGGTACCACAAATGCACCATGGGCAGGGAAATAAGGTGAAGGCAGCAGAGACAGAAAACCTTCACAAAGCAACCCCCAACCATCACATCCTCCCCCTCCAGGACAGTCTAATCCAGGGTTTCCTCTCTCCTGTTTGTTCTCTAAGCAAACCTCAGCCTTCCTCTCAGAGTTTTGAGGCAGACATTGGTAAATCCCAGTGTTTGTTCTTTGATGCCTGTGGGGGCACATGACTGGGTGCAGCCACGTTTTGTGAGGATTTGAACAGACTGGAGCCAGAGATCTCCTAGAAAACAACAGAGAGGAGTGTCCCAGCCACCAGACAAAGCTGCAGACAGGGGCTGGAGTTCGTGTCTGCACTGCAGGCAGACCCCAAGGTTACCTTGGGCAGAAAATGCCACCCAAGCAGAGTCAGAGCAGGAGGATCCTTCACCCTGCCCAGCCTGACACATTGGAGCTGCTGGAATCCTCATGGGCAGAACAAGGGGAAGGAAAATCTGACATTCCTCAGCTCCTCCAAGTGGAAAAGACTCCCCTAATTCCCAGCATGAAAGCCCCACTTCACAGAGGGTGGAATTTCCACATTGCTGTGATTTAATGCTGCAAACCTGCCAGGATTCACCAGTGCTGTGATTACCTCTGGGCTGCAGAACTCTCACCCAGTTAATGAGAAGCACACCCATCCCAAACACCTCACTGGAGTTGTTCTCTTCAGATTTTAATCCAGAAAATTTGCTGAATGAACTTTTCCCTGTGAGTTTGTCTTCTCAGCAGCATGAAAGCCATCACAGCATCAAGCACTAATAATAAACAGCACAGCCCCCTTCCTTGGTGTCTCACTGAGGAAACTTTTTGCCTCAACTCCTCACAAAAAGCACAGAACAGACCCAAGGCTCCTCAGGACACTGAGGGTGTAAAACACTTCTCTGTTCTGCAGGCAACACGATCTGTCTGCAGGAAACCATCCAGCCACCCTGCAAATCCACATTTTAATCACAGTCTTGGGTTAGTCTGCCCAGTCTTGAATAAAAAATGGTGCTGAGGAGCCCAGATTTATCAGGGAAATGGAGCCATTATTCAAACACAGCCCTCACTCCAGCCTGTTTGCTCTGTTATCTCCATCCCTCTTGCTTTGAGTGCTCCTCTATAAAAAGCAAAGCTGACCCTTTGCAGAAGCCAACTCCTTCATGCATCACCTGCCAGCTCAGAAAAAACATCCTTGAAGGGAGCTGTCAATGCAGAGCTTAAAATATTCTGTAGATGACAGAGTTACACGGGGATTTCCACGGGAGCAGACACGGTGACTTTTGGAGGTAAAAAACACAGTAAAGGCACCAAAAATCACATTTCTTGTGCTCCCAGCCTTTAGGAAATTGGACAGCAGGTTTCCGCCTGCCTGTTTTCAGATCTAAATCTCTTTCCTTGGAAAAAGGGAAAAAAATCTGTGCCCTGTTTTACCTCCCCCAGGCTCTAATCTCTTCTACAAAGCAGAGAGTCAACACAAAGCCACCCAGGGCTTCTGAGAAAGGAATTTGACCTCAAAGACTCATGTGGGTGTTGATAAGCTGCAAAAGAAAAGCAGTTCCACAAACAGGAAAAAAAAAAAAAAACACAACCCCAAACCTCAAACATTTAACTGAGCCCACCTAGACATGAGATTAAGTCTGTCTGCACAACAGGTTTGGATTTATTCCCCTCAGATATTGAGTTTTCTGATAAAACTCAACTCAAGAGTAACAAAAAAAACCCCCAAACATTTGGGTTTTAACAAAGGAAAAAACAAATAAGAGTAAAAGAACCAGTCAAATGCTGCTTTATCACTACACAACCAGAGTATTCTTTATTCTCTGGGCAGAATTAGCACTTGAATTGTCTCAGAATGTTGCAGTAAATTCAAGGCAGAAGTGCAGCATCCCATAAAGACAGAGAACAAATGGGCAGAGATGGGATTAGACTTTAGGGTCAAACCCCTGCCTACACCGAAGAACTCCTGGTTTTATCCCATTGCTTTGCTTTTCCCATCATTATTTTAAGGCCACACGTTCCATTCTGTCCTGCACCAGGCAGGGAACGCAGCTGGAAGCTCAGCACTGCAGGAACAACTCCTAAATTATCCCAGCTCTGGCTCCAGCCAGCCAGGAACTGCTGGGATTTTACTTTTTCAGCTGCCAATTAGAGGAAAAAGCCAAAAAAAAAAAAAAAAGCCTCATTCTTCACTTGCAAGTTCTTCAGGGAGACCTGAGAGAAAGTGAAATTTGGGTGTCTCGTTCCAGCAGGAAAGAGAGCAGTGGGATTTATCTCCCCTCCCACCACCCACAAAATTGAATGTAAGGACTGGAGCAGGGAGAAAGGAAACAGAATCCCGAAAGAGAGAGAATTCAAGAAGAAATTGGTGTTTGGGATGGGGACTCAAGTGATTTTGTATGATTTAAAGACATCAACTCAATTCTCTTGGGCACTGGGCAGAATTGTCCCCACTGGGGATGGTAAATGGAAATATGGGTGTGTAAATCTGGTTATGGATATGTAAATATGGAATATGTAAATCTGGATATGTAAATCCAGTGTCCAGGAGAGCTTGGCTCTGTCCTTTCCCATCAGAAATGGATTCACCTCCTCTCCTGGGAATCAGCAGCACACTCAGACCCTGCTCTTGGAAAATGTTGCCCCTCATTTTTTGCTAGCCCATATTGTACAAGTTAAACTGCTCAAACACCTGCACAGAAAAAACAAATAAACAAACAAAAAAACCCAAACCAAACTTAGTCAGCTGATCACAAGGTTGAATTCACAATCTGTCAGCTCATAATTGCTACACAAACATAAAAGGAGTTCCTCAGAAATGGGATTTTTTTCTGACACCCAGTGCTTCTATTAAAGAAGCAGGTCTCAGGCTTCATTCCCATTTCCTTCTGGTTTGTTTTGTTTTTTGTTGTGGTTTTGTTTTTTTTTTCCATATGACCAAATTTAGTTTCAAATAAATCAGAAGGCAAAATTTGTCTCAGTACCTATGAGTGCTGAAGCAGGGAAATTAAAGCACATTTAGGCCGTGGAGAACTTGAGCACACAAATACTAATTTTTCCTCTGAACCATTTCCATGCAGCATTCCTGGTTCAGATGCCATTTTCCACGGCAGAACTGAACATTCTTCAGGTTGTGGAGGTCAGGACAGATTTGAAGAATACTTCTGACAGATTTATATTTTCTCCACTTCAACACTCTTTGTAGAAACACTCAGAATTTCTCCAGTGAACCACTGCACGCTGCTCTGAACTCGTGTTTACTTCAGGCTACCCACTTAAAACAAGGAAAAAAAGCCCAAACGAGTAAATAGAGGAAAAAAAACCAACCAACCAACCAACCAACCAAACAAACAAAAAAAAACCAACAACCCAAGAAAAGCCCTCACGCCCTCACAACAGGGCTGGGCAAAACAGACTCAGCAGCAAAAGGCTGTGATAGCTTTGAGGTTTGTTTTTTTCAGGAAATAAACCCATTATCTAAACCTTGCATGCTGTAAATGCCTCTATCTTCACTTGGCAGACTCCAACTCCTCATCAGTGAAACTTTTCCAGTATCAGCTCCCCGTGCAATCCTTGACACCTCCACAAGGAGAATTAACAAAGATATTGAGGCAATCAGGCTGTCTGACACGGCCCTTTGTGTTTGATAAGATTGTTCCTTTACCTGTTTTCAACCTCTGACAGGTGGAAAAACCTGAAATCACACTTTCAAATCCCAATCTGATCTGGTCCCACAAATTCAGGTGTATCCTCAGCTCCTTGGGGTGATCAAATCAAATCAAATCAAATCAAATCAAATCAAATCAAATATTTTTTCATCAATGTGCCCCTGAAAAGGATTTTTCTCTTCCCATTAAAACTGACAGTCGGATTTTTAAGTGAATCACCTTATGCATTGTTGAGGAGCCTCTTCACTCTCCCATTTCCTGAGAATCTGGGCTCAGCACTGAAGCTCAAGCCCATTGTTAACCCAGTCAGGGCCTTTCAAGATTTTTAGAAATAAAAAGAGCTGCAAATAGCACGCCTGGGGAAAAAAGGAGATGCAGAGGAGCCAGAGATCTCCTGGAAAACTCCCAGCAGCTTGAGCTGTCTGGATTTATCCACGAGGATGGCAAAAGTCTTCTCTCCAGCAGTGCCACTTTCAATCCCACCTCAGCATTTGGCAGCTTCAGGGCTGCAGTTCCAACCCTTCATCCTCGAATTTGGCCTTTTTTAATTATTATTTCTTTGTGAAAAGGCAGAGTTTTGTGCCAAGTTCTGCACCAATAAAAGCCTGGTGTGACTCCAGATTTAAACTCGGTGCACAAAAATTTGATTCTGCTCAGTTGTGCACTGGGGAGGAAAAACCAATCCCAGTTTAGGCCAGAATTAGGAGCTGCCCTCATCGAGCCACAATCCAAGTTATTTTCCAGATTAATGGCCACAGCTGAGGAGTTTTGCTTTAAAATCAGGCAGAGAAAAGAGTCACATCATCTCCACTGTGGCCCCGTGGCTCCAGTCCAGTGGCTCCAGATTTAAACTCGGTGCACAAAACCTCGATTCTGCTCAGTTGTGCATTGGGGAGAGAAAATCAATCCCAGTTTAGGCCAGAATCAGGACCTGCCCTCTCAAGCCAGAGTCCAAGTTATTTTCCAGATTAATGGCTACAGCTGAGGAGTTTTGCTTTAAAATCAGGCAGAGAAAAGAGTCACATCATCTCCACTGTGGCCCCATGGCCCCGGCCCAGTGGTCATTGCCATCGAGGCCAGGAAAAGCAGAAATCTCAAATTACATCAGGCACAGGCAGGCAGCAGCAAACAATAAATACCAGGGATAGAAAAGTTCACCAGGCCTCGAGGCTTCTCCTTTCTAAGGCCGGGGTGTTTAATAATAAATGGGAGATTAATCCAGCTCTCCATCAGCAGGGCAGGCCCTGGGGGAGAGCTCAGGGATGGAGGCTGATTTTTATTAGAGCCATTTAACATATTCCCAGTGTCTGTGCATCCCAAACCCGCCCCACACAGCATCCAAATTTAGCTCTCTGATTTCCCCCCCCCTCTTCCCAGCACTTCCACAGACAAAACCTTTGTAAAAAACAAAAGGTTTTTGCAGCAGCAAAGAGAAGAAAGAGAGTGAAAAATCGAGCCAGGATATCAAGGTGATTTTTTTTGGTGCTAAAGCAGGAAAATGCTCCTCTTCAAAATGAGATGATGAGAAACTTCTAGTGTGAGAGGAGGAATCACATATGGGGAGAGCAGGTGCCCTCAGAGCTCCAAATTCCCCTGGTTTTTCTGGAATAAAACCACAATAAACATTCCCCAGCCTGGCCTCGGGAAGAATATTGGTTTATACAGAGATGCCAAACCTTAAAAACTTCAAAACTCCTTCAATTCTTTAAGATTTCAAAAACTCTTTATTTCTCAAACTCCATGACACGTGTTAGGCAAAAAAACCTTAAAAAGTCTTTATTCCTTGAACTCCAAGATGTGCTTAGGCAAAAAAGCCTTAAAAATTCTTTAATCTTCGAACTCCAAGACTTGTGCTTAGCCAAAAAACCTTAAAAACTCTTCATTCCTCTAACTCCAACATGTGCTTAGGCAAAAAACCCCAAAAAACCAAAAAACCACAACTTTAAAATTCTTTATTACTCAAAGTCCAAGATGTGCTTAAGCAGAAAATGTTAAAAACTCTTTATTCCTCTAACTCTAATATGTGCTTAGGCAAAAAAACCCTTTAAAATTCTTTATTCTTCAAACTCCAAGACATGTGCTTAGGCAAAAAAAACATTAAAAATCCTTTAGTCCATAGGAAAAAAAACCCAACTCTTTATTCCTCCAACTCCAAGGTGTGTGCTTAGGTAAAAAAACTTAAAAATTCTTTATTCCTCAAAGTCCAACATACCTGCTTAGACAAAAAAAACTTTAAAACTCTTCATTTCTTGAACTCTAAAACATGCTTGGAAAAAAACAAAAAAACAAAAAAACAAAAAACCTTAGGAACTCTTAAACTCAAACTCCAGGATGTGCTTAGGCAAAAAATCCTATCAGGTGCCTGGAACCTGAGCATAGCCACTCTAAAAAAAATTAAAAATGGGATTTTGGTACCTCTGCAAACCAAGGCAGTTCCTTAAGCTGCCACAAAAACTCTGATTTCCCCCAGTGAAGGTGAAAAATACAGCAATAAAGTCTCAGCTGCTCCAACCCCTTCAATCAAGTCACTGAAACTGCTGGGAAATGTTCTGATCAACCTTTGTGGTGAAGAATATCTGCTCCAGAAAGATATTCTGACAAATCTGACTTAAATTAAAAAAAAAAAAAAAATAGTTAGGGAGCAAAGGGCTCTTTGGGATTTGTGGCTTTTTGTTTTTTCTTGCCCGAATTATAAACCAGGAGCTCCAGCTCCAAGTGAGGCTCTGGCAGAGTCAGCAGAAGATTGAGCACTTCAGCACCAGGAGCATTTGGGATTTGCAGGGTTATAAGAACAGTTCATCACTTTCATGTCCCTCTGCTATACAATTTCAGTTAAAAAAAAATAACAAAAAACCTTCTTGAACATGCAGATATGTACAGAGCATGTGAGAAAGGAAAAAACCCCTACATTTCCCTTCAAATTAATCCATTTTTCCTTCATGAATATCCAAGTCTCACACTCCAGTGTTTGCCTAAAGCAACTCTGCAGCTGTGAATCAAATTCAAGCTCCAGACATTAACAAAAAAACCCAATTTCTGCTGTTAAATACCCAAGTCTCTGCTGTTAAATACATGAATAACCACCAGCTGAGGAAAGGAGGAAAGTCATCTAACAAATTAAATACAATTCAGAACCTGGAGTGAAATATTTGGCTGAAAAGATTTTTAACATTTCAGGGCTCAGATCGAAGCATCTGCTCTGGGTTTTCCATCAGCAGCTTCCAGAAAGGTGGACCAAGAAAAGGAGCCCACTCCAAATGTGGAAATGGGGTTGAGACAAAAAAAAAACACCTTTAGCAGAGTTTCTTTGCTTTGGTTTCCCCAAGCAAAGCCAGTGTTGGCTGAAGAAAGAATCTTGCCTGAGTTTGGGGGTGTTGGGGTGTTTGGAGGGGTTTTGTTTGGTTGGGTTTTGGGTTTTTTTTTTTAGGGGAGTGTTTGGGTTTTTGGGGGGTTTTCAGGGGTTTTTTGTTTGGTTAGTTTTTGGATTTTTTGTTTGGTTGGTTGATTTTGGGTTTTTTTGGCTATTTTGTTGGTTTGGGGTTTTTTGCGGGGAGGGAGGTTGTTAGTTTTGTGGGTGGATTGGGGTTTTTTTTTGGTTTTTGGTGGTTTTTTTTGGTGTTATTTTGTTGTTGTTATTGTTGGTTTGGTGGTGGAGTTTTTTTGTTTGTTTGGGTTTTTTTCTGTTGGTTTTGTTGTTGCTGCTGTCCTTACTTTGGTTGTGTTTTGGGGTGGTTTTTTTTTGCTTTTTCTGCCACATTTCTGCCTAAACTCCCCTTGAGAACCACCCAGGTACCCAAGGCTGCTTTACCCCATCTCCCCTCCCAGCAATCCCACACCCCTCAGAGCCCCTGCAGGATTATCAAACACAGATATTCCCATAAAACTCTTCCTATTCCATCCAGATCTGCTGCTGCCACTGGAGAGGCTCCAGAGGAGGAATCATTTTTGGATTTAGGCGAGGTGACTTTGTGTGTGTCACCTGGGGAGCCCTGAGAGAGGCAGAAATAGAGTTCAGCTGAATTCCTGGTACATCCCTTTAACTGCCTGATCATGAACTTTTAGCTTCTGGCAATTCATTGGAGAGCTGTGTGCAGACTAAAATAGAGCTAATAGGCCAGTGGTCTTTTTTTTTATATTCCTTTGGAAAGGAAAAATCTCTGCTAAATTCCCCAAAAATCACAGTTCCTTCACTGTGACTTCCTTCCATTGCTGCAGGGAGAGTTAAGGATTGATGAAATGGTAGAAAGCTGGACAAATAAAGGTGATTTTGATGCCTTAAGTTTGAGTTTTCATGATTTTCAGACTCTGTGCTGCCCAGGGGTGCAGTTCTGAGCTGACAGTCAGTGTCACTCAGCTCTGCACACAGCAGGGACACAAAACAAATCCTTTTCCTGCTGCACACCAAGGACAACTTTCAGGCCCAAAAGCACAAACAACAGTGGAATAAAGAGAGAAAACAAGAAGGATGGGACCTCACAACCTGAAGCTGTAACTGGACAATTAAACCCCAATATGCAAATGGACCAAAAGTTGTAAAAGTGTGAGACCTCCTGACTAGTCTGACATTTTTGTGACCATTTTGTGTCCATTTTGGGTCCAACTTGGGTGTAGCCCTGGTCAGGCTCTTGTCCTGCCCAAGATGTACCTTAAAGGCCTTTCAATAAATATCTACTTTATTCTCCAGCTCTGCCCAGTCTCTGCTCCAGCTCAGCCTCCCCAAGGCATCAATTTTAGTCCTGGAAGCCAGGACTCCCCAGTTTCCCAAGGGGTTCAAGGTTCAGACACTAAATTATCTGGTGTGCAAATGGACTCGGCTGGAAGGACAGAGATTCCTTTTATCCAAGCAGAAAACCTCCCTGTCCCCTCCCTGTCCCCTCTCTTCCACCACCCCCAAATGATTATTTCACATCCTAATTATCCCAGTGGACTTCCTGCTTCCATCAGGAAAGGGCAATTTCTTGTTCCACAGTAAATTCAGGATGCTGCCATGTGGAGTTACCACTGGCGCTTCTCAGGAGTGTAAAAAAGTCAAATAAGTGTAAATAAACTGAAATCCAAGGTGACAAGCTCCTTTCTGACCCACATTTCCTTATGGGTTGGCTTCTTCTTGCACACACAGAGGAGCTGCCTTGGCAGAAAATGTTGTACCTGTTGCAAACATCCCTGTGAGACAGACTATGGGGGAAAAAAAACTCCCTCAAAATTATTCTTTAAACAAACTTTTAAACTTAGTAACTGAAAAAAAAAAAAAAAAAGAGAGTTATGAGAGAGAAATTACAAATAAAAAAATAATGAGAGAGTTTCCTTAGTTATGAAAAGCTAAAAAATCCAGTCATTCCTCAACACAATATACCAGGCACAAATAATCCAGTACAGCTGCAAATTTGTTTCTTTTGGAGATAAAGATTCGATTATTTCAGTGGAAGTCAGAGAAAACTCGATATGAAATCTGAGGATTCTACTAATCCAATGCAAGAGACAAGCTCTTACATGGGAGAATTGATAGAGAGAAAGCACTTGCCTATCTCAATAAGAAAAGCTGGAGGAGCCTGGCAGGAAAAATTCCCTTCAGATGCTGCAGGATGAAGGGCAGGATTTGAATTTTAAGCTTTCCAGTACAAGGCATTTACATGCAAATTCCTCCTCCCCTTCTCTAGATCCAGACTATGTGAACACCTCTCAGCCCAGGCTGAGATTATTTCTTCGTTGCTCACTTTATTCATTGTGTTGATATTGCAGTTTCCTGGGGTAACAGAATTCCAGGCCAAGTAAAATGTTCACAGCAATCACACTGAGAGGATGTATCAAAAACCAGCCTTGGGGAGGCAGGGAGAAAGGTGTGGTGGCATTTGCCAATATTCCCCTTCAGTGTGACAAATTCATAACAAAACCTAAACTAAGAAAACACAGAGGCCAAGCTAACAACTTTTTTATTTACCCCCTACTTTCTGTTGTATTTTTAGGCTCCATTGCCATGATTTTGTGCACACTCAGGTCACACTGATCTTTCCCCAAGGCCATTTTCTGGCTGAAATGCTGCAAAGAACACAAGTGTGAGCTGTCTGTAGGGACAGCAGGCAAAGACAGAGACACTCTGAGACTTCTTGCTCTGATTCACTTTTTTCCCATCCTTGAGTGTTATGTCCAGTTCTGTTCCCCTCAGTTCAGGAAGGACATTAGTGTTGTGTCCAGTTCTGTTCCCCTCAGTTTAGGAAGGACATTAGTGTTGTGTCCAGCTCTGGCCCCTCAGTTTAGGAAGGACATTGAGATACTCAAACACATCCAGAGGAGGGAACGAGGCTGGTGAGGGGCTGGGAACACAAGCCCTGTGAGGAACGACTGAGGGAGCTGAGGTTGTTTATCCTGGAGAAAAGGAGACTCAGGGGTGACCTTATCACTCTCTACAGCTCCCTGGAAGGTGGCTGTGCTCAGGTGGGGTTGGTCTCTTTCTCCAGGCAGCACTGACAGAATGAGAGGACACAGCCTCAAGCTGCACCAAGGGAAATACAGGTTGGATATTAAGGAAAAGGTTTTTACAGAAAGGGTGATAAAGTACTGGAATAGTCTGTCTGGGGGGTGGTGGAGTCACCATCCCTGGATGTGTTTAAGGACAGACTGGATGTGGCATTCAGGGTTTAGTTGAGGTGTCAGGGCTGGGTTGGACTTGATGATCTTGGAGGTCTCTTCCAACCTACACATTCTGTGACTCTGTGGTTCTGTGATTCCTGCAGGATTTGGGAGATCCAGAGCAGCCTCTTGGCTGACAGGAGGGTGGGTGGCAAGAAGCATAAAGATGTGTCTGCCAGGATCAAAAAGTACATGTGTTCAGCCATTCTCCAGGGAGCAGAAGGAAATTCAGGAGGAGATTTGGAGCCCTGGGGGCCAGAACTTGTGGCAGGCAGGGCCAGCACTCATCCCTGGCTTTGACTCCTAAAGGTTGTGGCAGCAGCAGGTCTGGCAGCCTGGAACAGCCTGGAACAATCACAATTATTTCCAGTGCTCGGGCAAGTTATGGACCTTCAAAGGAGGGATCCGTGCCAAACCATCTCTCCGTAGCTCCAGGGGATGCATCAAATATAGAAGGATGAATTCTTTTTGCTGGTATTACCCAGACTTGTGTTCCTGCTGCAGCTGGGCCCTGCTAGGCTTTGTTACATAAGCACAGCCAGAGCTTTCCCAGAGGCTGAATTTCCCTTTTTAGAGGAGAAAAAAAAAAAAAACAGGCAGATGCACTCCCCAGTCTGAGCAGGGGGGAAATGAAGCTCTATCACATCAGTGTAGTGAGAATCTGCATTACCTTGACATTTTTCCTTCAGCAAGTCCATGCCTGATCCGTGTTTGTTTATCTGGACTAAAAAGGGGAATAAACTTTGCTACATTTTGCTCTGCAAAAAAACAAAACCTGGAGGGCAGGAGAGAAGTTTTGAATAACAAATGGGGGAACAGCTGATCCCAAAATCTTAACATTAAAGTGTGACTGAGGCAGAGATTCCCAGCAGGACAGAGCTGGGAATTCATGTTCTTCCCCAGGGGGACACAGAATTCCCCACCCTGAGCTGCCAGGTGTCACACTACCCCGCCTTCAGAAGCTGATTAAAACAATCAAGATGCTTCTACAAAATGTTTTGGGGTTGCATTTGGGGGACAAGGTCTGTATAAATCCAAATTTAATGTCAACTCCTTCAAAATCCCTCCTTGGGGGTTTTGGCTGGGTCAGGACCCGTGGATGCATCTGCACCCAAACGTCACCCCACGTCAGAGGGGTGCTCAGATTCCTCTCATTTGTGCCCAAGTTTGGGTTTCCCAGGAAACACAATTTCACTCCCTTGTAAAAGAGCAGAAACCTTCCCTTTTCAGGAGGAAAAAAAAAAAGGCAAAAAAAGCAAAGACTCAAAAAATCAAAGAAATAAAAAAGCAAAAAAAGTGAAAAAAGCAAAAAAAGGCAAAAAAAAGAGCAAAAAAGGGAAAAAAAGGCCAAAAAGGCAAAAAAAACCCCTCATTGTCCTCAAAAAGAGGAACTCTAATGTTTTTTTTTTCCCCTTTTGCATCTTTAAACCTGGAGAAGCTGCTCAAATGTGAAGCAGAGAACTCCAGGGATCAGGATGTGGCAGATCCTCTTTGTAGCAGTGCTGGACTCTCTTTAAGCTTTCTGTAATTGATTTAATTTGCATGCAGTGGCCTCTGCAGGGCAGGAACTGCACTTTGCTCAGTGTTTACACAGCACCTCATCAGACACCTTGGCCGTGCTTAAGGCTCCTAAATGTTAAATTATAATAATTAAACACTGAGGTACATTTTTAGCTCGGGCCTGGGGGATTAATGCAGCATCTCAGAGGAGTTATGAATGGGTTTTAAGGTGTTCTGAGTGGCAGGAGTCAATCAGGCACCATTTCAAACCATTTATCCTTGAGAAGGCAAATGGCAAATTGAGGTCAGATTGTGAATTGTGGCTCCAGTGCCCATCAGACAGGTTTGGGTTTGCCTGTCAGGGGTGAAAAGGACTTTTGCTGACTCCCACTGACACTGTTTTACCCCACAACGACACAGACTCCAATCTCAGAAGGCTGAAAATGACTCCTTTATTTTTGGGATGTGTCTCCCTTTTATACTATTTCACACAGACCAATTCAATTGGTGACACAAAGGCAAAACCTCTTCACTCACACTGGTCAGACCAGAGGGACATCAAGAAGAAGTCCCTCCGAGGAAAAGGAATGAATAACAAAGTTACAGTTTACAAAAACATTTCTCCTGTTTCCAGAAAATTCCCTGGGAAAAGAATTTCAGAAAACCAAAACATCTCAGGCACAGAACCAGGGCTACACTCCCACCTTTCTGACCTGACATGCTGACCCTTGGGATGGTGAGAGGAGCAGATCTCCCAGCTCAGCAGGATTTATAGAAAACCCCTGCCAGTGTTCCTCTAACATCATCATCACCCCCCCAAAGCCATCAGCTCCCTCTCTACCACAGCCCTGCTTCTGCACATCCCTGCTCCAGCTGTTCCTGAGCCAACTGGGAGAATCCCCACTCCTCCCCTGTCCTCTCACCCCTCATTCTGCAGCCCACAGCACAAACCCCTGGGAATCCTTCACAACATTTGCTTGCATGGAATTCCTTTCCAGTAGAAAAATGTCCTTTCCCCACCAGCAGCACACAACACACCCACAGCACCTCCCAGCTCAAACCTGCTTTTCTCTCCTGCTCGCACCCATCCCAGCCAGTCTGGCACAAAGGGCTTTTGCCCAAATGTTGGAACCCTGGAGGCTGAAAATTTCAGACTTTCTGTGCTAAAAGACACTGACCCTCAAGCAAGCAGCACATTTAACCTGAGGCCATGGAACAAGGTTCTGGAATTGAGTGGTAGACCCGGGGTTGTGGGTGTGGAGTTTGAATAGTATTGTGTGATCTCACAGGGTGAAAAACTTAGAATTTAGGGGTTTAGTATATAGTAATATATATGGGGCAATATGGAGGATTTAAGGTGTTGTCTAAGTTCTTCTTTACTTTATTCTTCTTGGTTTCACGTGTTTTTTTTTGGTTTTTTTTAATTGGGTGAAAGGGTCCTCATTGCAGACCTTGGGTAGTCATTTTTTGGGTCAAAAGCATAAATAATATAGGTGTTCTCTCATAATTGGATAGTTTATGCTTAAATAACCTTGGAAAGAGTTAGAGGCAACTCCATTTT
>JANPWX010000255.1:812039-870787 GCA_024734555.1 Trochalopteron elliotii | reverse complement strand
TGAGGAGCCTCTGGAAGTCACAGCATGGATGCAGACATTCCTTAAAAACTGGATGCTCTGTCTTTATTTGAACTCTGAGCACTCCTAAATCTCATTTTTCATCTGTGAATTGATTTGTGCTTCCCAGAGCATCCCTGAGTGAGAGCTCTGGAAGTCACAGCACAAAATTCCTTATCCCACAGAGCTGCAGATCCACAGGGCAGACACCTGGATGAGACAAAAACTCCATGTCCTGTCCTGATTCAGTCTTTGAGCCTTTCTAAATCTCATTTTCCCCAAAAAAAATCCTAAAAAACAAAATCAAAATATTAAAAATATTTTTAAATGGCTGTGCAGAGAGTTTTCTCAGGCCACAAACTCATTTTGCACATTGGTAGCACAAAGACATTTCCAGGTTACCACTGATATTTTGTAGGAGAACTATAGAGATCCAGCTTGCAAAAAAAAATAATATATATATATAAATATATCCCACACCCCCAGCACCCGAGAAGTTCATCCCTAGAGAGACATGGGTGGGTTCCTAACAGAACAAAAATAAGGAATAAAGGTGGAAAGATGAGGTGTTGCCTCTGTATTGAGGTTTATCAATTCTCTGAGGGGCTTTGAGAAGTTATTTTATTTTATTTATTTTATTTATTTTATTTATTTTAATGTATATTTATTTATTATCATGTTTTCACAAGGATGAAAGATATCCAATGAAAATTTATTGTATTTTCACAAGGATGAAGAAATATCTGTTCATTCTTGTCACGAATTGTTGAATGTTTTTTAAGAACAGCACAGAAAAATCAAATTATTTCGTTTTTCAAAGGCATCTCATCAATCCTGGGGAGGGGAAGTGTCACAGGACAGACCCAGATGTTAGAAATATCCAGGAGTTCATTCTCCATGCCTTGTTTTTATCCATTTCAGCTGAATGTGGGATTGAACTACGTTGATTAAAGTAGTTAAAAAGCGCTTTGAAATCTTCAGCAAAGACCCAGTGCCCGGGAAATCTGTGTTATTAAAATTTCCAACTAATAAGCTGCAGTTGGCACTGCATTTCTTTGATATGAATTTGATAGAATTGCCCAGAAACTGCTTTGAAAACTTCAAATTAAAATCTACCAGAGAATTCTTGTCTCACTACAGCAGTGAGAAGATGGAGAGAAGAGTAAGAAATAATTGTTAACGAGAAAATTGTGGCAAGGTGAGGCTGTAAAATGGGAATTAAGGAGCTGGGAGCATCCCCTGGATTTCAGCCCCTTCCTCCCGGCCGAGCCCACGAGGTGGCACCGTTACTAAAAGAATAAAGGCTCAGGAATTAATGATTTCCTAATCCATTAACCAGCCGTCAAACTCAGCCCTCGAGCTTTGGTTGAAGTTGGGAGCTGGCTTTTCACCCCTTTTAAATTCCAATTTTTCTCCTTTTTTTTGCCTTTAAACCGACACTGAGAAAGAAATAAAAAGTCGGATTATCAGTTCTGAACTTCTAGAGCTCAGAGAGGCTCTCCCTAAAAATCAAATTACACTCCCAGGGCCAGGATGGGCCTCACTTCAGTATTCTTTACATAAATATTTTGTTTTTACAGCAGCAGCTGCCTGGACTCCAGCTTTAATAAACCTGTGCCTGCCGTGCCCCAGAGCTCTCCTCCTGTTGTGCATCTCCTCTCCAGCCCTAATTTTCATAACAATAACATCAACAGAAGTGCCCTCATCAGTTCCATTGCTTTTGACATCTGCCTCAATATTTAATGACTGGAACGGGCCCCTGCCTTCCATCCTCCTGTCCCTCGCTCCAAGCCTGAGATTTGTGCCTGTTTCCATCTCCAGATGAGAAAAATGCCCCCAGTTTTCTGTCCAAGTGCTGAGAAATGTTGCATTTCCATTTAGCAAAACAATCCCCCTTTTTTTTCCCCCCTCCCAGGAGCAGCTTAGCAGTGTCAACACCCACAGACCATTTCCTGCAGGCCTCTAATGAAAATAAAATTGCCCCCACCACAAATTAACAGATAAGGAGGGAAGTTAAAAGCCTGCATTAAGTACATCTAATTAACACGGTCTAACTCCTGAAAATCCAACTGTGGTGATGCCACCCTTGAATTAACCTAATTGTCAAAACCTTCCAACAAAGCTGAGATCAAAAATCAGCCCTTGGCTTCACCTCATGTTCCTGAGCACAAGGGACAAGAGGCCTTGTGATATTGATGAATAAATCACCTATTTGGGTGATTTATTCACCAATATTACACTAACAGGAAAAGAGAATTTATCCCTAATTAACAAAATGTTCTTAATAATTAAAAAAAAATAATAAATGGTGTTATTTTATTTCAACTCCACTGGATATCCTCAGCCAGGCTGAACAATTCCAAGGGTTTCCTGGGAGCTGCAGGAATCCTGAGTTTGTAAAGATCACCCTGCCCTTCTCCAGGTCTGCTGTAATCGATGTGACAGAGGAGAAGCTGAGACAAGGTGACATTTTCTCCCTCACTGTGCACAACACGAGGCAGGAGTGGGTTTGCATTCCCAAATCACCACCAGCACCTTTCCAGCCGAGGGGAGAAGATCCCAAGGAGCCTCAGACTGAGGGAGGGGTGTGGGCACAGGCACGGATGTCACAGCCCTGGGGAGGCTGCTGGGGGAGATTTCCTTCCAGAGGAGTGACAAAAACCAGCCCAAAACCTGCTCAGGTTTTCCCCATCTTTCCTTCCACAGCAGGGACAAAAAACAGCCCAAAACCTGCTCAGGTTTTCCCCATCTTTCCTTCCACAGCAGGGACAAAAACCAGCCCAAAACCTGCTCAGGTTTTCCCCATCTTTCCTTCCAGAAGAATAACAAAAACCAGCCCCAAAACCTGCTCTGGTTTTCCCCATCTATGTCAAATTCATCTTTTTTGACCACTAAAATCTTCTCTCACTTCTCATGTCCTTCCCCTGACTGCAAGGCAGGCTCTGGGCACCTCCTCATTTCTCCTCCCCATCATTTTCCAGTCTGGAGCAGCTTTTCCCTGAGCTCCTGTGGAAAAGAGTCCCCAGACAGCCCAAAAAGCTGTTCCAAGAAAGGGCTATTGTGGTTTTGCTATCTTATTTTCTTCTGTTAGAGTCGGGATTAAATGCTCAGGAGATGCAGTTTGTGTTTGGACTCAGATGTTTATTAATTCTTATCTATGTTACAGTCTCACAAATTGTGAGTTCCAGCTAATAAACTGAAAAAATGGCTCTGTCTCAAACTCTTTCCAAGGTCTTTTAAGCACAAACTGTCCAGTTATGAAATGACACCTAAATTATTTTGACTTTTAACCCAATAACCAACCACCCATGGCTGCAATGTGGATTTTTCTATCCAATTACAAAACACCACCCAGACCATTAAGAAGAAGGTGAAAAAGAAGGACTCAGCCTCTGCCCTAAATCCTCCATCTTGCTTTATATATATATTACTGTATTCTAAACCCTTAAACTCTAAGTTTTCCACCCTGTGCTATCACACACTTCTATCCAAACTCCACACCCACAATCCCAGTGCTGGCACTCAATTTTGGAAGCCTTTTCCACAGCCTCAGGTCAATGCAGTGTTTGCTTGGGGGTCAGTGCCTGTGAGCACAGAAAGTCTAAAATTCCCAATGCCCAGGGTTCCAGCAGGTTATCCTTTCTCCCAAAAATTCCCTGTCCTTTCTCACCAGGCAAAACGAGTTAATTCCAAGACACAGCTGGATAAAGCAGCTCCAAGTTCTGTTCTCATGCCAGACTGGGAGCCATGAAAGAAAACGGGAGAAGATTTTCCCTCTGGTCAAAATTTGAGGATTAACTTGTAAAAACTGGGAGTTCTAATTAACACAAGGAGCAGAACCTAACAGTGTTCACAGGATCACAGAATCAATCACAGAATCAATCACAGAATCACAGAGTGAACTGGGTGGTAAGAGACCTTTGAGATCATCGAGTCAAAGCTGTTCTTTGATACTGCACTCATGGGCGGTTCCCATGCAGTTCTCAAATCCATGACCTGTTCATTAGAAGCTCTGGAAGATAAAGGAATTTCCTCTCTTTTATAGTTCTCTGGAAGATAAAGGAATTTTCTCTCTTTTATCTTTCACTGGAACAACTCAGCTCCTTCAGAATTGTGTTTGGTTCCTGGCTGTTCTTGCACTGCTTCTCCACCTGACCCTGAAACTTATAAAAATTTACATGCAGAAAGCCAGATTGCAACAGAGGCTCCAGAAACAGCGACGCTGACACTCGTTTGCCCAGTTAGAGGCAGGATTCCTAACGGAGCACCAGCTGTGAATTATTCATCAAGCAACGTTTTCCTTTCCTTTTTGTGGTCAGACACTGAAAAAGCCACAGGATGTGGGAGATGATCTGTAACAATCTGCATATCTGGCTGGAACACTTTTTCCTTTTTTAACAGGCTTTTAGTTATGTTCAGTGGAGTGAGGAGCTTTATTCAGACACCGAGGGACAGCTCCCAAAAAGTCCCAAAAAGCATGGAGAAACCCAATTTTTGAGGTGAACATCCAGCTTTAAATTCACATCAGCATCAGAGTTTTGATCAGCACAGGAGACATTTGAGTGGATTCCCTGCCTGCCTCCTCCAGGACACAACCCCAACCCCCCTGCTGCCCCTCACACACCCAATCACTCCTCTGCAGCCAGGTCCTGTCAGCTCTGCTGCCAAATTATTGCCAGGCAAGGCTGCACCGAGGGCTGCAGGGCTGTCAGTGCAGAGCTTGCAGTGAACAGCCACTCTCAGGGCATCAATCAACACAACAAGCAACAAATCACTTGACCCTGAGCAGGGCTGAGTCTCTATTTCTGAGCTCTCTGATTCCCAGAGATGAGGGATATTTGCTGCTCCGTGCCTCCATCCTCAACCTCAACCCCTCAACAACAGCAAAGCTTTCACTTGGAGGTGACTGAACAAAGCACAGGGCAAGGAAAGGGAGAGTGAGCTGCACAAAAGAGATTTTATTACATTTATGATCACATGAATGGGTGAAGGTTGTCTCAGCAGAAGGCCCCACCACAGACTGCATTTCCCAGCAGATGTTAGAAAGCAAAGTTGCTTTTTTGCAACCTTCCTCTGCTTCAGCTCTGGGTGGAATTCAAAGTCAACTCTGACTCTCCTTCTGGAACCCAGAGGATTCATAACTCCAGTTATTCAGTGAAAGGCTCAAAATCACCTGCCAAACTGTGGGTGCAGGAAAAGCTCACCAAAGGTTGGGAAAGACCCCAAGGATCATTAAATTCATTCTTTGGCCGAACACCCTCTGATCAACCACTGAGTGCCACATCCATCCTGACTGAGAGTCAGAACAGCCAAGGAAATGTGATGGGAAAGTTGGAATAATATCCTTTTATTCTGAAAGGCTGAAATCAATTTAAACTCCAGGCTGATATCAGGCAAAGTCCAGGCTATGGCCATCAGCAAAACCCCTTCAGGTACCCACAGCAACATCAGTGACACAGGGTCCCCCTTGCCCAGTAAATGAATTCCTGGGGAATTTTCTCCCCGTTTCTCCTCCCTGTGTGAGGAATGGGACCAGCAGTGGGGAGAGGCTCCATCTGCACCCTCTGCAGAGCCAGACCTTCCCTCCCCCGGGGGAGACCCCCCAGCATCCCTCTGCTCACTCACAGCAGGGCACAACTAACTGCAATTTATCTCCCCGGGAGCTTTTCTGCTTCATCATCTCCCAGACATGTTATTTTGTCCTCAGCTCCAAAGAGACGCGCAGTGTTCTGGGGAAAGGTTTTGAAAGCATTTCCATTAACTGCCTTTTCCTCCTTTTTTTTTATAATATATCCTTTTTTCCCTTTACTTTTTGAAGGTCACTCATAAATAATTCAGAGCTACACGCTGGAAGAACATGCAAAGCTCAACTTTGGACACAGACTGGAGTTAAAGGAGCAAATTCCATGAGCAGAGGATCACAGATCATGGGAGTGCTGCTCCACACAGCATGGAGAGCTGCTCAAGCAGGGCAATAATGCAGCACTGAGCACAAAAACACACTCGAGGTGCTTCCAGGGATTCAGCTGTGCACAGGAATCCTCGATCCTGTGGCACAGGCTGAGGGTGATAGGCCACCTTATCTAAATGCAGAGTTAGGAGCACACAGTGACTCAGATTAAAGCTCAGGACTTTGTTTATGCTTTGTGAAATTCCTCAGGAGTGCTGGCATGGGTTGAGAGATAAAAAATGGAGCCATGAATAGAGCAGATCAAAATAATTGAGTTTATCTTTCATTTCCCCAGCTCTATGGAGTGAAAATAGTTTATTTTTTCCCCAATCTCTTCAGGCAGTGTAGAGAAATTAGCTGTAAGCTCTGCTGGCTATTAAGCAAAGCAATCAACACACAGGAGTTCTCCTGCATATGGAGCCAGAAAAAAAATCCAGATTACACCTCAGCTTCATACAGCTCTTAAATCAAAGGTTTAATGTTTGATTTTAGCCCTGTAAGGCAACACTGGTGGGAGCTGGAGAGGGAAGAGCACTCCCTCCCAGGTGAGAATTAATTTCCACACTCCTTCCAAGTGGAGCTGCCATCAAGCCTGACCTGCTTTGAGCAGCAGCTAATGGGGAGATTCCCCAGGGATTGCACATTCCCATTCACAACCTGAACTCTGCAAGGGCAGCACAGTCACCATCACCCTGGGTACAGCACATCATCTTCATCTTCATCACAGCCACCATCACCCTGGGTACAGCACATCATCTTCATCTTCATCTTCATCACAGTCAGCATTGTCCTGGGTACAGCACATCATCATCATCTTCATCTTCATCACAGCCACCATCGCCCTGGTTACAGCACATCATCTTCATCTTCATCACAGTCACCATTACCTTGGTAACAGCCCATCATCTTCATCTTCATCACAGCCACCATCGCCCCGGGTACAGCACATCATCCCACGCCTCCAGTCCTAGAAGGCTCCATCTCACCCAAGCCGTGGTTTGCAGGGTTGATTAATTCCCTGAAATTCATTGCCATGACAAAAGACACGGGGGCTGCCCGGGACAGATCTGTCAAGTATCTGTTGGAAGCAGGAAATGAGTCACCTAAATCTGGGATCCACTTTGCTGCAGCATCTGCTCCTCATCCGAGGGCAGGGCAGTGATACCCGGCATCACCTTACAGGCAGGATACACGAGTCTGGATCCAACAAACACGGGAAGGTGCAGCCCGAGGGGTGAGCCAAAGGGCCTGCCTGGTGAGCAGCTTGCTCCGTGTGCTCTGCAGTGACAGGAGGAGGGAAATCCTGCTCCCAGCTCCGTGTTCCTGGCAAAGGCGCCGTGTTCTGAGTGACTGCACCAGCAGTGAGCCTCTCCAGCTGACTGCAGCCTACAAACCGCATTTCTCCCCCACGCTGAACGATTTCCAGCCCTGACCTCTCTGTCCTTCCCCCCCTCCCCTCCACCTTTTAAAAATATTTTTGCATTTTAAGTCGCTGGCGAAAAATATTTTGAGTTTGGAGCTTTTCCAGGTTGGAGCCTTCGCGTCCCTGTCAGCAGAAGCCTCCGAGTCAAGCGAGAGAAAGAAATTTGCAAAAATCTGACACCTGCCACTTTCCATTGAGCTTTGGGTGGAAAATGTCCCTGGCCTCTTCCATTTTTAATGTCAGAGCCAGCCTGGCGGAAAAGATTACCTCAGGTAAAGTCATTGGGAACAGGAGCCGCCTGCCAAACCCCTCCCTCCCCTGCTCCGCGGGAGCTCCGGCACTGCTCCGGCTTTTCCAGGGATGATCCTCCACGGGGGAGCTGCCACTGCCCCCACAGGCAGGATTCCTGCTCTCAGGGAGTGTTTGTTTGGGAGCCCAGGAACCGATCCTGAGTCTCCTGTGCCCTCTGCAATTCGTTCCCAAGAACAACCAGCTCACTTCAGGGAAGAGAACAGAACAGGATTCCTGGTTTCAGGGGGTGTTTGGGAGCCCAGGAACCATCCTGAGTCTCCTGTGCCCTCTGCAATTCCTTCCCAAGAACAAACAGCTTTTCTAGCTCACTTCAGGAGCTGGAAGAGAACAGAACAGGATTCCTGCTCTCAGGGGGTGTTTGGGGCCCCAGGAAACATCCTGATGGGATTCTCCTGTGCCCTCTGCAATTCCTTCCCAAGAACAACCAGCTCACTTCAGGGAAGAGAACAGAACAGGATTCCTGGTTTCAGGGGTGTTTGGGAGTCCAGAACCCAATCCTGATGGGATTTTCCTCACCAGGAATGGGACAGAGTGTCCTCTTTAAAACCTTCACAAGGAAAACCAGCTCACCTGGAGAACAGAACAGGATTCCTGGTTTCAGGGGGTGTTTGGGAGCCCAGGAACCAATACTGATTCTCCTGTGCCCTCTGCAATACCTTCCCAAGAACAACCAGCTTTTCCAGCTCACTTCAGGAGTTGGAGAAGAGCAGAACAGGATTTTTGCCTCTCCTGGTATATCTTAGAGCCCAGGACCAAATCCTGACAAGATTTTCCTCACCAGGAATGGGGCACGCTCTGCCCTCTGTAATTCATTGACATAAGAAACAGCTCACTTCAGGAGCTGGAAGTGAACAGAGCAGTATTTCTGTTCTCAGGCAGTATTTTGGAGGTCAGAACCCAACCCTGATGGGATTCTCCTCACCAGAAATGGAGCAGAATGTCCTCTTTGAAATCCTTCACAAGGAAAACCAGCTCACTTCAGGAGTTGGAAGAGAACAGAACAAGATTTTTTCCTCTCCTCATGAGAGGGCTCAGGGCAGGCTCAGCCCCTTCTCAGCTTAATGGGTTCCTTTAGCACAACACAAATCCCCTTCTTCAATCCAGTCCTCAGAACCATGCTCCAAGTGCCACCTGGAGCAGAATATTGTAACCTGAATGTTCCAAAACAGAAGGAAATAAAAGCAAAAGAGATGTCATCATTCTCTCCTCACTGATGCCATGAGCTACTGATGCTCTTTATTTATTGAAGAAGTGCTCTCACTCCAGTCTAGCAATCTCAACGTCTTCATGAATATTTCTGTGCACAGGGGAAGGAGATCCTTCTGCTTCTTGCCTTTCTGCTGGGACCAGGAAAAAATTGGTTTCCTTTGGGATGCTGGGCTATTGTCATTTGGCTGCCAAGGAACAGGAGCAAATTCATCATGGTTATCTGCTCTGACTAAACTCCTTGTAATCCACAGAAATCCAGGTTCAAGTAGCCAGGAAGACCTTAGAGAAGTATTCATTTAATAATGGTTAATTCACAGCATGGCAAGGGCTTTTCCAAATCCTTGAATTAGGAATGGTCACAGGAGGTGGAAGGAGGAGAGGAACAGAACAGGAGTGATTTTTCAGGGTGATTTATCAGCCCATATTAAGAAGCAAAAGGAGAGAACAGGATTCCTTCAAAACTGGAATTGCACTGGATGGATCAGTCCAACACACTGATCTGAAATGAAAATCCCAGCAGGAACTTGGCTCCAGTGCCTCTGAGATCAGGAGAGAAATAGATCTGGTGTCAGAATCACAGAATCCCAGGATCACCAGGTTGGAAGAGACCTCCAGGATCACCAAGTCCAACCCAGCCCTGACACCTCAACTAAACCCTGAGTGCCACATCCAGTCTGTCCTTAAACACATCCAGGGATGGTGACTCCACCACCTCCCCAGGCAGACCATTCCAGTACTTTATTATTCTTTTTGTGAAAAACTTTTTCCTAATATCCTTTTTCCTAATGACCTTTGGGTTTAAATGGCTTTGATTGGTGCTTCTGGGACTGTCAGGAGAGGTTTAACAAACGAGCAGGGAGCTCCCTAAGTGTCCTGCAGCCACCCAGAGTCATTGTCACAGCAACAGTGACCAGGCTGGCACCCTGAGAGGAGTTGCAGGAGCAGGGCTGGGAGCCCTCACTCCTCCCAGCTGCCATTGAATTAGTCATACCAGTTAAATGGTGATCTTAGAGGGCATGATTTAAACATAAACCTGGCAGGACATTTGCCTGGAGCGAGCTGCAGCACAGGAGCTGGGGGGGGATGTAGCTCAGCCATGCATGAGTGTGCAGCAACATCTCTGCACCTGCAGCTGTGGCCAGGCCCTGCAGGAGCTCCTGGAGCATATGGGCACCCAAACCCAGGCTGAAAATCAGGATTTGATCATGGACACAGTCATTTTTTAATAGCCTGGAGGCCCCTCATCCTTAAATTTGTAGGTGTCCTCCTTAAATATCCCGAATCTGAGTTTTGCTGGGTCAGGCACCCAAAAAATCTCAGGGATTTGAGGAAATCTTAAAAGAAATACCTCAGGTCACCCACACAGAATTGCCCTCCTTTATTTGTTAGTGCAGCAGGACTCCAAAGCGTGGTTTGCAGTGATTAAATAGAGCAGTGGCATTGGTGCAATTAAACAGAGGGAGCAGGAGTGGAGGGAGCAGGGATATGGGAAATCACAGTGGGAAATGACCTGCTGGATCCTCCCTTCCCTAAGGCTGAATAAATGAGAAATAAAAGAGAAACAGCTGAATGAATGAGAAATACAAGAGAAACAATTGAATAAATGAGAAATTCAAGAGAAAAAAAATTGAATGAATGAGAAATTCAAGAGAAAAATTGGATGAATGAGAAATAAAAGAGAAACAACTGAATAAATGATAAATACAAGAGAAACAACTGAATGAAGGACAAATACAAGAGAAACAATGGAATGAATGAAAGAAATGCAAGAGAAAAAACTGAATAAATGAGAAATAAAAGGGAACCAGAGTGGGGCTCAGGACACTGATAGGAAAATTCATAAAGCTCTTCCTTTCATTTCTTTTTTTTCAAAGACACTTGTTTTCAAGGTCAGCTCTTCTAAATAATACATTCTAATATTAAAATAGTTTTTTAACCAAAACATTTCATGTTGTGTTAACCAAAGCAAAGGATTTACTTTTCCATAGGCAGCTGGCAAAAGAAGGTCCCACAAACTGCATCCTGTGATGGAAGTGGTCAGGAATGTAAACTTCAGCCTGGTGTTTACCAGAGCAGAGTTTAGAAAGGAGAAGTTGGACAAAAGTTACCTGAGAGCAATCCAGAAGCACATTGTGGCTTTGCAATTTTAAAGAATTGTTTTAATTTTGTCCACCAGAAAGATTCAAATTTACATTTAAAGTATCGAAATATTGGTTTCACCCTGAAGAGAAAACTCAGAGTTCACCCTTGGAGCTGCAACACTTTCAGTTAAAAGGGTTTAAACGTTTGCTGTTAGGGTAAAAAATAAAAATCTCCTTAGTTTTTCGGGGGTTTTTTTTGTAGATCAGATTTTATGAACCTTTAGTGAGGTGTTTTAAGAAACAAATTTCTATAGAGTGAAGACAATTCTCAGGAAGAATTAGTTTGTGCTCAGTTTGTGCTTTTTTTTTTTTTTTNGATTTAAGATTTAAGATTTAAGATTTAAGATTTAAGATTTAAGATTTAAGATTTAAGGGAGTGTGTTTTCTGGAAGGTTTGATCATCCAAATGTCGAGGGGCTGAACCTGAGATAGCTCCACAAAAACTGGTCAGTGATCCGAGAGGATTTCTGCAGGTTTTTTGTAGCCAGGTGTTTTAATCTGAGTTTAAAAATTGGGGTCTGTCAACAACAGCACAGGAACCCTGAAATACTGAAAAAACTAATTCAGTTTATCACAGTTTTTTCACAAAACTTCTTGCTTTAATGCTTATCTCCAACATCAGTTTGTCTTCCCCTGCTCCCCCCTGGTGAGAATTTGAGAATTCCTGACCCACCTCCCAGGGAACACCGGGTGAGAACTGTCACAAACCTCCTGGAAGGAATTCCCCCCTCCTGAAAAAACAAAGTGCAGCTTTTCCCCCAGGACGGAGCCAGCAGAGGATGTGTGGGTGAGCAGCACCTCTTGCCACTGCAACTGCTGCAGGAACCAAAAATCAGAGGGAGAATCCCCAGAGCACCCGAGAGGAGGTGATGTGGGAACAGGGAGTGGGGTGAGGAAGTGGAGATTTTTGCAGAGGAAGAGGAGATTTTTGCAGAGGGAAAGGAGATTTTTGCAGAGGAAGAGGAGATTTTTGCAGAGGAAAAGGAGATTTTTGCAGAGGAAGAGGAGATTTTTGTGGAGGAAGAGGAGTTTTTTGCAGAGGAAAAGGAGATTTTTGTGGAGGAAGAGGAGTTTTTTGCAGAGGAAAAGGAGATTTTTGCAGAGGAAAAATAGATTTTTGCAGAGGAAGAGGAGATTTTTGCAGAAGAAGAGGAGATTTTTGCAGAGGAAGAGGAGATTTTTGCAGAGAAAAAGGAGATTTTTGCAGAGGAAGAGGAGATTTTGCAGCCCCTCCCTTTCCACCCTCCTTCCCCTGCACACCCTAGCCCAGTAGGGCTGGGAGGAGCAAATGAAACTTTATTTTAAAATAAACTTGCAAAACTTTAAACCTCATTTAGAAACATGGTTTTCTTTGGGGGAGGCTAGGCAGGCAGTGCAGGGTGAGCCAGAACTCCTCTCCCTCTCCCTGGGGAGGAATTGATCCCATTAAATCCATCAGGACACTGGGAATCCACATCTTTTGTCACACTCCTAATGCACAGAGACAGGCTCGGTGCTGCCTGGCCTGCAGGAGCTGGGGAGGCATTAAATGAATTTTTCTCCATTGATTCATGTCCTCATCAGGGGAGTTTTAATGTCCATTCCTTAGGGAAACCAGCAGCAGGTTTGGGGAGCAAACCTGGGGAAAGGTTCTGGAGGAATCCTGGGGTTTGGTTGTGTGGGATGGGCAGAGCTGCTCTGTAGGAACTGGGATATTCACCCAGCCCAGGTTAGATTTGGATAATTAGTCCCTATTAGATTAAAATGCTGTTTAAAACATGCTGATACGCAGAGAAAATCAGTTCTGGAGAGGAGGAGCCAAATGCTGCTCTTATTTCCATCTGAGGCTGGGAGGGGCAAAGAAAACTTCCATGAAAGTGGGTGCAGAGGGAAGATTTTTATCCCTTTTTTATTCTCTCTGGATCTACCCAAACCTAGGGTTTGATTCTGGCAGCACTCTTTGTTTTCCTCCCATAAACACCTACAGAGCTCTGTCATGAGCACCAAAGACGCCAAATTCCTTCAGAGCTTCCAAGAGCTGTACCCCCTCTCTGAGAGCTCCATAAATGTTTCTGTATTTCATAAAAAAAAATAAAATATTCTGAACTGCAGGCGACCAAAAGTATCACTGAGCCCAGCTCCTGGCTCTGCACAGGGTTTGTTTGCACCCCTGGAGAGGCACAGCAGCTTTTTATCCCTTCTTTTTTGGGGGGGAAAGTATAGAGAAATTGTTTGTGGGTGGAGTTACACGGGGAAAGGAGAGAAAGATTGGAAAACTGAGTGTGATGTCCCAAACCACAGGCTGGCAGCCTTGCCCACGGTTTGCTGCTTTCCTCCAGGCTTTACAAACACTTTCATAACTGTTCTGAGGGGAAGAATTTTTTTTTTTTTTTTTGCTGTGTATTCCAAGGCACCGAGGTGGGTAAATCTGTTTTCTTCCCCTTCTGCTGAGTGTGCTGGGTGTTTATTTTTGGGGTACCTGAGGGAATTTTAAGAACTTGCTCCCCTGCATGAGAGTGAAGATGAAGATGGGCTGGAAATGCCCTTTGGGAGGGAGTTAAAGCTCACACCCCCAATTTCTGCTTGATTGAGCTTTCCCCTCATCGCTGAAGCACAGCTACGACCTGAAATTAAATCTGTTTTTTGGGGATTTCTTTCTCTCTTAAAAATGCAAAAGGAGAAGCAGGCAGCAGGCAGAGCCAGTGCTCCAGCAAGCCTGAAATCCCCAATTTCCAGTGCAGAAAAGAGCCCAAAGCTAATTCATCCAGGGGAGTGTGTTTATCCTCCTGAGGAGCTTTTTCCAAGAGTCTCCCTTTGACCCCTGAGTGACGAATCTGATTTTTTTTTTCCCAGCTGAATTTTTTTTCTTTTCTTCTTTTTTTTTTTTCTGCCTCCAAACTTAACTGTTTTGCCACTGGAGAAATCCTCTGGTTTTTCTTCTAAATATCCATATCCTTGCTGGAAATCAGCTCTACCTCACCCACATGACTGGTCTTCACTATTAATCCCAGCTGATGGCAGGGAGGGGCTCTGGTGGGAGGCAGCCATGTGGTGAACATTGAGCTCAGTGTTTTTCCCCTTTGCTTCTCTCCTCTCCAGACAGGCAAAACTGTTCCGTGCTGCCTCTGTGGATGTGAAAGTCCTCGCTGTGCTGCCTCTGCCTCTCTTCTCTCCCCCCGCAAAAAAAAAACTCTCAGGGCCCTGAATTTGCAGCTAAAAAAATCCACCCCCCCTGAAAAAAAAAAAAAAAAAAAAGCTGTGGCTGGATGTGGATGGAAGATGGAGCAGGGGATGAATAGCAGGAGGGAAGAAAGAGTGAAGTTGGTTATTTTTCTGGCACATGGATGCAATTACTCTCAGCGCATTCCAGAGGCGTTCCTCTGAATCCTGTGCAGGTCTGCCTGCTGTCCCTGGGAGAGAGGAAGAAAAGAAAAAGGGAGGAGAAGTCCCTCTTGCTGGGAGACGACGGAATGTCTGCATTTTCAATCCTCTTCTTAGGTAGGTTGGCTGGATTTTTTTTTTTTTGCTGTCGTTTAGTTTTTATTTCATCAAACTTCCACCAGCCTGCTCTGTGTGCTGGAAATTCAGCTCTGGTGAGTTGGAGAAATGGGGTTTGTGAGCAGGAAACTTTTGTGGAAAACTGTAATTTCTGTGGTGTTTGAGTTCTGAGCCTGTTCTGGTCGCTTCATGAGCAGGTTGACAGCCAGAGATCTCTGATTATTCAGATTAATTTTAAAAAGTGGTGGTGAAACAGATTCATTTAGGATTGTGTGTTTCTTATTTGAAGAGGGCAGTGCTTTTCAGGGATAAATGGGAGAGGGGTTTGCACCTCTGGGGCAAAACGAGGTGAATAAAATGTCTTTGTTTCAGGGCAGAGTGTCAAATTTGTGTAACTGTGTGGAATTGTTGGGCACTCGGCGCTCAGATGTTGAAAATGAAAAGGGGTTATTGTTTGCACTGGGTGGCTAAGATTAGAAACAGATGTGTTGGAGTGCAGGAGGGAGGAGTTGGGGGAGAAAAGGATGAGAGAAGGGGGAAAGGCAAGGAAGGGCTGCTGAAAGGAGGAAAGAAAAGAGAGAAAGGCAGATTGGTTGAGGAGGAGAGGAGCAGAGGATGGAAAAAGAGGAAGGAAAAGGAGAGTGAAGGAGAGCTGAAGGGCTGTGGGGGAAAGAGTTGGCAGCCCTGAGGTGTTTGAGGGGGCTCCTGCTCCTCCAGGGGTGAGCAGTGAGCTGTGCCTCCCTCCTGCTCACCTCGTCCTGCTGCCAGGCACCAGCCCAGCCCTCTGCCCTGCCTGGGCAATTCCAGGTGATTCCAAGCTTTGGGGTTTCCTCCTGTGTGCTGGGAACCTGGTCCAGGTGTGAGAACAGACCGTAGGCTGGTCTCCGCTGCCCTGGGAGGAGCTGGGGGACAGGCAGAACAGGAGTTCTGAACAGCTCTAAAGGATTGTGCCAAGAAAAGCCCAGTTTAAACCCCCCAGGTGTGGAATGTGGGCTAGAGAGGGAGTTTTGGTGATCAAACACAACATTTGTCCAGCTGCTGATGAATGGAGGAGTGGCTTTTGCTCTGGGGATTGCTGTTACAGGCTTTATCTGTAGGGATGAGCTGGGGTTTGGATGTGCTGGAGGATCTGGGCAGAGCAGGCAGCACTCAGTGCCCTGCACATCTGCACGTTTGTGCCTCTCTGTCCTGGGGAGTGTTTGGAGGGGACTGCAGGAGATGAGAGCAGGGTTAGGAAGAGCTCAGCTCCTGCCAGGGGCTGCTCAGCCCTTCAGGAGGTGTCTCTGTGGGAAATGGGGGCACAGAGGGGTTGGCTGCTCACCTGGCTGATGGAGACAATGAGAATTGCAGTTTTGATCCTGTTCAGCTGCTGAATATTCCAAAATGTTGAAGGTTTGGAGTGAAAGGAACAAACTGTTGCCACAGAAAAGGAGGGTTTGTCTGTGATATAACAACAACTTACCTTTGCTGCTTTTATCTATAAACCACAATTGGTTTTATCAATGTAGCCTCAGCATCTCCACTGTGACAGGAGCACAGGAATGCCCAAAAAAAGACTCTTTGTCCCCATCTGCAGTCAGGTTTCTGAGTCTCCCCTGTCCAAGCACTGGTGAGGAGAGAATTGTCTTCAAATCTCAGAGAAAACCTGGAATGATTTGTTGTCTGGTCCTGCAGTGGTCACTGAGCTGCCCCCTGAGCTTTACCTGCCTTGCCAGCAGAGGACTTGATCCTTCTGCTCCTTGGCCAGCTTAGAAGCAAGTCCAGGGAAAAGTAAGGGAATGTTGTGGTTCCCTGTTCCAAGATCCTCCTGAACACAAAGAGGCTGGGGAGTTGGATTTTGCTGGATTTTCTACAGTAAAAATCTACAGAACTGCCAGTCATGTCTTGCTAATTTTTTTTTGCTGATGAAGTGAAGACTAATGTGGAAAAAACCCCTGGTTTTAGAGAAGCCTTGAGAGGAAGGTTTGGGTTTTTTCATCATTAAACATCCCAATATACACAATTCCTGTCTTTCCCACTGTTTACCTCTCTGGGACACACGAGCAGCTGTGTGAGGAGACAGGAAATGGGAGCCAACATGTTTGAAGGAGACTTTATTAAAACAAGAGAAGATGAAAGACTTTGCTGAGTGTGGCCAAGAGCATGGCCAGGCTCACTTTGCCAGGAGAGGCTGAGGCAGGGACGTGCAGAGGGGAAGGTGGTTCATGCTCTGCCTGTGAGTGTGACATGGCTGTGACCAGCTGAGGAGTGAGGATCAGGTGCACAAACTCTCTTTGTAACACCCTGCACTCTTGAAAAGCAGAATTTCGAGGTGGTTCTTCTCTTCTGAGTGGAAAAGGTTCATGACAGAAAGTTGAATTTTTCACCCAGTAAAGAAGTCGCCAATGCTTTCATTGAAATGTGTTCCTGAATTGGTTTAAATTTTACAGAAAATTAAATTTTGCCTTTCTCCCACTCCAAGTAAATCATGAATGTTTTTGGTGACCCTTCCATTCAAGGAAAAAGCTGATTTTCTCAGGGTTGAAACAGTTTGCAGGGGTGATTATTTCTATGGACTGGTTTCATGTGCTTTTTCCTTCGTTGTTGGCTGGTGTGAGTGCTCTGCCCTGCAGGAACTGCAGGATTTGGGGATCAGAGTAGGAGATGTGCCAGCCCCAATCACTCACCCACCTTCCTGACCTGCTGCTGTGGGCAGTGACCCTTCCCAGAGCTGGTAGGGATCACCCACCCATGTGCAGTAAAATAATAATTTTATTAGCGATTACCTGAGCAAGATGTGCTCTGTGGGAGCTGGGATGTCATTCTAGGGTGGTGCTGAGAGCAAAAGTCTCTCCTGAGGGACCCCTTAAGTTTCAGCTTTGATTTTCAGACTCTGTGCTGCCCAGGGGTGCAGTTCTGAGCTCACAGTCAGTGTCACTCAGCTCTGCACACAGCAGGGACACAAAACAAATCCTTTCCCTGCTGGAGACACAGGACAGGGTTCATCTTTCAGGCCCACAAGCACAAACAAGGGTGGGCTGGAGGGAGGAACAAGAAGGATGGGACCTCACAACCTGGAGCTGGAATTGGACAATTAAACCCCAATATGCAAATGGACCAAAACTTACAGAAGTGTGAGACCTCCTGGCCATTTTTGTGTCCGTTTTGTGCCCATTTTGGGTCCACCTTGGGTGTAGTCCTGGCCAGGCTCTTGTCCTGCCCAAGGTGAACCTTAAAGACCTTTCAATAAATCTCTACTTTATTCTCCAGCCCTGCCTGGTCTCAGTTCCAGCTCAGCCTTCCCAAGGCATCACTTTTTGGTGACCCAGATGGGCCATGGAGGCACCTGACAAAGCCCAGCTTTGCCCTCCACGCTCTGATGTTGAGGAATCTCTTTCAGTGCTGTCCCAGGGCTCTGCAGCCACTGCTCTGAGCACACCCAGCCTCCTCCTGGCTCACTGCACCAGGAAAAAGGTCATGGAGCAGCTCCTTGCATGGCCTGCTGACGTGAGGAATTGCCTCTGACAGGAGGCATTTGCCCAGGTATCCACGGGCTGGTAGCTGGGAAATCCGAGATGATGCAGGCACTGAGCAGCCCCGGGGCTGTGCTCTGGTGTAAAACCCTCCCTGTTCCTGCTCTGGGAGCTTTGTCCTTGCCATCCTGCTCCCTAACCTTCTATGCTGTGCCACAGCAAAGCAAAACCCACCGGGATTGTTGGTTTTTTAAAGAGGTGTCTCTGCTTTCAGGGAGGGCGCTGGGAATTGTGGATTTAAAGGGGTGCTGCTGCCCAGGAGGAGTGGAAACCAAAGGAGACATTTCAGGGTGCCTAAAACAGAACTTGTGGAGCTTTATTTCCCAGAAAACAATGGAGACAGATTGCAGGTTGTGAAACCCTCGTTTTAACAAATCTTTGTCCTGTTAAAACGGAGCTTGTGGAGATTTTTTTCCCAGAAAACAAAGGAGACAGATTTCAGGGCGCTTAAAACAAAGCTTGTGGATCTCTATTCCTGCTGATTTTCCAGGAGTAAAAACCAAAGGAGACAATTTTCAGGTTGCCTAAAACAAAGGTTATGGACCCCTATTTCTGCTGATTTTCCAGATATTTCCAAAATTCCTCAGTGATAACTAAAATATAAAATATATTTGCCATTTTCCAGTTTTCCTTGGCTCCTTCTCTTGCCTTTGACTATTCCATGGTGTTGGAGGTTGATGGTTCAAGGGCTTTATTTTTATATAAAATTTAGAACAAACTTTAGCTCAGGATGTAAAAAACCCAACCTGCAGCTGAGAAAATGAGTTTTGTGTGACTTTTGTGTGTTGATTTCACCTCCCCTTTGTCACGGGCTCCTGAAGGAATGCAGGGAACTTGGTGGTGTATTTAGCTTTAAAAAAGGACTTTTCTCCCCCAGGACAGCCTCGTGGAATTGATGATTTCTCTCAAATTCCAAGAGCAGGCAACAAAACATCGACTGTGTGAGAGATTCAGGCTGTCAGAGGAGTGTGGATTTAATTCCAGGTCTTTATTAGAAGGCTGCTCTGGGAATACCTGAGGAAAGGGAATAGAGGAAAGCAGAGGATCTATTTGGAGCTCCAGGGGGAATTCAAAGGAGTCAGACATAATTGAGTTGCTCTCTGGCAGAATATCAGGGTTAACACTCCCCCTGAGACACTCCAATTCCTCCAAAGGCAGGGATGGTTTGCATCAAATATTTGCTGTTGAGACACTCCATGATAAATTGCCTGTTTTTTCCTCTAGTGGTGCTTTGTTTCAGATGAAATAGTTGGGATTTTTAACATCTAAAACTAAACAAAAGTTTATTTTGGGGGGGTGTTTTTTAATCCTTTCTGTTTTTTCCATTTTATCACGAGGAAGAAAAGGGAGAAAAGGCTGAGGAAAAGCAACGTGCCAAAACTGTGTAGAAGGATTCATTTTTATGGGAAGTAGAGCCAGAGGGAAGGCAACTTTTCTGAATTTCCCGTGGTAAAACAAGTGATGTTTTGCCTTTTTACCCACCCTGGCCTTGTCTCCTCCATGCAGAATTGGTGGTTTGTTTTTGGGGTGCCCTGGCCCACTTCAGAAGGATAGTTTTTGTAAGAGCACACAAGGTTCTTCCCAGAAATGCCATTGCACAACTGGCAGGGAGATGTCCTGGTGTTTATCCTCAGGATCACTGCAAACCCCTCTGTTCTCCTCCAGGCAAACACAGTTTTGTGGGGTTTTCAGCAGATTTGCAGTCTGGGATTTGTTCTCAGAGCTGGAAAGAGGTGTAAACAGTTCCTCTGCCAGTCCTAAATGGATTTGGAAAAGCTTTTATGTCTAAGCCTTTGTTACACTGGACTAAAAATTGTGTGTAGTAGCAGCTTCAAGGGGCTGAAGCCATTTCCTGTGTATTTTTTGAGGGGCTTCAAGCTGTTTTCTGTGCCTTTTCCCCACAATTTTAATCAAAATGCACCTTAACTTTTTAATTAAATAGTGCCCTGTGTTAGCCCAGGCTGCAGGCAGTGTTTGTGCCTCCAAAATGTGTTTTATTGTGCACATCTTGTGTGCTGCAGGAGAGGCTGCTCTGGGTGCAGAAAGAGCTTGGTGGTGCCTTGTTGAAAAGATGAATGGGTCTGGTTTTGTTGGGTGTTTTTGGGTTTTTTTTTTTTTTTTTTTTTTTTTTGGTGTTTTTCTTTTCCCCAAAGCCGTGTCTTCATCTGTTTTTAGCAATGCTTGGTTTACAGAAGCAGCCCAGCAAAAAGTCAAGGGTGAAGTCAGGTCAGAGAGGTCTGTGGATGGAGCCTCAGAGGGCAGGACAGGGCAGGAAGAACAACAATGGAAAATGTGTGAGGAGTCACCAGGCACGAGGCTGAATTCCAACCCGATCATCTCCTGGGCTCTCTCCTCCCCTCAGCATTGCTGGGGGCAGTGACAGCCACCTCTGCCAGCCTGGGATCAAATTTTCCTTGGCCAGAGTGCAGGGAAGGTGAGTTCAACAGGAGCCTGGAGCTCTGCACTGAGTTATGAACACAGAATAAAGCTGTTCCTTCTTCCCAGAAATATCCCAGCCCTAGAAAAGGAGGGTGGCCACCAGGCCAGGCTCTCCTCAGCCACACCCTGGCACCTCGGTCTGTTTATCTGACCCCTCAATGAGCTCTGTCTCCTCTTTGTGACAAGCTGTAAAGAGGACAGAGCAGCTCGAAGGTGCTGGATGTGATGGAAGGCCACAAATCCCATCCTGTCCTCATCTGCTCCTTCCCTTCCTCCAGGAAATCATTTGGCAGCTGAAAAAGGACAAATGTTTAACTCAGGATTTCCCAGGACCACCGTGTCGGATTTGCTGTCCCACAAGGATCAGTCACAGCACAATCCCAGCCCCTCTCTCCTCCCGGGGGCCTGCCACGATTTTCACACAATCCCAGAATCACCAGGCTGGAAGAGACCTCCAAGATCATCAAGTCCAACCCAGTCCCAACACCTGAACTAAACCCTGAGTGCCACATCCAGTCTGTCCTTAAACACATCCAGGGATGGTGACTCCACCTCCCCAGGCAGATCATCCCAGTATTTTATCACCCTTTCCCTGAAAAACTTCTCCCTAATATCCAACCTATATTTTCCTTTTTTTTTTTGTGGCACGAAAACGGGGCTGGGTGGGAAGGTTGGAGTTCAGCTCAGTGCCTGCAGTGGAATTCCCTTTGGAGGGAAAAGGTCAGTGAGGATTTGGGGTGTGCTGGTGACATTGCCTGGCAGGGGGAGGCTGCTCTGAAATGGAGCGTGCAGGGTTAGAGGCAAAGCAGCCCCACGGCTGGGCTGGGCAAGGGTCACTCTGAGAGGGAGCTTGGGTTCACCCCAGCAGGGCCACATCGCACAGAGAACATATAAATCACCTCTGAGGAAAGAGGAACCTCGGGCACAGGTGATGGAACACGTCTGAAACCTCTGCAGCTCTGAGTTAAAGTCATTTTCCTCCTGAGACATCCCTAAATGTGGACACAGCAGTGATGTGCAGGTCATTAACAAAGGGCTGAAACCAACCTGAAATCCCTCACCTGGAGAGACTTATCTTTATTTTCCAGTAAGATATTCCTTATCTTTATTTTCCAGTAAGGTATTCCTTATCTTTATTTTCCAGTAAGGTATTCCTTATCTTTATTTTCCAGTAAGATATTCCTTTATTTTCTAGCTTTTCGATCTCTATTTATCACATATTAATGGTGAACACAGATTTCAAGTTGTGAAATCCTTGTTTTAACGAATCTTTGTTATCAGCTACTAATGGTGATACTTATCCCTTATTAATGGTGATATTTATCACCCACTAATGATGATTTTTATCACTATTTATCACATATTAATGGCTTTTTTTGGTACCACTGTGCTGAGGAATTCCACTCGTGGTGTCGAGTGCTGCTGTTCTCTCAGAGAAACCTCACAGAAAGGAAATCCTGGGCTCTGGGTTCTGGATCTCTGAATTACTTCGTGCTGCATATGAAAAAAAGGAAAATTGAGTTTTTCTATCTGGAGTGTATCGTGGCTGTGAGGTCTTTTGAGTGAATTCTTTCCCTAGGTGCCTGGATGGGCTGTTAGGAGGCCTTTCTAGAAGTGTAAAACAAATAAGAATGAGTCCATTTCGTTCCCTTTGTGCCTCAGCAAAATATCGGAATTAGGTGGTTTTCCAGTATTTGGAATATTTGAGATGGATGCTGGACAAGTCTCACAGCTCACATTACTCGGGCTGTGTTTTTTTCCTTAAAGACTTGATAGAATTTGAAAGGTCACAGGAGTGTTTAATAGAGATTTGGACGTTTATTGGCCAGGTAGGGCCAGAAATCACGGGGTGTCTGTGTGTGTTTTGTGCTCTCATCTAACACAGCAAGCCTGGAATATTGAACTGAACCAGAGTCAGGCACTCATTTTATTATTATTATTATTATTATTTTAGAAAAAAAATATTGCAGGGTTTTCAACCTTGAAGGCAAATCACTTTATGACTTCATTGTTTAAATTTAGGTTTTGTTTTGCGGGGGGATCGTTAGACTCGAAGCAAAAGCCTTGTAGCCCAGGGACTGTCACTTCTGATTACTTCCAGTGACACTTCCAATTATTTCCAATCACAATTCCAGGGACAAGAGGAAAAAAGGAGCCACGTTCTCCAACATCAGGGCTTTTTCTTTTTTCCCTTTTTTTTTTTTTCTTTTTTTCCCGTTTTCCTGAACAAAGCAGCATTTCTCAGAGCTGTGCAGGGAGAGGTGCAGAGGCAGATTTGGAGCAGGGAAATTCCAGAGTGGATCTGCTGGAGGGTGCTGGGAATCCTGCTGTGGATCCTGCCTTGTTGAGCAACGCTGGGGAAATTGTTTCATCCTCCCCAGGCACTGGCTGGCACTGGGCTCAGAGCAGCAGGAGGAGGAGGAGGAGGAGGAGGCTGCTGGACCTCCTGCCCCTCCTGAGACAGGGCACAGGGGCTGCTCTGGGGAGCCAGAGCTCAGCATGGGACACAGGGATCTGCTGGGGGAGTGTGAGGGGCTTCCAGGGACTCCAAACCCAGGATTTGGTGCAGCTTTTAGCTCAGGGACACAAAAAACCTGCTAGAGGAGATCGAGTGACTTCCAGGGACACAAATCCCAGGAGTTGGTGCAGTGCTTGATCCAGGGACACAAAAATTCTGCTGGGAGAACTTGAGTGATTNTTGGTGCAGTGCTTGATCCAGGGACACAAAAATTCTGCTGGGAGAACTTGAGTGATTTCCAGGGACACAAAACCCAGGATTTGGTGCAGTGTTCGGCCCACTGGGGGAGCTTGAGGGACTTCCAGGGACTCCAGACTCAGGATTTGGTGCAGTTTTTAGCTCAGGGACACAAAAAATCTGCTGGAGGAGATTGAGTGACTTCCAGGGACTCCAAACTCAGGATTTGGTGCAGTGTTTGACCCAGGGACACAAAGAATCTGCTAAGGGAGCTTGAGTGAGACAAGAATCTACTGGGGGAACTTGAGTAACTTCCAGGGACACCAAAACTCAGGATTTGGTGCAGTTTGTTTGGCTCAGGGACATGAAAAATCTACTGGGGGAGCTTGAGGGACTTTGAGGGACACCAAACTCAGGATTTGGTGCAGTTTTGAGCTCAGGGACACAAAAAATCTGCTGGAGGAGATCGAGTGACTTCTAGGGGTACCAAATCCAGGATTTGGTGCAGTTTTTGGCTCAGATGACCCCAGGCTGCTGCATCCTTCTAAAAGTGAAGTGTGAGCACTGCCCCATTTCCCAGACATCTCTGGGAGCCTCACTTGGAACTCCTGGAGCATAAAAAGACTCTGAAAATGGTGTCAGAGCTTTCAGTCCCAGCCTGTGAAGCCTCTCACTCCCTCGGAGATGCTGCACTGGGCTCTGGGGCTCTGCTCAGTGCGGGGGCTGCTGGCAGCTCTTTGCTTCATTTGCTGCAGAGTGTTGCAAGAGCTGGGCTCTGCAGAAAGGGGATTTTGTGCTCTGTGAATGCATATTTACCATTTGGATACTGTATTCATGTTTATTTTCTGTTCGTAGATTGCATTTGTGTTTATTTACTGATTGTACATTGCGTTATTGGCTATTTATTAATTGTACATTGCATTATAGTTTGTTTACTAATTGTATATTGAATTACTGTTTATTTGCTCTTTGTACACCGTGCAAACGGATGAGCAGCAAACCTGGTGTGGAGTTTAGAGCCAGATTTGAAGGACCTGAGTTAATTTAGGATTCTGGACCTGGACATTTCCAAAACAGCAGCAAATGGAATTTAGTTTTACGTGGTGACTGACAACCTTTTACTTTTAAAGTAGAAATTTAAAGTAGAATTACTTTATAATTCTATATATAAAATTATATTATATATATACAAATATAATATAATATGTATAATGCATATTATAATTCTTTATAATTACTTTATAACTCTGATAAATATTTCTACTTTACACTGCTAAAGTAGAAATATTTATCAGTGACCTGGCTGAGTGATGTTTCTGGTGATTGCTTCTCAGTGCCTTCAGCCCCTGTAGCTGTCTGAGTGCTGGGAGAGGATTTCCTTGTGTTTATTCAGGTCTGCAGGTGCTGGATGTCACTGGGAGCCACCTGTGCCAGCTCCATCCCTTCCTGCCAGGAGCACCAGCATGTCTTTGCAGGATGGAGGCTGCTGTGACATTCAACCACGGGTTATTTGTCCCTCGAGCAGACCACAAATCTTTTGTCGGTGACGTTCAGAAGCTCAGTTCCACCCGAGCAATTTGACATCGTGTTTGTGTGAAACCTCTCAAAGGTTCCTGGCCATCAGCTCTGATGATTTTGTGGCACTTTCTCTTTGGGTGGCTGGATGAGGTGGGTTCCAGTGTCACTGAGGTGGCACTTTGGGACAGCTGGTGCTGCCCCAGGAGCTCAGCATCCCACAGAAGGAGCTGTTTGAATCCATGCAGGGTGCTGGAGATGTTCCCACAGTGCAGCTTTGTCTGTGGTCTCTTCTCTGGGCAAAACCTCTCCTCTTCCCATTGTTTCAACCTCTTGCTGGGAGACAAAGGGAATTTATTTTAGCCAGACAAAGCAGAGCTTTTGTGTTGACAAATGCCAGGATTTTTTTAAATTATTTTTTTTAGGTTTTTTTTCTATTCAAAGTGGGATTTGAAGCAATGGTTGAGTGTCTTCTGGTCAAAGAAGCATTCAGGATGTCGAGGTTCCAGCCTGGATTTTTCCAGTGATTCACAATTTAGTGATTCAGGCTTCATTTTTAAGTTCTGAGTGTCTCCATTTCCAGTGATATAAAGGATGAGTACTCTGGAATTTGTGAGTGTGGGGACAATTGGGTCACACCAAGGCAGGTGTCCTTTAATCATCCCAAGTTTTTGGGGGTGCACTGGGAACTGAAAATGCTGGGTTTGACTGAGGGAGAACACTCAGCCCCTGCCAACCTTTCCCTCCTGTTATAAATGCATATTATAAAGTTGGCCTTTTGCAAATATTGGGATGAATACTATAGGTATAATTGTACTGTATTATCTTTTATTAATAAGAGTTTAGAAAGGTGATAAAGGTATATTTTCTGATTGTAACATAGTGTTAACAGTAAAAAGACTGGGTTTTTTCTCTTTGTAACATCTAAACTGACCAAACCAGAAGGTGTGGAGGGTCACCTTGCATTCCTGCATAAAGGCTGCTGAGCTTCTGTTTCTTATCCAAATGGAGATAACCAAAAACCTCAGGAGAAGAATTTATGGGATCCATGTCACCAGATGAAAAAGAGTCATTTACAGATGGATCTACCAGATAAAATGACTGGGGGAGAATTGAAATGGATCAAACCCAAAGAGAATGTTTGAATCATTCATTCGGGTCTATTGAATATGTGACACAGAAATCCTTAAAACATAGAAACCTAAAAGGATGAAGGTGTTGCTGGCTGGCTTTGTGCCAGGCACCCTTGGCCGAGAAAGTTCTGCTTTTCTGTCTCCCAATTGTCTATTTTTTTCATTTTTTTTGTTAAACTTATAAATTTTTCTAAGAGAGTGGAACTCATTTTTCACAAGACCCATGTCACCAGACGAAATGGAGCCACCCACAGATGGATCTACCAGATAAAATGATTGGGGGGGTGGGAATTGAAATGGATCAAACCCCAAGAGAATGTTCAAATCATTCATTGGGGTCTATTGAATATGTAACACAGTGATCCTTAAAACACAGAATCTGAAAGAGAAAAAATGTGCTTTCTAGTGAGCTGGAACTTTTGCTTTTCTGTCTCCCAATTGTCCATTTTTATATTTTTTGTTAAACTTATAAATTTTTCTAAGAGAGTGAACATCATTTTTCACACCCCTGAGCTCAGCGTGCTCAGAAATCACTCAGAAATGTGGCTGCAGAGCCCGGCCAATCCATCCCTCCTGATTTAATGTGGGGAGAACCTTCCCATGCTGTGCCAAACTCATCCCAGCTTTTCTGCCTTTGTCAGCTCCTTCCCCCTTAGCCCGAGGCCACCCCTGGAGCCAACAAAACCCACAATTCTGCAGCTGTCATTTCGCTCAGGCCCCGTGTGACCTGCTGGGAGGAGACTCCCAACCCCTGCGCTGCTGAATCCCACCAGGCTTCCTCCTCTAATGACTTTATTCATATATTTTTCTTTTTTTTCCTTTTGAGGAGTGCCCTGGGCAGTGCTGCCTCCATTGTGGGGCAGCAAGGAATGTGTTCCCGTTAGGAAAAGGCAACAAATGGGGTGAAAACTGCGGGGTTGTCACAGGCACATCCCCTGTTCATTCCCTCCACAGGAGAAGACAAAAACAGCGTTTGGATGGAGGGATTGCACCAGCCAGAAGTGTTTAGGGTGATATTTATCTGGAATATATTGATAATTTTCCTGGATATAGTGATATTTTATCGGATATAGTGATATTTTTCCTGGATATAGTGATATATTCCTCTATATATATAGATAGATATTTTTCTGGTTATATTCATAGTTTTCTGGATGCATTGATTTTTTTTTTTCTATATACACTGATATTTTTCCCCAGAAATATTGACTTTTTTTCTGGATATAATGTCTTTTTTTTTTTTTTTTTTTTTAATATTGATGGATTTTCTGCACACACTGATATTTTTCTGGAAATATTGGGTTTTTTTTCTGGATATATATATATAGATTTTTTTTTTTTTTTCTGGATCTATCGATATTTTCTTCTGGATATATTGATCTTTTTCTGGAGATATATATATATATATATATATATATATTTTTCCCCCCCGGATAGATTGTTGTTGGTTGTTTTTTTGGGGTTTTTTTCTGGATATATTGTTTTTTTTTTTCTGGACATATTGATATTTTTCAGGATTTTAGGTGCTCTGAGGCAGGGATTTTTTTCTTTGCCTGTTTGCCACCGTTCTTAAAACCCTGCAGCCTCCAAGGTTTGCCTGGGAATCCAAAATTTTAACCAGGTTTAAACCTGGTTTTGTCCCTGCCTGCTGTCCAAACGAGCCAGACACGTGTTTAGCATCTCTCTGTCATTCCAGAGCATAAATTCCTGCAGAAAATCTGGAATGTGGAACTGAAAATATCCAGCTTCAATGAATTCTTTACTTCCTTCCCTTCCTCCTGACAAAAACACCTCCAAGCAAAAACAAGCAAACAAAAGAAACCCAAAAAGACTCCCCAAAAAACAAAAACAAAACAAAACCAAAAAACCAACCAAACAAACAAAAATCCCAAAACACCATGGGGTGTAAACCAAAGCTGATAACAAAAGCTGATTATTCATGCAGAATGATTTTAACTAGTCAGTTGGGCAATATTGACATTTTCCTGCCTTGTTTGTGGTTTTCTGAGCGCTGCTGGACGCTGCTCTTTTTTCACAGGCACCAATGCTCTGATAAAATACAACTTCCTTGGTTTTAAGGGTGGTTTTAAGGGGTATGATGATGCAGGACATGTTCTACCCCACCTCAGTGAATTAAAAAAACGAATTATTTTCTATGAGTGATTTACTCCTGTGCTTTCACGCCTTTTTTTACCATCACCTAAGGGAGGCTGTGCTGGGCAGAATCCTTTATTTTGGGAAGATATCCTTTATTTTGCCCAATAAAATTTGCTTTTCCCGAGGAGAACCCTGTGAATACAAACCCTTTTTATCACTTTGCAATGGCACAGGACATATGCAGGAACCTTTTTCCTTCCAGTGCCTTTCCTGCCTGCCTTCCCCACTGCCAGAGCAGCCTCGGAGCCTCTCCCCCTCCCTGTGCTGCAAACCCACATGTGCAGCATCCCTTTGCTGCTGGCTGCAGCTTTTCCTTCCAGTTCCTGGCCTTGGGCTTGTCCTCTCAATATTCTCCTTTTCTGCAGTGTGGAAAACCCAGCCTGCCCAGGAAAAAAAAAATAAAAACAGCTCCTGGCAGCCTTGGTGCTGATGAGACAGGCTGGGAGTGTGCTGGAGCTCTGTTAACTCTGTGTGCTCATTTCTCTTGGGGTTTGGGGCTTTTAGAAGCCTTTGATGGGCCGTGGGATTCTCTGAGTCTCACAGTGTTTCTCTGTCATTTCTCCACACTGAAAGCTCGTGGTTTAGCCAGTCGAGATCAGGAACAGCTTCAGCCCTTGGAAGGGAAATGAATTTCCAGTTCCTGCAAGGAGGGAGCTGATTCAGGCAGGAATTTAGGGCTGCTCTTCCACTCTTGCTGCTGATTTAAACGCTACTTCATTTTTTATGATCAACTTGTAAATGCAGAATGGAGAGGGAAAAGCTCCAAAGAGTAAAAAGTAAATAAATTCTGGTTTGTTTTTTTTTTTCCTGGAGTATCTGTGTGGAGACTGGGACGGAGCTCACTCAATACTCTCTCTTAGAAAAGATGTCTTTACCTGGAAGTAGGATCTACCTGGCAGTGAGAGTGAATTACCTGGATTTAGGAGGTTTGTGATGTTCTTGCCTTTGAGGATATGCAGTTCCCTTCTCCCCTGGCTGATTTAATGTCCCAACTTTGTTGTAACTTCTGCTGTGACACTGAGAGCTTTAATTCATGGAGGGGACACAGTGTGTGGTCTCCAAAACTCCATCATTTTATCAGCAAATGAGGGAGAGGCTGTCAGAGGCTCTGGGATGGCTCTGGGTGAGGTGTAGCCCTGGTTTGTGCCTGAGGTATTTTGATTTTCTGAAATTCTTTTCCCAAGGAATTTTCTGTAAACAAGAGAAATGTTTTTGTAACTGTAAACTTGGTTTACATTCTTTCCCTACGAGGGGCTTCTTCTTGATGTCCCTCTGCTCTGATCAATGTGATTGAAGAGGTTTTGTCTTTGTGTCACCAATTGAACTGGTCTGTGTAAAATAGTATAAAAAGAGACAGATCCCAAAAATAGAAGTCATTTTCAGCCTTCTGAAACTCAGAGTCTTTGTGTCATTGTGGTGTAAAACAGCATCAGGTGAGGAGAAGGAGCTAGGTTTGGGGTTTTAAGCCGGGTCTGGGCTCTGGGAGGAAAGGGAAGGAGCAGCTCTCTGTCTCTGCTCTGGAGGAAACATCCCTGCTCATGGTCTGAAATCATTCTGGGGCTTTATTTTTTCTGTGTCAGCACTGTCAGAGTTGATAATCCTCAAGCAAAAGAGGCCATCCTAGCCCGGCAAGAGAAGGACCTAAAGTGAGGAATCCCCTTCAGCAAGGATGTGACAAGCAGACTGACAATGTAGAAGAAAGGGGAAAAAAAATATCCTGAGCCAATATGCATAAAATTAGGGCCTGATTATGAAGCAGAATTAAAAATAAACCGGGAAGAATTCCCCTGGTGGAGGGAGCTGGTGGAGCAGCAGTTGGGCGGCTCGTGGTGCCAGCCGTGCATTCTCACAGCACTAATTGAGCAGGTAATGATGATGATGAGAGCGCCTAAAGAGCCTCCCCCGCCGCCGGGGCAGGGCTGGATGGAGCAGATAAATGTTATTCGCTTTAAACAGCAGCCACTGCTCATCTCCTCCTGTCCTCTCTGAGGCGGGAGTTGTGCATAATGGATGAATATTCCGGGGAAAATGTCCTGGGCAGCTGGGAGAGAGATCCTGGAGCAGCCCGGGCTGTGCCCTGGGGGTTCCTGCAGCTTCTCCTGGTGGGAACAGCAGCTCTGAGCAGGATCTGTTCAAGAGTCCTGGAAAAGTGAACAGAACATTTCCCTCCAGCTTCAGGTGGAGGCTTCCTGCAGGAATAGGAGTGACTAAAGCATGGAAAACGACATTTAAAATGTGGTCCCTTTATAACAACAACAACAAAAAAAGGTCAAAATTCTTAGTAAGGAGATGAGATGGGAGGACAGAAATCTGTGGTTTTTCTTCCAGTCCCAGTGGTGACTCTGTCACATACTGGAATGAGAATTTTCACTGCTAATATTCAAGATCCTGGAGCAGCCCAGGCTGTGCCCTGGGGGTTCCTGCAGCTTCTCCTGGTGGGCACAGCAGCTCTGAGCAGGATCTGTTCAGGAGTCCTGGAAAAATGAGCAGGAAACTTCCCTCCAGCTTCAGGTGGAGGTGAAGACCTCCTACAGGAAAAGCAGTGACTAAAGCATGGAAAATGGCATTTTAAACAGGATATCTTTATTGCAAAAAAGCCAGAATTCTTAATAAGGAGATGAGATGGGAAGACAGAAATCTGTGTTTTTTCTTCCAGTCCCAGTGGTGACTCTGTCACCTCCCGGAATGAGAATTTTCACTGCTAAAATCCAGTTGTGTGATTGATAAACTCATCTCACCTCCAGTCCCAGGAGGTGCTTTTAACAAATCCTGTTGGAGCCTCGGCTTCCCCAGCTGTTAAAATAAAAGGGAATTACATATATTCCATTATATAATGGAATTTATGGTCTTGAGACAAAACGGGGGAGTATTGGTAAATAATTTGATTATGGCTTTTATCAGGCTGCCCTTTCCAAAGAGCTCATAGCTGCTGTCTGCTTGCATTTGTATTTGGTGTCACTGGGATGGAGCTGTGCCCTGACAGAGGCAGCTCTTTCAGCATTTAGGGAGGAAGGCTTTGAAATCTTAAGGAGCCACACCAGCCCTCGCCTGAATTCTTTATAAATTTTGTAGGAAACACACTCAGCCATACTTCCTAAAAGAGGAAATGCTCGAGCACTGTCTCCTGTGTTTAGAATAAACAGAGTCCAGATAATTTAATCTAAAAGGAAAATGCTCTTTTGAGGATAAACAGCCTGAATAAAACATTTCTGAACAAACCCACGGCCACATCCTCCCCCCTTGCAAAACCCCTGGAGCAGTTTGGATCCTGCAGGGTTCCAGGAGCAGTTCTGAGCAGGGGGATTTGCCTCACCACAACCCCAAATCCTGCTCAGGACACCCTGTCCTGCCTGCCCCAGCCCTGCTGATACCTCCAACCACCCCAAAAATCCCCCTGAGGCAACCAGCACCCTGCAGTGGGGACCTGCATTTGGCTTGTTGTGTATATAAATGTCAAATATTGCCTGGCAGACACTTTGGGGTTGTTGCTGGATGTTAATGAGGGCCAGATAGAGGCTGGGGCAGTCTGGGCTGCTCTAATCTGCACTGTGGAGCTATTTGATTGTTTTTATATTTTATATTTTATATTTGTATTTTTATATTTTATATTTTTAATTTTTATTCTTATTTTTATTATTATTGTTTTATTTTATTTATTTTTTTAAATTTTATTTTTATTTCTATTTTTATTTTTATTTATCCCTTCTCTACTAAGCAAGAATAACAAACAGTTTCCAATGTGATGAAGCTGTTGCTGCTTTCTGCTGAGCTGGCTGGGCTGGAGGAGCACAGGGGGGTAAATCCAGGCTGGAAATGAGGGATTCCTGTCACTCCAGATCCAGCAGGAAAAGCAATCAGGGATGTTAATTGGCAGAGCCAGAGTCACTCATTAAAGTGCCCTGCTCTGGGTGCCAGGAGGTGATGAGGATGTGGAGCAGAAAGCCAGGGACAGCCAGGGCTGGGGTATCTGCAGGATTCCAGGGCTTTGGGATCCCCACTTGGAATGTCAGCTGGTTCCCAGTTATTGAAAATATTCACTTTGCCTGTTAGGCTGTCTCCAGATATTTGGGGTGCCCACTTAGGCTGTTAGCTAGTTTCCAGTTATTAAAAACATTCACTTTACCTGTTAGCTAGTTTCCAGTTATTAAAAATATTATCTTAACCTGTTAGCTGTTCTCAGTTAATAAAAAATATTCACTTAACATGTTAGCTTGTTTCTAGTTATTTCAAATATTTGCTTTACCTGTTAGTTGTTCCTAGTTATTAAAATTATTTCCTTTCCTTGTTTCCAGTTATTGAAAATATTCACTTTGCCTGTTAGGCTGTCTCCAGATATTTGGGATGCCCACTTCAGCTGTTAGCTAGTTCCCAGTTATTAAAAATATTTCCTTAACCTGTTAGCTGGTTTCCAGTTATTTAAAATATTCACTTAACCTGGTAGCTGGTTCCCAGTTATTAAAAATGTTTACTTGACCTGTTAGCTTGTTTCTAGTTATTTAAAATTTTCATTTAACTTCTCAGACTGTCTCCAGCTATTTGGGATTCCCATTTAGCTCAGCTCCCAGATATTAAAAATATTCACTTTACCTGTTAGCTGGTTTCCATTTATTAAAAATATTCACTTGGGCTGTTAACTTGCTTCTAGTTATTTAAAATACTCCCATTGCCTGTTAGATTGTCTCCAGTTCTCTGGGATGCCCACTTCGGCTGTTAGCAAGTTTCCAATTATTAAAAATATTCACTTTACCTGTTAGCTAGTTCCCAGCTATTTATTAAAAATATTTATTAACCTATTAGTTTGTTTCTAGTTATTGAAAATATTCACTTTGTCTGCTAGACTGTCTCCTGCTATTTGGGATGCCCACTTAGAATATTAGCTGGTTTCCAGGTATTTAAGATATTCCTTAGCATCTTACCTTGTTTCTAGTTATTTAAGAGACTCACTTAAGCTGTTAGCTTGTTTCCAGTTATTTAAAATATTCCTTAGCGTGTTATTTTGTTTCCAGATATTTTAAACATTCCTTAGCATGTTATTTTGTTTCTAGATTATTTTAACTCTTCCTTAGCATGTTATTTTGTTTCCAGTTATTAACAGGAGCAGGTTTAGGGAGAGATCACAGCCACAGGGTAAAAAATGAAACCCCTGACTATTCCTGAGCTGGTTTTTCCCCATCAGCAAAGGCCAATACACTGATTTAGGCACAATTCCTCCTCCTGGGGCTCCCCAGGTTTGGCTCAGTTATTCCTGCCCTGACTCAGGAAACTCTCAGGCAGCCTGAGGAGAATTTATCCTTCTCTCACTGCACAAATTCAGGGGCTGGGTCTGAATTCAGGCTCCTGCCTGGCAGAAATCATGGGAATAAGGAGCCAGGAGCTGCAGGATTAGAGTTGATTTAATGATTGTTTTACTCTGAAATAATCCAACATCAGGTGCAGGTGGAAGAAAACCCCTAAGTGGAATCACATAGAAATGTGGGGAATTTATTGCTGATTATTAGGCAGTTGGGGAGAAGCATGCATTGATATTCTGGAAGAAATAAATTGAATTTCACTTGCTATTGAGCCTTCTAAACAGGCTCATTAGACAGAAATACATTTTTGAACAGATGTTAAACACTTTGAATCTGTTTTCCAGCAGCTGGATGTTCCATTTCTTGGCATAATTTCCTTAATTCCTGAGGAAAATGGGTCCAGTTCTGCCTCTGTCAATGCTTAGCATCACATCTTCTGCCCAATGTCACCAACCAGGCCAGTTTTGGAAACAACCCCTGCCCTATAGGAATAGAAATCTCCAGAAAGGAAAGATGGGAATCTTTAAAAGTTTTTAAAATCAGTTTAAAAAAACTGCAAAGTCAAGTTTTGCTCCTGCTATTCTTGGGCTGTGGGAAAAGAAAACGTTTCAGGTTTTGCTGACACTTGTTTTATTTAACTCCAAGTCTGTCTTGTAAAGGACTTTAAGGACTGAGTGCTCAGAACACAAATCAGGGTAATGTTCAGTCCCTTCACAGCCTTGGTGGGATGGACCCAGCTTGCCATGGGAAAAGGGGAACCAAAGTGGGGAAGAAACTCAAGATTTTTCACATTTCATGGCCAACATCTGAGTGTCAATGAAAACCACAGGCACTGGCTGAGTTTATAGATCTGAACTGTGGATTTGAGTGGACCTGATGGTGGCTGTGATAAAGAAAAGAGGGGTTTTTTTAAGTGACAGAGGAACCGAAACAAAAAATAGTCCTGAGGAACCTTTTGAGGGGGCTGAGCTTTGGCTTTGGGGGAGTTTTGTGCAGCCTGGGGTGAGGAGCTGCCCTCAGCTCTCCCTGCAGCCTCCCAGCCACACTCCCTGTCCCTGCCTGGATCAGCACAGGAGAAATGTGTAAATAATCAGAATGTGGGGCTTTGTTTAGGAGCTGGTGCCTGGAGAGCTTTGCTTAGTCTGGGTCAGGGTAAAGGTCCCTGCAGCATTCCCGGGGCTCCCAGCAGCTCCAGGAATGTCAGCTCTGGGAGGCTGGAGGTGACTCCAGGCTGTGTTTGCTGTCACACACATGGAATTTTGTCAGGTTGTGCTGTCTGGCACCTCTTGCTTTACCTGCTCTACCTCTGAGAGGAAATGTCACCAGATGGACACAAAGAGAAGGACATTCACACAGTCAGCATCAGGGCAGAAAAGAAGAAAGTTTATTTGGGGATTCTGATTTATATAGTCTTTGGAGTTTGATCAGGGATTGGGGGAGGAGGTTGACACCTCTTTGACCCCACTGGACAGCCTAGAAGTCCATTAATTTGGAATGCATCACTCTTGCTTTATATTCCAATGCCCGAGAAAGCTCCAGTACAGAATGTAAACATCAAAAGGCTGAAAAATCAAGGAGACAAGTAAATATTCCTGGCTGTGACCAGGTGAACACCAGGCTGTGTCACACCCAGCCCAGATGGGGAGTGCTGGGATAATCCTCCCTCTTTTCAGGGAATGGAAACTCATCGAGTCATGCAAATCCCGGCCCCGGTTGTTAACGAGCCCGGGATGTTAACAGCACCTGACAGCCCAGGCTGGTTCATGCTCAGCCTCCCCGGGATCAGGGCAGCCCCTGCTGCCTCTGCAGAGCCTCTGAGGACTCTGCAGGATGGGAACATGAGCTCTGCTGGCTGCAACTTTAACCCTAATGCAGGATAGAAACTGAATTTCAAGCTGGGTTGTTTCACCAGAAAAAAAAAAAAAAAAAAAAGATGCTGCTGGAGCTGCAGGCTGTCAGGCTGCAAACACTGTGGTGATGTTGTGTGGTCTCTGCTCTACTAAAAACTGCTGAAACTCCATCAAAATCACCTGCTCTGTTTTGACAGATCTATTGCTGAATGGTGCATTTCATTTTTGCATTGGTTGAGACTGAAATGGGTGGAATTGTGGATTTAGAAGGTCCCATTGAGCAGTTATGGGCTTAAAATCCCTGTTCTGAGAGAAAGCTGCTTCGTGCCCCACCATGAAATGCAAATATAGGTGCAGAAATTTATTGTAATGACAGTTTTTGGACTCTAAAAAAGGCCATGCAGGTGTCTGAGTCACTTTCCTGTTTTACTTTAGTTTGGCTGTTCAAACATCTTTTGTGACCCATCTCAGTTTCATATTAGAGGCCTGACTTTTCTTAACCTTATAATTTGTTCTAAAGATATCCACAAGGCTGCTTTTGTCCTCGTGAGAAACCCCAGGGAGTCTGAGGCTTTGTCAACCTCACCAGCTCTTTAAAATAACATTTAGCAAACAGAAGTCCAGGGGAAAAAATATAAAGCTGGAGGAATTGGAATGTGAATCCAGGCTGGTAAATGGGTGGCATTTAACTGGGTTTGAGATTGTGAGGAGTTGCATTGCAAAAAAAAACCCCTTCAGCTGTTTTGTTTTTTCCTCCCCCAGACACTTGATAACTTAAAGACTTTAAGTCTCCAACACTCTTTTATGAGTTTCTTCATCAGTCTTAACTTGCCTGGTGTCTCTTTTTGCACACAGATTATAAGAAGCCACAATCACAACTTTGCTATTCTTTATGCAGCACCTAAATAAAAATATATCCTTGGCTAATGCAAATAATATCAAGCCACATCTCCAGCTGGCATCTGGAATTTGCCAAATTTATAGCCAGAAAAAAAAAAATAGAAGAAGAGAATTTTTGCTAAGCAGTAATTTTGCCTTAAATGTGAAAGCCTCAGATGCTCTATCCCTCAGTGCCTTTGGAATAAATTCCCTTCCCAAAAAGCAGGGAGGCTGCTGCTTGTTTGTAGCATTTATCCTGAATTGTTTATTTATTTGATCTTAAAAGTTCTTTGGGGGGAATCTCTCATATCAGCTCGGGAATTTGGCTGTGGTAGTAAATAGGAAGCCGTGACATTAAAAGTAATTGACATTAAAGTGTTGTGACATTAAAATTAATCATGTTTGATGGATGTTAGAGACTGAATCCACAAAGCTCCCGGGTTCATGTTCCAGCAAGCTTTGACATTCATTCTCCCCCTCAGTTCCTGCAGCACTTATGCAACTGCTTTCCCCACCACTGAGCCCAAAATTGGGAGTTTCTGGGAGGGAGGGGAGGTTGGTGGGGAGGGAGAAGGGATTTCCTTGGAATTCTCCACCTGGGAATGGCAGGTAGAGAGAGATCCTTCATTCCCCATCCAGTAAATCCGTGTCAGATATTCAGGATTTGGCAAAGGAATGGCCACGTTGGGATCTTAATCAGCACCATGAGATAAAATCAAAAAGAATAATTTTGGGTGTTTTATCAGCACCATGCGATGAAGATAAAAGGGATCATTTTGGGTTTTTAATCAGCACCATGAGATAAAAATAAAAGGGATCATTTTGGATTCTTAATGAGCACCATGAGATGAAGATAAAAAGGATCATTTTGGGGTCTCAATCAGCACCATGAAATGAAAATAAAAGGGATCATTTTGGATTCTTAATGAGCACCATGAGATAAAAATAAAAAGGATCATTTTGGGTTCTCAATCAGCACCATGAGATGAAAACAAAAAGAATAATTTTGGGTTTTTAATCAGCACCAAGAGATGAAGATTAAAAGGATCATTTTGGGTTCTCTATCAGCACCAGGAGACGAAAACAAAATAATTATGAGTTTTTAATCAGCACCATGAGATGAAGATAAAAGGGATAGTTTTGGGGTCTTAATTAGCACCACCAGATGAGGATAGAAGGGATCACTTTGCTCCATCCATCCTTGGGATGTTGGAGCAGAGCTGATGGAGTCGATGTGGATCCTTTGCTCCCTGTGCTGTGACAATTCCAGACAGAAAAAAAACCTTGTAAAAAAACCCCAAACCCCAACAAAACCCCCCCTTGGCTCTTGCAGTGTAAATAGTGCCATTTTTTGTCGCCATTTTTAGTAATAATGGGAAAATCTTTTGCTTCTGTAACATCAGTGCCAGGTTCAAGAGGAAACATTCCCAGCTGCCAGCTCAGCTCCCGCGGCCCCAGCACAGAGTGAAAAAAGAATTGAGTGTTTTATTTCAGGGCTTGGAGTTCCTCAGAGCTGCAGGGGCCACGGGATAACCTGACACCTGGATTTTACAGCCAGGAACACGAGGAGTGCCAGGAACATCATTAATTCCATAATTTTGGGGGCAAGGACTGTGTGAAAACTCCTTCAGAGTGGGAAGAGCTCAGCCAGAGCTCACCTAGAGCTGCTCCCTGCAGGGAGAGAGGGAGAGATGCAGCATTTTGTGCTTCCAGGACATTTTCCAACTGCCTTTTTTAGCCATGTGGAGCTGGAGGGGCCTCAGAAGAAGGAAGGGATGTTTTGGGCAGGGAGCCAGGTGTCTCCTCACAGCCTGAGCTCAGCTCCACTCGCTCTCCTAGCTGGAAACCAGAAGTAATGAGCTGATTTTGGTGGGTTTTTTTCCCTTCCCACTGTGGGCTGTGGAAGGTGCCAGTCTCTGGAAGGCAGGACAGTGGGGTTACAGCTTTATTTCCGTGGGTACCTTGCATGAAACTCTATAAAATTAATATTTTTAAGCAGAAATTAACAAATTTAGTTTAATAAATTTAATAAATACGTTAATATTTAAAAGCAGAAAATAATAAATTTAGTTCAATGAATTTAATACCTAAATTAATAATTAATTTAATTTATTAGATTAATTTAAGAATTAATTTTGTAATTTTACTAATTTTTTTATGTGCCATTAATTAATCTGGATTTAAACCTTGGCCTCATGGTTAGGGCACTGAAATCTGCCTCCTGCAAGGAGCCAGGTGAGAGATTTCCTTTGTGGATTGTAGATTTATCCCCAAAATCTGCCACTAATAATAATTCCTCCCAGCCTTGGCCAGTCTTGTTGCACCCTGAGTTATCCACTGTGCTTTCAGTGTCTGGATTTTCCCTTGTGAAATGCAAAAAGTGGAGTTGGGAGCTTCAGTGAGGAGAACACAGAGGTTTTAGCAGGGGGAGTTGTGATTTTTTTTTTTTTTTTTGTCCTTTTTTATTGTGCAGTGTGCACAGGTGGCACTGTAGGATGTCTTTGCTTCTGCCAGAAGGAAAAATGAAAATAAGGAGGTTTAAAACAGTAAATAATGACACTGCTGAACACAGTATTTCCTTTCTTGGGCAATTTTCTACTTCTCTTTGGTGTTCTCCACATCCCTGAGAGAAGCTTAGAATTGGAAGGGACTCATCAGGATCATCAAATCCAACTCCTGGCCCTGCACAGCACACCCCAACAATCCCCCCAGGGAGATTATCCCCAATTCCCAGGTTTGGGAAGTAAAAACCAGTTAGAGATGAGCTTTTTGGGGGCTGTTTTGCAGAGGGGTGAAGATTTCCAGCTGGGGATGCCCTGGGTGAAGGGGGTGAGGGTGAACAGCAGAGCCCAGAGTGCTCAGAGCTTTTAGCTGGGATTTCTTCTCCCTGAAAATGCCTTTTTAAAGCAAGGGGGAGAAGCTGTGTCAGCTCCTATTACAGAAAATGGATTTTCCTAGACAATGCAAGCCAGCAAGAAAAAAAACCCCATGAGTGCTGCAGAGAGCAGCCAAATATTTTGGTGGCTTCCCCTGGCAATTCTGGCTCCAGAACTTTGGGAATATTCAAAGCCAAAATGAACCCCTTGGAACAGTTAATTGCAGTAATTCAAATTCCTCCAAGGAAAGCAGATTTTGTGGGGTTTGCAGATGTGAACCTGGGGTTATTTGCATTTCCAGGATCACAAGAAGGAATGGAGCCAAAGGAAGCAAACTGGGGTGATTGAACTCCCCAGTTCTTGCCTCAATTCCTCAAATTAAAGCTTTGAATAATATCAGATACTCTGTTAAGGTAAAACCTTCATATCTGCACATTCTGGGCCCCTTTTTGTGCTGCTTTGTGGCCAGTTCATGATTTACTGACAGTCATTTTTCTGGCACCTTGGAATTTCAGTGCTGACCAAGCAAATATTGGGAAAACCCCAATATTCCATGGCTGTTTGTACTCGCAGAATCATAAAACAATATCAGGTGATGGATCTGATCATTCACATGTTTATTTTTCTTTCCATGTGATGAGAAGAAGCTGGTCCTGGAGTGAAAGTGGGGACAGCTGGGACCTGTCCACAGATCCTGTCAGCACAGAATGAGGGTGAATTCATCGAATTTCAGCAGGGAGAGAGGATGAATTAATCAAATTTCAGCAGGGAGAGAGGGTGAATTCCTCACATTCTGAGCTCAGCTATCCCAGAGACCACCCAGGCTGGGGATTGGAGCCTCCTCCTCCTCCCTGGTGTCACTGGGGCATTCAGGGACTTCTGAGAACAGCTTTCTGTGCTTTTTTGGGGCAGTTTAGAAGCTGCAGTGAAAGCTGGAGGTTTAAAGAGCAGGATTTGACTCTCATGGATCCGTCTCTGACTCCAGACTCAGAGCTTGTCACAGAACAGTGTAAATTAAAAAGGATTTCTGAAGGTGTCTGGCTCAAGGCAGGGCCAGCTCACACCAGCTCAGCCAGCCCAGCTTTAAACAGTCTGAGGATGCTGATTCCACACCCTGTGAGCCCTTATTCTACTGCTTCACTGCTCTCATTGTGATTTTTTTTTCCCCTAAAATCTGTCTGGGATTCCCCTGGTTAGGATTTCTCTCATCCACCTCTGAGCAGCCTGCCTCTGATTCCTTTAATTTTCTTGTTCCCTCTGTCAGCTTTACACATTCCCCCCCGAGGCAATGCAGCTTTTCTTACACAGATTGGAAAGGACAGAAGTGAGAGCAGAGAAGCTGCAGCTTGTCCAGGAAACCCAAGAGCTTAAAGTTCTCTTTCAACTTGAGCTAAAATATTGCCCAGTTTGGGGCTCCCCAGTGTGAGACTAACCCTGGAATGAGCCCAGCTAAAGGGAGTAGAAATGATCAAGGGGCTGTGTCTGCTTGGAGCAGGACTTTGGATTGGGAGGTTCCTTCTGACCTCCTCTGTCCTGAGGTTTCCAAGGTAAAACTGAGATCTCAGTTGATGGCAGGTGTTACAGGTGTTCTGCTTTCCTCAAAAAAGTGGCTCTGGAAGATGGTGGTTTTGGTCAAACAAAATCCAAAACAGTTGTTCCCAAGCAGGGAACAGTGTAGTGCAGTCTGGGTTTTGTTTTCTCCAATGCTTTCCAATATTTAGTCAGCATCAGCTTTGTGCTAAAACCCTTCTTGGTGGTGAGGTGTAGCCCTGGTTCTGTGCCTGAGGTGTTTTGGTTTTCTGAAATTCTTTTCTCAGGGAATTTTCTGTAAACAGAAGTGTTTTTGTAACTGTACCTTTGTTATTCATTCCTTTCCCTAGGAGGGACTTCTTGATGTCCCTCTGCTCTGACCAATGTGAGTGAGGAGGTTTGTCTTTGTGTCACCAATCCAATTGGTCTGTGTAAAATAGTATAAAAGGGAGACACATCCCAAAAATAAAGGAGTCATTTTCAGCCTTCTGAAACTCAGAGTCTGTGTCGTTGTGGGGTAAAATAGCTCCAGTGAGGAAATTAGTTGGGTCAAGCCGTGGTGGGATCTCAGTCTGACTCAGGACATGGGAGAAGTTCAGTGATGGTTTCAAGGCTTGGGAGATGGGCTGGGAAGGAGGGTGGTGGGGCTGGAGCTGGCCCTGAGAGCCCTCATTCCTCCTGGCCTCTTCTCCATCCTGCCCTGACCTTTCCAGCGTGGTTCCCCATCAGCTGCCTGACCTTTTCACATCCAATCACAGAATGGTTCAACTGCTGCCTGAATCCCATTTTCACCCCCCTTTTCCTCCACTCCCAGCCCTGCCCAGCACCCTGGAAGCTCCGTGACCTGCTGTAGCTCTCAGCCAGGGGTTTTTTAGGCTGATCCCCAACTCCTGCCCTTCCAAAGGGCTCTGCCTGTCCAGCCTGACTCGGGGCATCCCTCTGTGCAGGGAGGGCCCTGTGCCAGGGAGCTGCTTTGCTCTTTTCCCAGCAAAGGTCACAGGAACGTTTGGCAGGAGCGATGCACAAACTCTTCTCACTCGGATTCCCCCCCTGGCCATGGCCCTGGGCTCTCACAGCTCTGCTGGCTCTGCAGGACCCTTGGTATTTGCAAACATGAAAAATGTGTGTAACAGCTCAGCTGCTGGCAGGGGAGCCCGTGGTGGGCAGGGAGGAACATCTGCTTCCTTCCCAACCTCGTCCCTAAAACAGAACCAGCTGGATGTGACCATCAGGAATGGGTACAGTGACTGTGAAAAACGAGTTTCACTCTCTTAGAAAAATTTATAAGTTTAATAAAAAATTTTTAAAATAGACAATTTGGAGACAGAAAAGCAAAAGTTCCAGCTGGGGTGCCTCACCAGAAAGCACACTCACTCCTTCAAAATTCTGTGTTTTAAAGATTGCTGTGTTACATATTCAATAGATCCTAATGCATGATTCAAACATTCTCTTTGGGTTTGATCCATTTCAATTCCCACCCCCCCAATCATTTTATCTGGTAGATTAATTTGTGGGTGGTTTCATTTCATCTGGCAACATAGGTCTTGTGAAAAATGAGTTCCACTCTCTTAGAAAAATTTGTAAGTTTAACAAAAAAAGAAAAAAAATAGACAATTGGGAGACAGAAAAGCAAAACTTTCTTGGCCGAGGGTGCCTGGCACAAAGCCAGCCAGCAACACCTTCATCCTTTTAGGTTTCTATGTTTCAAGGATTTCTGTGTCACATATTCAATAGACCCCAATGCATGATTGAAACATTCTCTTTGGGTTTGATCCATTTCAATTCTCCCCCAGTCATTTTATCTGGTAGATCCATCTGTAGATGACTCCACTCCATCTGGTGACATGGATCTCATAAATTCTTCTCCTGAGGTTTTTGGTTATCTCCATTTGGATAAGAAACAGAAGCTCAGCAGCCTTTATGCAGGAACGCAAGGTGACCCTCCACACCTTCTGGTTTGGTCAGTTTAGATGTTACAAAGAGAAAAAACCCAGTCTTTTTACTGTTAGCACTATGTTACAATCAGAAAATATACCTTTATCACCTTTCTAAACTCTGTTAACAAAAGGTAATACTGTACAATTATACCTATAGTATGCATATTAATATTTGTGAAAAGCCAACTCTATAATACACATTTATAAGAGTGATGGACTGAGCTCCCTGCCTCTGGAATATCTTCCCTCTCTGTCCCCTCCAACACTTCAGCAGGTTTTATTTTACCTCAAGGAATACCAAAGCTTTATTTTCAGTCTTCCCACCTGTGTTTTTGACAGGCTGCTAAAATTGGAGTTGAAAAGTTGTAATTTGAGCGTCTTTCTGAGGGAAGGGAAATGGAGCTGCTTTCTGCTTTAGTCCTTATGCCTTCCCCAAACATCTCCCTTGGTGACTCAACCCACGCTTTGAACTTTCAAAGATCAGCATTTTGATACATCTGCACTAAAACTGCACAGGTTTCTAAGTAAATAAGTAAAAAAAACCCAAAGCCAAACAATAAACACGATTTGAAAAACGATTTCCCAGATGTTTTCAAATCCCCCAAAATTCTGACAGAAGCAAAAGGAGTTCAATATTTCTTCATTTTTTTTTAGGCTGTTTCTTAGGCTGCAGCAGAGTTGCTGCACTTTCTATTGTGTATGGTTGTGTCCTTTTTAGGTTTGTGGGTTGTTGTCAAGTGGAATGGATCCAGAAGTTGGAATTTGGCCCTCAGCTCCCATGCTGGAACCTTGTGGGGAGCAGAATCCCCCTCAGGCTTTTGTCTCTTGTCACTGCAGCACACCTTGGGTGACCGAAAACAAATATATATATATATATATATATATGCAGGAATCTATCATACTTTGTGTTAAATAACATTTTCTTCCTTCCTTTGTCTGAGTTTCCCTAATTCCAGGATTTTGGGATCACTTGCAGTCAGTTAAAGGAGCTGCTGTGCTGCCCTTGGGAAAGGGAGGATTCTTTCCAAATTGTGTCTAGTCTCATTTTAAAGTTCTCAGGAATGCAGTGTTCAGTGCAATCCTTGGCTTGTAAAGGTTTTTGGGATGAAATTTGGGATTGTTTGGAGCACAGGGACTCTCCAAACACCAGGTGAGGCCGTGCTCAGGGCAGTGTGAACTGACACAGAGCTGCAGTGAATTCCTGTGAGACTCCATAAAATTCCCTAAAATTAATTTAATTCATTAGATTAACTAAATATATAATTTGATAATTTAAATTATGTTTTATGTGCCATAAATTAGTCTGGAGTTAAAGCTTGGCCTCATGGTTAGGGGACTGAAATCTGCCTCCTGCGAGGAGCCAGGTGAGAGATTTCCTTTGTGGATTGTAGATTTATCCCCAAAACTGCCACTAATAATAATTCACTGATAATAAATGCAGCTGAGGGGTCTCCTCCAGCCTCTCCAGCATTCCTCAGTGTTTTAGGGTGATGTTATATTTGTAATTGTAGCTGTTTGTTCTGTGTGTGCTGTATGTTGTGTTCTGTACTTTTAAGGCTGGTTCTGAGAATGCAGCAGGAAAAGAAGTTGTTTTGAAAAACAGTGTTTACTTTGTTGTATTTTTTATTTTTTTTTTCAGGACAGTGTGTTCATTGGATGTATGGACAGTGACTAGAGAGAAGTTTTGGGGGTTTTTTGCTTTAAGTTAGTTTAGCTAGTTGAGGCAAAGAAACTTTTTGGACTGTTTGTGGTTTTTTGGATTTGTTTTGTTTTGTTTTTTCTTGGGACTGTTTAAATCTGTTCTGGACTGAAAAACCTAGAGGAAGACTGGGATTTTGCATTTGTGGCTTATTGGGTTTGGATTTTGGGTTTTTTTAGTGCTGAAAGGACTGGGACTGATAAGAGACTGAAAAAGCTGAGTTAACTTTTGGCAAAGACTTCGAGTTTGCTCTCCAAAAGAAGCCCATTCGGAGGTTTCCTCCCAAATTTGCCCTAAACCAGGACACTCAGTAATCCCCACTGGCTGTGCTGATTCACAAACTGCATTCAGAGCTTCACCTCCACTCCAAGAGCTCCGTGTGATGCCCAGATGCTGCAAACCCTGTGAAAAGTGGAAAAAGTGAGAGAGAAGCTGTTCATGTTCTCAGTCTGTTTGCAGCTGGTACAGGGCTGTGCCAAATCCAGGGGAAGTGCAGGGAGGGACTTGAACCTCAGTGACGAGGATTAAAAACTCCTTTGTTTGAGTTTCTGGTTCATACTAAAGCCAGGGAAGGATGAGGATTAAAGAATGAGGTTCCTTTCACATTCTTACTTCTGGATAAATACAAAGAAATTGATCCTGCCTACAATAGAATTGAGGAGAAAGAGGCTGCAAGCAGTGGATTGACAGTGTTGATGCCTTAGTTTAGCTTTTCTATTTTAAAGTTTTTAAAATATTTTTATAGCTTTTATATTTTAATTTTTTTAAAATATTTTATATTTTAAAGCTTTTGTATTTTAGAAGTTTAGCTTTTCTGGTTTTCACCTATCTGTAATCCTGCAGTTCTTTAGTGTAGAACTCCAAACTCCACACACTGTGAGCTGCTGCTTCCCCAGTTTGCTCAGACACAACAATTCCTCTCCAGGCCTGGCAATCAAGGACTCCTCACTGCCTCAGGCCTGAGAGATGGAAACAAAAGGGAGTTGGGGGCAGCAAACTTGGGGGAAATGACTTCATTACCTGAAGCTGGAATTGGAAGATGAACCCCCAATGTGCAAATGGCCCAAACTGATCAAAGTGTGCAAACCCGTGACCATTGTCCATTTTGGGTGCAGCCCCTGGGGGGCTTTGTCTGCCCTAAATGTACCTGAAGGCCCTTCAATAAATGGAATTACAAATAGATTTTATTCCCATAATTTTGCCTGGCCTCTGTTTTTAGGCAGCCAGTCCAGGCAGGGAAATGATGATGTGACATCAGATGAGTCGGTGACCACCAAGCCCTGCTGCCATCCCCTCCATTCCCTCCTTTTCCCCATTCCTGAACATCTCTGTCCTTCACCAGGGAGCATCTCCTGCATCCTCAGAGCTCAGCTGAGCACTGGGATGGTTTGGGCTGTTTTTAGGTAGCCCAAAAAGCATCAGGGTGACCATCACTACTCTGAGTGCTCAGCCCCTGCAGATTTGTACCTCAGCTCCCTCTCTGAAGTCTTGCAGAGTTCAACCTCTCCCTTACAAGACTTCTGGGGGTGATGGGGAGGAGTTGCTGCTGTTCATTTTGTGCCTTTAGGGCAGCTGTGGCCGAGGCTTTGAGGCTGAGTGGAGATGAAAAGTGACAGAGTGTTAATACATTAGGCATTCATTTTGTATCATATTAGTGGTGCTTGTAGTGGGTAAGTGAGATGTCAGAGCCGGTTATGTGCAATTAGGAGCCCACAAATGTACATCCCGTGGAGGTAACGGGGATGGGCTGGGCAGGGAGTGAAGGCTGGGCCTTAAAACTGCATCCAATCCTGCTGGGAAAGGCACCTGAGGGAGAACTCCAGACAGCAGCCAAAGATTTTTGTGCTTCCCCTGGAAATTCTGGCTCCAGAACTTTGGGAATTTTCAGAGCCGAAATGAACCCGTTGGAACAGTAAATTGCAATAATACAAATTTCTTGCAGGAGAGCAGATTTTATGGGGTTTGCAGATGTGAACCTGGGGGTTATTTGAATTTCCAGGATCACAAGAGGGAATTGAGGCAAGAACTGGGGAGCTCAACCACCCCAGTTCGCCTCCTTTGCCTCCCTGCAGGGAGGGATGGAGCTCACCTGTGAATACTTTGGGTTTCCTGGTCTCTTTTTGGGCAAGTTTAGAACAAGCAGAATTTCCAGGACACCAAGCAGCAGCAAAACACAATCAACTCTCTGCCTTCTGATTAAAATCTCACACATTGATGCAAAAGGATAAAAAAGGGAGAGGGAATCTCAGCACAATAACATTTTTATTGGGAGCCCTTATCAATCTCTCGAGTCTCTTCCAATCTCCTCAGTTTTCAGAATTAGCTGATGCAACCTTCTCCTCGGATTTCAGAATGGGAGAGGAAAGATCTGATGGACAAACACTGCTCTGAAAACAGTTTTGTTGCTGTCTCTTTGGGTTTGTATTCTGGATTCTGCTCCGTGTCTGCCTTGGGCAGGGAACTTCATTTCTCTGTGTCTTCATTTGTGTGTCCCTGAACTGACAGCAACAAGAGATTCCCTGGGAGACTGAGGCCTAAGAATATCCCTCAGACAAAAGAAATCCTAGAAATTCTCACTGAAACCATCTTCCTCCTCTTCACCTTTTTGAAACCGGGCGAAAGGAGTGAAATTTCTGGTGCTTAGGGATGGATTGTTTAGATTTCCTTGCCTTCAAATCTTTAAGGGACACAAAGCAACCCAAAGATGCCTGGGGAGAAAAGAAAAAAAAAGGGAATATCAGACAGCCATTGGTGCTTCTTCCCTCCAGGAGTGTGAGATGTGCACTGACAAACTCCCAGCTGCATCACTGAAAGGTTTGGCTGTAAACACCTGGACAGATTCCCTGATAAAACTGCCTGGACCAAAGGCATTTCACACATTCCTGTGCACAGGCACGCAGTCAACCATTAAATTGGGAGGTGCAGTGCTGCTGCCTTGTTTTCTGTTCTGGAGTCTCCAAGGATGGAAAGCCAGGATCTCCTGCTGTATTTTTTTAAAGTGCAGAGAGAGAAAGGAAAGCACATCCAGAGCTGCCTGGGAAGCTCCTTGGCTAAGGGAGTGCTTCAATGCTTTTTTTTTTCTGATATTCCCAAGCCTCTCTAGACTTTGGGTTTGATGTGGGCTGGTGCTGACAGTTAATTCTGGCCTTTTCAGAGAGAGAATTATGTCTTTTTATTGCAGGTAAGATTTCTAGTTGCATGTGGTTGCAGGTTTGGTTTTTCACTTGTCTTCAATTCACAAAGGAATCCTTAAGATTTCCCTGAGGAGTACTGAACCCTTTCTGCTGGGGCCATTTGATGAATCACCCCTAGACACCAGGAATTTACTCACACAGGGTGTGCACTGATGCTATGCTGGTAAAACCATCCCACATCCCTTCCCTGGCTCATTCAAGATTTCCCAAGGAAGGATTGCTGTGTAGCCCTGGTTCCATGCATGAGGTGTTTAGATTTTTTGAAATTTTTTTCTCAGGGAATTTTCTGTAAACAGGAGAAGTGTTTTTGTAACTGTACCTTTGTTATTTATTCCTTTTCCTAGGAGGGACTTCTTGATGTCCCTCTGGTCTGACCAATGTGAGTGAAGAGGTTTTGCCTTTGTTTCACCAATCAAATTGGTCTGTGTAAAATAGTATAAAAGGAAGACACATCCCAAAAATAAAGAAGACATTTTCAGCCTTCTAAATCTCAGTCTGTGTCGTTGTGGTATGAAACAGTGTCATTGCTGGGCACTGTTGATATTTCTGCTGGTAATGCAGCACCAGCACAATTCCAGCCCCACTCCTGCTCAGCAAACCTCCAAAAACCAGAGTCTTTGCTCTGTGAAACATTGATTTTTCTGCTCTCCCTGGGCCTTGCTCACTCCTCTGCAGCCTCAATTCCAAACCCTTCACGTCACCACTTGGAAACTCTTGGAAAAACTTGGAAACTGCGGCGTGCAGGGCTCTGTGTTTGCACAGCCTCCCCCAGGCTCAGCACATGTGGTTCCAATTCCAGGGAATTGTGTTCCAATTGCAGGGCTGTGTGGGTCAGGATGGGGCTGGCCTGACCCTTCTCTTCCACCACAGCCTGTTCCAGGGAGCAGGAGCCACCCCTCAGCCTGTGTCTCTCTCAGGTGACAGCGTTGTCACCTTTGCTGTGACACTGACCTCGGGCCACCCCCTCACTCAGTCGCATACCTTGAATAAATCTTCTTGTAGGTTGCTTGATACAGTTTAATACGTGGTCAGAATGTTATGAACTATGTGTAAATGTATCAGTCCCTGAGGGTCCAGCAGATTGGCTTAAAATAATTTGAGCGAGACTGCTCTTCAGAGGTGTTTTGTAAAGCAAAAGGTTTAATAAGTGAAAAATGTCAAAATAACAAACAGAAAACAAAAGAAAAGCCATGCACAGGTGTCCAAGAAAACTTTTGACACCCTGCTAGAAACACTCCAAAAACCCTCTTACTTCTTTTCTGCTCCTTCCTAAATACTGAAGGTTTTAGGAGGGACAGCCTGGCCTGCTGCCAATAAGAAGAGATACAGGATTTGAAGAATAGGGAAAAGGTTCAATAGAGGCTTCTCTCTTAGCCCTGAGCCCATCACTGCCAGGAGGGGACCGAAAACTCTAGGTAAACTTCCTAAAATGTCTAGAGGTAAACTGAAACATTTTCCCTATTTGGAAACACCTGCTGGGGGTGTGGGGTGCATGCCAACGGTTGCTCAATCTCTCTATTTTTCACTTAATAACAAAGGAGTGTTTAGATTCAGGTATCTCAGAAGTGCTGGCAAATGAGCCGTGAAATGTGTCAAATTTATTCAGTTGTCTTTACCACCCAGTACAGGTCTAAGTTCTGTGTGGGGAGATTTGCATTAAAAACTATCTCAAAACACAGCAGGGAAAGCCGCAGAGTAATTTGTTGCAGGGTAAAAAAAATCTCTCTCTCTCTCACAACAGGCTCACTGAGACTTTTCAAAGAAAACTTTGAAACAAATTATGGCATAAAGACAAGTTTCTCCACCTGCACACTGAGACTTTTCAAAGAGAACTTTGGAACAAATTACCACATAAAGACAAATTTCTCCACCTGCACACCTGGCTCTGCAGGTCAAGGTTGGGTTCCCAAAACCTTCCCCTTGTGAAAAACAGAGTTCACTTTCCTGGTAAATTTTAAGAAATAGGTTTAATTATATAAAAATAAGACAATTAGGAAACAGATTAAGCAAAAGGAAGTACTTGGCATTCAGCCAAGTGCACAACCTGCTATTTCAGAGACATTCTTTAAATACCCTTTCTATTGCATCAGTTTATTGAATATTCATATTTTTCCATAAACTAGTTTCCATATTCCAGGAACTGTTTTGCATGGCCCCTCTTTGGGTCCCCCTTTTTAGAGCACGTGTGTTTCTGGGCTGTGTCTTCATTATCACCTCCAGCTCGGGCCTTGGTCCAGACTTTGTTCAGATGGGAGATGCTGATAGTTGGTGTATCAATAGCAGGGTCTTCTTTCCATGTTCACTGGATGTTATTTTGGTCAAACAGACAGTTTAAGAATATTTTATCAATAGCAGGGTCTTCTGTACGTGTTCACTGGATGTTATCCCAACCAAACAGATAGTTTAAGCATACTATATCAATACAACATAACTTTCTAATATAACACATATAATAGTTATTTCAATATTTGTGAGAAGCCAATCATATCATGTTATGAATGCTAGGAGACCAGCTCCTTAGTGATTTCAGTTTTATTGGGAACATCTGGGAAAGGGACCCATAAGCTGTGCACACACCCCCACTGCTCCTGATAGGAGGAGGATGTCAGCTCTGTCATCTGCCAGACCTGGGTCTTCCTTCCTCACAGGAGTCCCCAAGAAGACCCTGCTGGTTTCAGGTTCAGGGTCCCCATGTCACTCCTGACTCTGGTTGGTGACAAAGGTGAGGAGTCCTGACTAGAGCTTTGATGTCATCCAATGTCCCCTCTGGTTAGGAGTGTCACTTCAGCTCTTTACCTGCACGGGGGTCGTGGCTCCTTGTTTTTAGGGGTCTCCACTAGATGAATTCCCTCTCCCCTCAGTCCCATGGGAATCTGATATTTGAATACCAGGTAACATGATGGAAATGTGAGGATTATGCAGAGCCCTATTTGAAGCAGCTGGGGATTCCCAGCCGCAGGAGACATGGCAGGATACTTGGGGATGATGGGTTGATCTGTGAGTCTGAAAATATAAATTTTAGACTTTTACAACTTTCTCAGCCCTCATATCTTCCCACCCTAAGCCCCCAGTTTATACTGAGTAGACAGGCATGGGAAAACAAGACTCCTCCTCATGGTCTTGGGTGATTCACTGTCTCCGAGGGGATGGGAGCAGCGGGGGCCATACCCGAAGGGAATTTACACAACAACTCACCCAAACAACCCACCATCCTCATTAGCTCATAACATAACTTTGTCTCAACTTTCAAACAACTTATTCTCTACATATAATACATTTCTAACACTCTCATTGATGTATCCGGGATACAAGGTCTCAGGTGATTCAGTGTCTCAGAGGGGATGGGAGCAGCAAGGTGGGGGCCATACCCAAGGGTAAGGGAATTTACACAACTCACTCAAAACAACCCACCATCCTCATTAACTTACAACATGACTTTGTATCAACTTTCTAACAACTTATTCTCTACATATAATATATTTCTAACACTCTCATTGATGTATCCAGGACGCAACAAGGTCTCAGGTGATTCCCTGTCTTGGAGGGGATGGGAGCAGCAGGGTGGGGGCCATACCCGAGGGTAAGGGAATTTACACAACAACTCAAACAACCCGCCATCCTCATTATCTCATAACATAACTTTGTATCAATTTTGTATCAACTTATTCTCTACATACAATATATTTAGAACACTCTCCTTGTTGCATCCGGGATGCTTCCGCTTCCCAAATCCCTGCAGCCCGAGGCAGGGGAGGGGAGGCAGCGTGCTGGGGCTCACTGGGAGCACTGGGAGCCCTGGGGAGAAGGCGACCCTTGGCCTGTGTGTGTGTGCCAGCACAGCCAGCAGATGTCCCAGGGCACAGCCTGCGCTCCCTCAATGACCCCCAGGGGACCGCGGCCGCCTCCAGCCTCCCCTCCCCGGTGCGAGGAATGCAGCGGAGCCGTCTGCGAGGAGACGCTGCCTGCTGTTTATTTTGGCCTCAAACGCTGTCAGGGTAACTGGTGCGGTCTGAGCATGAGTGGGGCTGTCGACCTTTCTGGGTTCTCCTCATAACTCTGGGATAAAACAACACAGCTTTGCCTCGTCCTGCTTTGCCCGCAGCAAAAAAAAAAACACAACAGGGAAGAGACTCCAAAGGGACAAAAAAAAGCCTTGGTGTGCCTGCGTCTGTCATCACTGCTGAGCAGCACCACTGGGGGAACGTTTGGTCTCTCCAGAGTTTAATTTTGAGGCTCACTGAGCCTTAAATACTTGAGTGTGGAGCTCGTCCGTGGTGTCTCCAGCACTTCCCTGCTTTGACTCCCGAGTCACGCAAGCAGCCCTGCAAGTTTGGCTCAGGATGTAATTCCTTGGCCATAAAAGTCGTTGTCAGCCTCCTGCTCCAGCTGCTAAAATCCTGAATCTGCTGCTTGCAAAACGCTCAGGGTTTTTCTCGTTAGTGCTGGATGGGGGGGAAAGCTCTTGGGGTTTTTTTTCATAGAGGAACTTAGTAAATCATTTCCTATAAGACTGCGGCAAGATGAGACTCCAACAGATGTGAAACATCCTAAATTCCTTGCATGAGGGAGTAGTTCAGAGCTGCAACATGGCAGGCTGTCCTTTTTGTTTTGAACTCCCAAACACATTACTCCTGCACATGCCTAATTTAGACACATTCTGTTTTCAGATCCTTTGGTTTTAGCACGAAACAGTGAGGCAAATGAAGGATTATCCAGCTGAAGGAACACTCTGGTGTAGTTCTGTGGATGTTTATCCTCTCTGGGGTGGTTTAAGTCAGAAGTTCTTGCTTATTTGGGTTGTTTTTTACTAAAATGAAGTATTTAAGCAGCTCAGAGAGCAGCTATAGCATGCAATTTCTGTATGCATGGAGGTGTTTTTTTCCAACAGTCTGGATTTTGGGAAGAGTGGGTGAACCAGGACCACAGGGCCAAACCTCCCTTCTTGGAAAGATGCCATTTTCCCTCAGAGGAGTCCCAGAGATGTGAGGATGACTTTCAGGAGGACCCCAGAGAATGATGCAGGGGAGAGAACTCGTCTGCAGGGGACAGTTCCTGCTGTGGGGAGGACGAGCTGTGCCCTGGCACCAGGGTTTGCTCACTGCTCCTGTCACACCTGCACCCAGGAAAGGGTTTGATCTTAATGAACAAAAGCAGGCAGAGCTCCCATCACAGGTGAGCTGGGAATTGTTCAGACAGGGCACAAACTGTGTGTGTGTGTGTGTGTGTGTGTGGATGCCACTGGAATTCCTGCTCTTGCTGGTGTGTGGAGGGAACCTTTTCCTCAGCAGCAGATTCCTGAGTCACTCCCGACAGTCTGGAGCTGCAGGAAAATCACAGGTTGCATTTCTGCCCCTCCCTGGACATCAGGAACGTTCTGTTGCATATCTCATCTTTGCTAAAAAGCCAAAATAAACCATAAAAAGCGTTGCTGAAGGACAGACTGTAAAGATGTTCCTGAAGAAGCTGAAATTGTTGAAAACCTCTTCTGGATATTCACATTTTAAGTGAGCTTGGTGCAGGTATGGTTTGGGCTCAGCTTACAGAGGATTATTGTGCATTTCTTTTATCTTGATTCTCTGTATCTTTTCTAGGCTGTTCCTCCTAATTCCAGCAGTTAAGTGATACAGCACAACCTATTACTTTTTAAACAGTAAACTCTATTTTTAGCACTGCTCCCTAATTCAAACCTTCTGAACCTAATGAAAGATTTAAGTCTGGAAGCTCTTTAGCTTTTAGGACGGGGATTTGCCTACAAATAAAAACATCAGCAAAGCATTTATTTCCCCTTTGATTCTGCTTGTCTGGTGATGTATATTTGATGTTGGGATATGTGGGAGGGTGTGTACATACAAATGGTGGTAACGGGTATGGAAATGCTCTGGGCTTCAGAAAATGTGGGATCCTGAAAGGGTTCAGGCATGAAAATGCTGCTTTGGGGGCACAGAATTTGTGGTAAGGCCAAACACAGTCTGGGTTTACTCAGCATTTGCTGCTTGCTGTGTGTTGCACAGGCTCCTTCCCTCTGCACCCATCTCAAAGGGCTGATTCTGCTGAAATTCAAACCCTTTTATGACACACACTCACAATGAGAAGTCTTTAAAACGTTGAAATGAGATCTGAGGAATTCCTCGAGCCTGACATCTTTGCTGAGGGATCCAGCCTGTTGTCCATATTTTATTTATTTTTTTTTTTATTTAAACTCTGCCACGTGTGCAAAGCAGAAGGGGCTGAGAGGGCTAAAAACCCCTTTGAGTCCTTCCCCTGGTGAAGCTGGGCACTCTCTGGGTGGCTTTGGGCTTGATTAAAATCTTTGTTTTCCTTGGAGATTTCAACCCGGGGAGGGATGAGAGGATGGTTGTTGTGGTCTGCAGGGTGTGGGGTGAGTTATTGTCCTCAGAACAATGCAGGGAACAGTCACACAGGGTCACTGCTCCTCCCCTCTGCTGTGCCACCCAAAGCCTGCAGGACGACGCTTCCAAAAGCATTTAAATAACAGTAAAAAAAAAAAAAAAAAAAAAAAAAGAGTTGGGATGAGCAGGAAAACCAACCTCACCTCCTGCTGGAGTCATGGGACGGGAGCTGAGTAAAGCCAAAAGCAGATTCCCGAATTCCTGACAGCACACAGAGCTGCCCACAGGATGTGGAAGGGGGAAGAGGGTTTGTTGGGCAAGAACTGCGGAGCCTGCAGAAATGTGCCCTTCCTTTTTGGATGTGATTTCTGGGAAAATCATCCCTTTTTTTTCATCTATTGTGCGCAGGATCCAGCCCCTGAGGCCACCCGGGGCTTTGGGAGGGAAGGTTTGGAAGAGCAAAGGGATAGATAAATAAATCCCTTTGCAAACCAGTCCCCGTGTCCTGGGCAGTGCTGCTGGAAGGGGCAGACGTTCCTCTTTTACACAAAACTTCAGCTGGGGAGGGGAAAAATTTATTTTTCTTTGGACAAAAAAACCTAGAAGGGGCCTGCATCTGTTTCTAGCTCCTTTTTCTCTCATGTGCCATAAATTCCTGCACATATCTACATCTAAATCATCATTTCATCCCTGTTTGGTGCAGTGAGATCCTACCCAAAACGAGGAAAATGTGGGAAATGGGAGATTTGTTCATGTTGAGGTGTCTTGGGATTTTTTGTGGGTTATTTTCCTACCTGGCTCTTTTGTTGGGTAATTGTAAGAGGCTGTTTTTTCTTCCTTTCAACATATGGGTGACTGGAAGGAAATAAAGTGAGACTTCTGCCTAGAGAACCTGCAAAACTTACAACTCCTGTTGGAGTTTTCAGGCATTGGTAAAGTATTAATAAGGATTAAAGAGACAAATTAAATGAGTTTTAAATGAGATTTTTTTTCCCCTAATAATGTTATGGAAAAGTTTGCACAGTGTGTGAGTTCAGTTATTGGCTCAGTGATGAATCAGCCCCGAATTATTTTGGATTCTTTGAAAAAAAATAAAGGTTGCTCTAGGAATTTGTCACTATTCCACTGGATGTCTCCCTGGCTTTTCTCCCTGATTAGATGATGAGTTTAGATGATGAGCTCTTCCTCAGATCCACAGATATTTCCTGGCAGCAGCAAGAATCCCTCTAAGGTGTGAGGTCTGCTAAGCCCAGCCTGTGTAAACCAGAAAGGGACAAAAACTCTGCCACAGCCTTGCAAAAGATTTATAATTTTAGTTTATATTGTATATATATACATATATATAATTTATATTATATCTATATGTAATATCGATATATAATAAATAATATATAATGAATATATAAATATAAATACAAGTATTAGATATAAATATTTTATATATATACATAATATAAACTAAAGTTATAAATCTAATTTATATTTATTATTTATTTTTATATATATATAATTTCCTTAAAGTTTTAAGGAAAAACCTCGAGCAGGATGAAATTTTAAAGCTCAGAACACCTGCGAGGTCTGGCACGAACCCTCAGAGCTCCACAGGGCTTGGAAAACGTCGCAAATGTCGTGTGAATGTCCCCGCTGTGGTGCCTAAATTAAGGTTATTGATCAGTGATGTAGCGAGTGTCGGCGCTAATGAGGGCAGCCCGCAGCAATGCGGGCTCCGGGGAAAAGCTGGATTGGTCCCGGGCAGGAATTCTAATTGTATTTGGCAGCTGGAGCTTCGAGAGAAGCGAATCCAGTGATAAACTGGATTACTTTTCCCTTTAAAGAAAGCAGCTGATGTGGCTGGAAAGGAGCTTTCACTGCCAGCAGGGCAGGGGGAGAGCTGGAGCTTTGGGAAGGCTGCACCTGTCCTAAAATCCTGGTATTTAATGTGGTAGATGGCAATTCTTGAGGAAGAGTTTGGGAAGGATAAATTAACTATCCAAATTCAGGGTATTTAATGTAATAGATGGTCATTCTTGAGAAGGAGTTTGGGAAGGATAAATCAAACATCCAAATTCTGGGTATTTAATGTGGTGGATGGCAATTCTTGAGAAAGTGTTTGGGAAGGATAAATCAAATATCCAAATCCAAATTCAGGGTAATTAATGTAGTAGATGGTAATTCCTGATAAAGAGTTTGGGAAGGATAAATTAATTATCCAAATATCCAAATTCAGCAGCTGAGGGATGGTCCTGAGAATGCAGAGGCAGATCTGAGAATGGGAGCAGGAAGAGGAGGAATTTTGTAAAAGTTGTTCCTGAAGAAATGAAAAAAATGAGGTGTTGGGTGTCATGTTGGGTGCAAATTTTCTGTCTGTTTTTCACTTGAGGGTTCAGGATCCACTGTTTAAATAGCATAAAAGCATATAAATAGTATATAAAAGTATTTAAAATATAGGAATAAATCCAGCCTTTGGAACTGAAACCTCTTGTGCCCCTGCTCTGTCCTCCCAGGATTGTGTGTCCAGTCACACGTGGGGCTTCCCAGTGCTCTGAACTTCCCCAATTTTCAGCACTTTCGCAATATTTGGCCCAGGAAGCAAAATATTTCCTCCCACTTCATTTCACAGGCAGAAAAGAAACAGTATTAGGGTTTTGCCTTCAACAGCAAAACTGCACAACAGCTCAAGTGCCCTGTGAAGATTCACACCCCAAAGGCAAAAGGCATCGGTGCCCCATGGAAATTGGGCTGGAAATTTTTGATTTTGACCTGGGGGATCCCTGACCCCAATGCCTGTGACTTTCCCTCCCTCTGATCCTGGGGGTCAGTTTTAGTTGAGTTTGAACTTTCCACGGTGAGTCCACGATTACGAGTCAGGGATGGGCAAAGCCAAGGATTGATCGTGGAATTTTGCTCAGTTTTCACACAAATTCAGAATAAAACTTCGGGCAGACAGTGCCTAAGGCAGTGCTGGCTGAACATCCCATCTCCCTGCGCTGCTTCATCTCCTGGGCCGGGTTTTAGGGCATTCACGCCTTTTTTGGGGGATTTTGTGTCACAATCCAAAGGCTCTGCTTCCCTCTAGCGGGTTCGCTCAGCACTTCCCTTTTTTATTTCTTTTTTAGATCCTGACGAACCATTTTTGACAGCTCACACCTTTTTTTTTTTTCTTTTTTTTTTTTTTTTTTTGGCGTTGCTATTCAAAGTTACTTTCCAATCCTACTTATCCAACTTTTTTTTTTAAAGTTTACCCCTCTTCTTCCCAGGCTGGTTTCTTATTTCTGAAATACATAAATATAATCTGATGTTAGGCAAGAGACTCCAAGCCTTTGGGATAAATTGAAGTTTTGCTGGGTGGAAATACTGCTTTTGAAATCAGGTAATAAGAGGTGAGGGGGGGTATGTGAATTTCAGAGTGTGCAGAGGGTGTGGGTGCCACTGGAGCACTGCCAGCTGGGGAGTGTGAAGCCATCTGCTCCTGCTCCAGCATCAGTGTGAAAATGCCTGGCTTTGCAGAGATGTTCTCCTTAAATCAGCTGCAGCCCTTGCAGGGAGCTGAGCTGGGGGCTTTGCTTGGATCCTGTGATGAAAATGATGAAGAATCCAGCAAAATAGAATAGTCTCTGGAAAAAAATTGGGATGGTCTGCCCAGGGAGTGGTGGAGTCACCATCCCTGGATGTGCTTAAGGACAGACTGGATGTGGCACTCGGTGCCAGGGTTTGGTTGAGGTGTTGGGGCTGGGTTGGACTCGATGATCTTGGAGGTCTCTTCTGACACTGTTTTACACCACAACGACACACAGGCTCCAACTTCAGAAGGCTGAAAATGACTCCTTTATTTTTGGGATGTGTCTCCCTTTTATACTGTTTTACACAGACCAGTTTGATTGGTGACACAAAGGCAAAACCTCTTCACTCACATTGGTCAGAGCAGAGGGACATCAAGGATAAGTCCCTCCTAGGGAAAGGAATGAATAACAAAGGTACAGTTACAAAAATATTTCTCCTGTTTACAGAAAATTCCCTGGAAAGGGAATTTCAGAAAACCAAAACACCTCAGGCACAAACCAGTGTCGCCAGAGGACACGAAAGAACCACACTCACCTGTCAGGTTGAGAAGTGAGCAGAGAAAAAGGAAGTTTATTATGATTTGGGATTTATATAGGGTTTGGAATTTGTTTAGGGACTGGGGGACGAGAGAAACACTTCTTCGACCTCAGTGGTCAACTTGGAAGTCTGTGGGAGCATCCGAGGTCAGTACCTCTTGCTAGGCAATCATATTTGTAAGCTTTTCCTGTCCCATCTTTCCCAACAGAAGTCTATCAGTTTGTCTTTCCCCCTGGAAAGGAACATATATTTACAAACTTAAGGGGTTTTTTATGTCACAGGCGTGAGAAAGCTTCGGTAGAAATGTGAAACAATCAGAAAAATCGGGGCGACAAATCAGGGCTGCAGTCTCTTCCAACCTATACATCCTGTGACTCTGATTCTGTGAAAAACAAAAAAGAAAAAAAAAAGAAAAAAAAAGGAAAAAGAGAAAAAAAGAAAAAAAAAACCCAAACAAAACAAACAAACAAACAAACAAAAAAACCAAACCAAACTAAAACAAAACAAAAAGAAAAAAACAAAACAAAACAAAACAAAACCACCACACCAGAGATTCACCCTGACTCTGAGCACTGATATTTTGTCTTGCAGCTTCCTGTTGTGTTTGGCTCTGCGAGGCTCAGACTGAATTCAAGCGAGTGGCCGAGGAGAACGTGACCCTGCCGTGCCACCACCGCCTGGGGCTGCTGGAGCAGGGCGGGCTGGACATCGAGTGGCTGCTGCACATCTCTGAGACCGTGCAGAAAGCGGTGGGTTTGCCCAGAAAATCACTTTTTTTTCTGCCCAGCCCTGGGTTTGACAGCGCTCCTGTGATGAGCTGTGCAGAAAATTGCTTTATTTCTGCCCAGCCCTGGGTTTGACAGCGCTCCTGTGATGAGCTGTGCAGGTTTTGTTCTTCATGATGAAAGCAGTGTTGAGGAAACAGAGCTGATTTAGAGGGATTTGGAAGGTGGAGAAGTTATTTGATATCCACATGTGCTGTGCTGGAACAGGTTGTGTTACATAGGAGTTTTATTTTTTTTTAACGTAGTCAGTCTTCATTAGATCAAGTTTAGAAGAGCCCTTCAGGCTTTCAAAATAACCT
>JANPWX010000255.1:775710-798857 GCA_024734555.1 Trochalopteron elliotii | reverse complement strand
CAAAGGTGGGGGGGGTCAGTGTCGCACGGGGCTGGGGCTGTGCCAGCACACGCGGCCCGCCCGGCGGCGACTCCATTTCCCGGCAGCCGGCGGACACGCCCCCACCGTGGTCACGTTGCGCGGGAAGCGCGGGGCACGCTGGGACTTGGAGTCCCGCGCCACGTGGTGCGGGGGACGCCAAGCGGCGGAGGCGGGGAATGCTGCCGGGGTCACGTGGGATAGCGGGCCCGGAATTCCTGGGATCATCCGGGATTCACACAGCGGTTTAAGGCGGGAGGAAGGAAATCCAGTTACTTACCCTTGCATTGGGACGCATTCCACTAAACCAGCCTCACTGCTGGGGAGCCTGCTGTTAAAAACTTAAAAAGATGGGCTAGCCATAATTTTGTTCGGCTATTTACATACCAGCTTCACTTTTAACTAATTTTTTTTTTTTTTTCCCCAGACAAGATGTCGAAGGGACCAGCTGTCGGGATTGATCTTGGCACCACCTACTCCTGTGTGGGCGTGTTCCAGCATGGGAAGGTGGAGATCATTGCCAATGATCAGGGCAACCGCACCACGCCGAGCTACGTGGCCTTCACAGACACAGAGAGGCTCATCGGAGATGCTGCCAAGAACCAGGTGGCCATGAACCCGACCAACACAGTCTTTGGTAAGGATTGGCACGCGTGGTAGTGATTGAAGAAATTTTTCTTGTTTGTAGGAATTTTTAACAGCAGGGCTAAAGCTTTCTCATAGGAATTAAAGCATCTAAGTTACTCTTTAACTGGATACAGCTTTGTTGTTGGAAGTTGAAAGTTACTGGATGTAAAAGTATTTGCCCTATAGCAAATTATTCATGGTAGTTAGTCTTGAATAATCTCTGATCAGGTGTCTCAGCCTTGTGTATGGCAGAGTATTTGCAGTATTTGAGGTAAAGGCAATGAGTTTGTGCACATCACAGAGGTGAAACTTAGTGTCTGCACCTGTGCTTTAACAATGCAGTAATAATATTAAGTCATAAATAATGATGTAGGATTTTCTGCACTTTTAGTAAGAGTTCTAAGTTTTTAGGAATGCCCGTTATTAACGTGGTAAAATGATCTTTCCCAGATGCGAAGCGGTTGATTGGGCGCAGGTTCGATGACTCTGTGGTGCAGTCTGACATGAAGCACTGGCCCTTCACTGTGGTCAACGATGCTGGCAGGCCCAAGGTCCAGGTTGAGTACAAAGGCGAGACAAAGAGTTTCTACCCAGAAGAAATCTCTTCCATGGTTTTAACCAAAATGAAGGAAATTGCAGAAGCCTATCTCGGAAAGGTCAGTCTGGGACTAAAGTAAAACGCGGTGAGTGTTTCTGTGTGAGGATTGATCCCTAACTGAGCTGTTTGCTCTGTTTGCAGACTGTTACCAATGCAGTAGTGACTGTCCCAGCCTATTTCAACGACTCCCAGCGCCAGGCAACAAAAGATGCTGGAACTATTGCAGGGCTCAATGTGCTGCGGATCATCAACGAGCCCACAGCCGCTGCCATTGCCTATGGGCTGGACAAGAAGGTAGGGAGGGGGTCACAGCGTCTGGGCAGTGAGTAAATTGTTCTAGTAGTAGGAGGAATTGAGTAATGAAAGTGGATGTTTTCTTCCTCCAGGTTGGTGCTGAAAGGAACGTCCTCATCTTCGACCTGGGCGGCGGCACCTTCGACGTGTCCATCCTGACCATCGAGGATGGCATCTTCGAGGTGAAATCCACAGCTGGGGACACCCACCTGGGTGGGGAGGACTTCGACAACCGCATGGTGAACCACTTCATCGCCGAGTTCAAGCGCAAGCACAAGAAGGACATCAGCGAGAACAAGCGGGCCGTGCGGCGGCTGCGCACCGCCTGCGAGCGCGCCAAGCGCACCCTCAGCTCCTCCACGCAGGCCAGCATCGAGATCGACTCCCTCTACGAGGGCATCGACTTCTACACCTCCATCACCAGGGCTCGCTTCGAGGAGCTCAACGCTGACCTCTTCAGGGGTACCCTGGATCCTGTGGAGAAGGCGCTGAGGGATGCCAAGCTGGATAAGTCTCAGATTCATGATATCGTGCTGGTGGGAGGCTCCACCCGCATCCCCAAGATCCAGAAGCTGCTGCAGGACTTCTTCAATGGCAAAGAGCTCAACAAGAGCATCAACCCTGATGAGGCTGTGGCATATGGGGCAGGTAATTAGTTATTCTCTCGCTGTGCAGCTCTTGGTAGTGCAAACTATTGTAGGCCCTGGGTTTTTCACCTATAGGAATTTCCCTTGGACTTGCTGTGATGAATCAGATTCCAAAGCCATTCGTAGTTTCCACCAGAAGTCAAAAGGCTTGTGATGGTGCAAGTACCTTCCTTGGATGTCTGAGCGAGCCCTGTGCACCATCACAGTTTGCAGTGTGTGTTTTGCAGGGTTTTTAATGCTGTGTCTCTTCCCCCCCAGCTGTGCAGGCTGCTATCCTGTCTGGAGACAAGTCTGAGAACGTGCAGGACCTGCTGCTGCTGGATGTGACTCCCCTGTCCCTGGGTATTGAGACAGCTGGAGGGGTCATGACAGTCCTGATCAAGCGTAACACCACCATCCCCACCAAGCAGACCCAGACCTTCACAACTTACTCTGACAACCAGCCCGGGGTGCTGATCCAGGTGAGCACACAGCTCTGGGGAAATAAAACACTGTTAGTGCTTTCACTGGTTGATATTTGCAAGTAATTTTTTAGGCCAGAGGTGTTAAATTCCTGTAATTGGTAAATTCCTGGTTGCTGTGATGAAAGTGACTCCAAAGCCATTCGTAGTTTCCACCAGAAGTCGGAAGACTGGTGTTGGTCCAAGTTCCTTCCTTGGATGTCTGAGCGACCACATCCTTTCAGGACAGTAATTAAATAATCCATTATGACTTTAATGACATCATGTGGTGGTTTCTCTCCTCAGGTATATGAAGGAGAACGTGCCATGACTAAAGACAACAACTTGCTGGGCAAGTTTGAGCTGACAGGCATTCCCCCTGCCCCCAGAGGGGTCCCTCAGATCGAGGTCACCTTTGACATCGATGCCAATGGCATCCTGAACGTGTCTGCTGTGGACAAGAGCACTGGCAAGGAGAACAAGATCACCATCACAAATGACAAGGGTAAGGATCATTACCTCTGTCCTCAGGGTGGGAGAGCACTGAACAACAAGCTTGTCAAACTCTGCTTTCTGTTTAAATTAGAACTTGGCTGTAATCAGCATTTTCATACTGATTTATACATGTGAGCCTTTTTTAAAGTTGCAGTAATTAAAGAATTCATAACAAGGCACGCTCTGGGCTTCTGGTCCTCCAGATTTGGAATGTGTAATACTTGGGAATTTGAGCTCATTCCCTCAAAAGGACTGAGTCCTAACTCCTGACTTGTGCTCTCTGCAGGCCGCCTGAGCAAGGAGGACATTGAGAGGATGGTGCAGGAGGCAGAGAAGTACAAGGCAGAGGATGAGAAGCAGAGGGACAAGGTGTCCTCCAAGAACTCCCTGGAGTCCTACGCCTTCAACATGAAAGCCACAGTGGAAGATGAGAAGCTGCAGGGCAAGATCTCTGACGATGACAAGCAGAAAATCCTGGACAAATGCAACGAGATCATCAACTGGCTGGACAAGAACCAGGTATGGCAGATTCCATGGTCAGTCCCCAGGCTCTGGCTGAGCTGCAGGGGAAGTTCAGGCTGCAGGGGCATCCACTGGTTGCTGTGATGAAAGTGACTCCAAAGCCATTCGTAGTTTCCACCAGAAGTCGAAAGACTGGTGTTGGTCCAAGTTCCTTCCTTGGATGTCTGAGCGACCACAGAGAGTTTCCAATCCCTCCTGTTCCCCCTGCCTGCCTCCCCAGGAGTATGTTAGAGGAGATAACACAGCTGTTCCCTTCCTGTTGTTCCTGGAGGAATGGGAGATGGCTAAACCAAGCAGGAATAGACTTGAAATTAGAGGAAATACTGGCTTGGTGGTGGGGCTGAACCAGCCTGGATTGTTAAAATGTGGAGTCCAGGCAGGGCTGGGTCACTCCTGGGGTGTGGGTGCTGTGTTGTGGTGGTTTCACCTTGGCTGCATTCTGTTTGCTAACTGGGAGATAAATTTGTGGAGAAAAAGGCAAAAACAGGCTCAGCTTAAAGTAAACGAGATCAGATTTTGTTAACATACAGTAAGGAAAATGAAACCTGCAAAGGGTTTTGGGAGAAAAAGGAAAAAACAGGCTCCACTTAAAAGTATTAACAGATTTTATAAACTTACACCGAGGAAAAAGGAAAGAAAGGAAAATGAAACTTCAAAAAGGATTTAGGAAGAAAAAGGCCAAAAGAGGCTCAATTTAAAAAAGATGAGATTTTATTAACATGCACTAATAAAGTAAAGAAAGGAAGCTTTCAAAGGATTTTGAGAGAAAAAAGCAAAAGGCTAAACAGATTTTTATGAACATACACTAAGGAAAAAGGAAAGAAAGGAAAACAAAACTTTGAAAGGATCCGGGAAGAAAAAGGCAGAACAGGCTTTTAAAAGTAAACCAGGTAAAGATTTTATTCACATACATAAAAAAGAAAAGGAAAGAAAATAAAACTTCTGAAGGATTTTGGGAGAAAAAGGCAAAAAGCTAAACAGATTTTATTAACATGCACTAAGGAAAAAGGCAAGCAAGGAAAAAACTAAACTTTAAAACACCACACATGTCCACGAGCAGAAGGCCCTGAGCAGTGTGTTTCTCTTGCAGACGGCCGAGAAGGAGGAGTTTGAGCACCAGCAGAAGGAGCTGGAGAAGGTTTGCAACCCCATCATCACCAAGCTGTACCAGAGCGCAGGAGGGATGCCCGGGGGGATGCCCGGAGGGTTCCCCGGGGGTGGAGCTCCTCCCTCGGGAGGAGCCTCCTCTGGCCCCACCATCGAGGAGGTGGACTAAGGACCCGGGGAAATGCATTCCACTAGCAGTTAGTGTTGGAGGAGACCCCCAGATTTTTGGGGGTTGGAGTGAAGGACCCAATCCTGTAGGCACATCTGGGTTTATTTTGCCAGATTGAAAAAAAAAAAAGACCCTCTCCATAACTGAGCTGCTGTTTAAAAAAAAAAAAAAGGCAAATTAAAATGAAACAAAACTTTTTTCTGGGCATTTTAAATACTTGAAAGTGTGCACAGGTGGGAGATGAATACCATTGCACTTTACAGTACTGTAAATGAGTGGAAATGCAATTCATGTCCTGAAGAATAAAAACTATTTAATGGGCATCACACTGTCTCTTGCCTTCACTTGTTTGTACCAGCTGTCCAGTGTAAATAAAGGAAACAAAAAATAAACTCTAAATGCAGGGAATTGCTGCTTCATTACACATGATCCAGGTGGGTATTGCAGTGGGAAAAGGTTTGGAATCAGATGCTGCTTGAGCATTTGGGATGGATTTTTGAGAGGAGAACTTAAAATGGGTTGTTACTGACCTGTGGCAGGAAATCTCAATTAATGAGGCTGGAAAAGACCTTGTAGATGGAGTCCAACTTGCATCTTGCAAGTACAAACATACTGGATAATTGGGTTTTCTTTTAGGAATTACTAGCCTGAAGTATTTCAACTTGCAGGACTGTTCAGAGGTGCCTGGAGTTTGAGAATTTGCTGGAGGGTATGATGTTTTCAGCAATAATTGGCAATATTTCATAATACCTCAGGAAAAAACACTGCTGTATGTATAAATATAGTACCAGTGGAGGAACAATTAATTCAATAGCAATTACAGTCAAAAAATTCCTCAATCAATACCAGGTGGAAAGGAATTTGAGAGGGATCATCGAGCCCAGGGCTGAGAAACATTTGGGGTTAGAGACCCTGTGAAATGACTTAACCCATCTCCAACGAAATGATTTTCCTGGAGCTGTTCTGTGAATCCTGCCCCAGGATCCCAGCAGGAATCCTCCCCTGATCCCACAAGTTCCAAGTATTTCACATCATTTTTGGGTCATGCCAGAGCTGGGTGTGGTACCTGAGCACTGTGGGTCAATATTATGAGTAATAGGTAAAATAAAAACTTCAGCAATCGTGGAATTCTTTTCCTCACTTCTTTCACGGGCACGGGTTCAGCCGTTGCTGGGAAAGCTGGGATCCATCCCCAAAACTGTGTCCCCTTCCTCTCCTTCCTGACCACGAGTCCTCACCGTGGTCTGGGACATCCCTGGGGTCAAAACCATCCCAGAGTGCTTATCCCTGTTTGAACAGCCCTGGACAAACCCCTGCAGAAAAAATTCATCTGTCCCAGCCCAATCCAAGGCACTTTGGCTTAGAACAGAGCCCCAGGGCTGTCCCTCAGTGTCCCCAAGCTGCCTGTGCACTGCCAGCTCTGAGAATCCCCTAATAACAACTGGGGCATAATGAGAAATTAATTAATCACACCAAGCAGGGAGGGAAATCAGAAGGTTTTAAATACATTTTTAGTTCGGGGGCCCTGCTGGCATTGCTGGTGCTGGGCCACCAGATAGCAGCACCTGCCCGGGGAATGGCACTGAGGTCCCCTTTTTTTTTTTTTTTTTTTTTTTGGTTGGCCCTTTTTTGGGTTTTTGGGTTTGAATTACATCACCACAAAATATTTATAGTGTTTAATATGACCCACAGCAGCACCTCCTATTAGTAAAGTGCAAGATTTTTGTTGCCTTGAGGGCCACGGAATGGAAATGGGGTTTGGAAAGTGAATTTTTAGGGTGTTTTGTGGCTTTAGGGAGTTCTGGGGGCTCTGTTTCAAACCCCAGGAAAAGCCAGGATTGGCGAGTTTGTGCCCCTGGATCTTGGGAAAAGCCAGGATTGAGGGGTTTGTGCCCCTGGGGGCTGGGAAAAGCCAGGATTGAGGGGCTTGTGCCCCTGGATCTTGGGAAAAGCCAGGATTGAGGGGTTTGTGCCCCTGGATCCCGGGAAAAGCCAGGATTGAGGGGTTTGTGCCCCTGGGGGCTGGGAAAAGCCAGGATTGAGGGGTTTGTGCCCATTGGAAAAGCCAGGATTGAGCGGGTTTGTGCCCCTGGGAAAAGCCAGGATTGAGGGGTTTGTGCCCCTGGGAAAAGCCAGGATTGGCGAGTTTGTGCCCCTGGATCCTGGGAAAAGCCAGGACTGAGGGGTTTGTGCCCCTGGGGGGCTGGGAAAAGCCAAGATTAAATGTGTTTGTGCCCCTGAGCCAAGGCAGCAGTGAGGGAATCTGGGTGCCAGCCAGAGCTGTCCAGAGCCTTTGGAGTGCCTGGAATGGGGCTGGGACCTGAGGGGTGACACAGAGGGCTGCACATGCGATGGGCTGCTTTATGAGCCACAGCAGAGAGTAACTGAAATAAAGCATTTTTTTCTGGACACATCTACAAGTTTCATGTATTTTGGGGGATTTTTCAGCATTTTAAAGCAGCAACAGGGCTCCCAGTCTTGGCACCTGGGGGCAAGGTGTGGATTTATTCACCCCACTGCCTTCACTCAGCACTCTCCTCCTCCTCCCTGCTCTTCTTCCACTCTCCCTCATCATCGCCATCACCCCTTCCCTGCTGATTTTCCACCCTCTCTCGGCCGGGAATGATTTCCCACCGGGCAGCGGGGACTTTATTTCAGTCATCCAATCTCCCCGCAATCTTTCCACATGAAATATTTACCCGGGGCCCCTGGCAAAGCAACACCGAGTGTGTTAACGTGTCACCAGCCGCCTGCAGACGGCATTAGGCTGTAATTTGAAAGTGAGTGAAGTGATAATGCCGCGCTCCCGGCTTTTGTGAGCCTGCATTAATGCAGCCCTGCCAGCGCCAGGCATCGACAGCGCCATCGACTGCCACTAATAGCGGCAGGGAGGGTGGCAAAATTGGGGCTGATGCAGGAAATAAAGGGTATCGACCAGCCCACTGCAGTGCCACAGCGGCCTTTAATCTATTACTGCCCTTGATGGGGGGGTTTTAATGCAACTTTAGTGTCGATCACGTTCCCAGTCCCCACTCTGCCCGCTGGGAGGGCGGCGGGACCCGGCTCGGGCTGGTGCTCAGAGCTCATGGGTATCGATCGTGGCCAGGCTCAGGGGTCTGGGTTATAATTATTTCATTAAACCCTTTAATGGTTATCAAATATGAACCCCTCTCCTGTTCCATTTAGGAATTGTTGCAATTGTTAATCCATGTCAGGCTTGTTGTGCTTAAATTGGCTGATGGTCCCGAGTGCTGGCTGGGGATTGATCCCAGGAGAGCCCCTCTCCCCTGGCACTGGGAGTTGGGGTTGTAGCTGGGTGATCCTGCAGTAAAAATCATCCCAAATAAGAACAGGACACCCTGGTGCCCTCTCTGAGCTGTTTTTGCTCGCAGTGGAGGAGGTGTTGGGTCTCTTTCCTCACACCAGGAGCTGGGGGAACAGACTGGAGCTGTGTCAGGGCAGGCTCAGGTTGTATTTTAGGGAAAAGTTCTTCCCCCAGAGGTGCTGGGCACCGCCCAGGCTCCCCAGGGAATGGGCACGGCCCTGAGGCTGCCAGAGCTCTAGGAATGTCTGGATATTGTGGGATTGTTCGGGTGTCTGTGCATGGCCAGGAGCAGGACTGGATGTTCCCTGTGGGTCTCTCAATTTAGGACATTCCACGGTTCTTTTGGAACACATTCTGTGCCTCAGTTTCCCGTTTGACCCATGGAATTGCTTTTTTTTCCTCCACTCATTTGGAGTTTGGGGATGAAAAGGGCCAATATGACCAAAATATTCCTCTTATTCCAAGGCAGGCTGTTCCTGCCTGTGGAAGAGGGAGAAAACTCCCTTTCCAAAGTGCTCTTGAACCGTTTGTGAGAATGCAACAATTCTGTTGTTTTAACAATTCTGTTGTTTTAACAATTCTGTTGTTTTTCCCTTGGACCCAGACCATGGCTGCATCCCAGCTGGTCCCAAAGCTTTGAGGCAGCTTTTAGGGCACGGAAGGAAAAGCTCAGGCTGTTGCTGCAGGACCTTTTCCCTCTTCCCAAGGTGTGTTATCCTCCACATGGGCACCTTGTGTTGGCACAAATCAGGGGATTTTGGGGGGCTGCTCTTGGTTCCTCACCCTCTAGAGGTGCAAGAGCTGCTCCTGCCACGATTTTTGTGGGATTTGGGCTTGATCCTCTCTGTCAAAGTGAACTGTGAATCCCTCTTCATTTCACTTTTCCTCCCTGTGAGTGCCACATTAAGTTAAGCTTTAATTCCTGGAACAGGAAACCCCCGAGGAGCTGTGGGAATCCCAGGGACTCTCACCAGCTGCCCCAGGACACCCTCCTGCCCTCCCTCCCACCCCAAACCCCACAGATGGACAAAACCTGGTCGAGCCCAGGTGTGGGGAGCCTTTGGAATGCATTTGTATTCCAGATCCATTGGAAGCCTGTGCTGGCTGGCACCTTTCCATTAAAGCCCGGGATGCTCTGGAAGAAGCTGTATCTTAATTTGAACAAAGTGATTCCTGTTTCTGTGGGCAGGCAGTGCAGTTCCTGCAGAGTCCTTTATCAGTATTCTGTGCTGCCTCCTGGCAGCTGCTCATTTGCTGTTGCCTCAACCTGTGCTGACCTCATTTTCTCTCACAGAGCAGTGAAGGATTTGGTAAAAATTAGTTATATTAGTGGCTCCCGATCCAGCCAGTTTATTTGTGATATGACAAATATTTCAGCCATTAGGATCTTTCCATCTCTTAGCAGCTTAAATGCACTCACTTATATTCCAAATCACTGCTTAATTTAAAAGCCTATTTGTGCAGATTGAAGCAGGCAGGGAAAAAAAACTGCACAACACTCACCCCTCCAAACAGAGCTGAGCAGAGCTTGGGATTGGATCCCCCAAACCCCAGAACTTCACACTCCCAATAATCACTGTGAGCACAGCACGGGCACAGCAATTCCATGGGGGAACTGGGAGAGAGATGGGAATGCAGGGGAGGGAGGGATGGATGGATGGATGGATGGATGGATGGATGGATGGATGGAGGGATGGATGGAGGGATGGATGGGTGGATGGATGGAGGGAGGGATGGAGGGATGGGTGGATGGATGGAGGGAGGGATGGATGGATGGATGGATGGATGGATGGAGGGATGGATGGATGGATGGATGGATGGATGGAGGGATGGATGGATGGAGGAAGGGATGGATGGATGGAGGGATGGATGGAGGAAGGGATGGATGGATGGAGGGATGGATGGATGGATGGATGGATGGAGGGAGGGAGGGAGGGATGGATGGATGGAGGGATGGATGGAGGAAGGGATGGATGGATGGATGGATGGATGGATGGATGGATGGATGGATGGAGGGATGGATGGATGGATGGATGGATGGATGGATGGATGGATGGATGGATGGATGGATGGAGGGTTGGATGGATGGAGGGATGGATGGATGGATGGATGGCTCCCTCCCCTGCTGGCTGTGCCTCAGTTTCCCCTGCCCTGCCCTGCCCTGCTGGGGTTTTGGGAAGCAGGTTGTCCCCCCTGGGTTTGGGAATGAGGACAGAGGTCACTGCAGGGTTAGGGAAGGGCAGGAGGGATTAAAACCCTGACTGGCAGTGGAGAGGAAATCATGGGATGGTTTGGAAGGGACCTTGAAGCTCCTCCCATTCCACCCCCTGCTCTTGGCTTCCACTATCCCAGGTCACTCCCAGCCCCGTCCAGCCTGGCCTGGGACACTCCCAGGGAAGTGTTTTGCCTCTTGGGGGATGTTTTCATGTTTCCCGTGTCCCACACACTGCCGTAATGCCCTCTCTGGCCTCTCCACCCCCCGTTCAGGGAGGGAGGGCAGGGCTGGGAGCTCAGGAAAGGTGCTGGGATCATCCCTTGCTGCTGCTCCTCCTCCAGCTCCTCCCAACATCCAGCCAGCCCATCCCTCCAGGCTTCCCTTCCACTCCCCGGAGCCTTCAGCTCTTCCTTTAGAGACCTACACGTTTGTTACTCATTACAAATATTTATGTTTTATTTTTATGTCTTTTTATTCACTGGAGGTGACATCAGGATGTGACTCTGGGATTGCTTTAAGGGACGGGTGCAGATCCCAGTGAAATCCCAGGAGCTGCTGATCCCAGATCCACCCGGCTCTTCTTCTCTCTGGATCTCCCTCAGGAACTTCTCAGGGCTCTTTTTAGGGTCTTTTATTCCCCTGGGGAACATCTCAGTGGTTTTTTTAGGGTCATTTTTCCCCCTGGAGAACTTCTCAGTGCTTTTTTAAGGATCATTTTTTCCCCCTGGAAAACTTCTCAGTGCTATTTTTAAGGGTTTTTTTTCCCCTGGGGAGTTTCTCAGTGCCCTTTTGAGGAGGTTTTTCTCTCCTGGAGAACTTCTCAGCGCCCTTTTCAGGGTTTTTTTTCCCCACTCAACGCTGGGAAACAAATTCAGGTTGTGTGATTTATTTTTCTGCCTCTTCTTCCCACCCCCCAGAGCTCAGCTCCAGACATTTCCCTGGGACTTTCAGGAGCTGAAGTTGATTTTTGAGGAATAAAGGACACACAGTTTAATCTCTGTAACACCCAGTAAATCTCTGGAACTCTGCAGGGGAATTCTCTGTGTTATTCCTGGCTCTGGTTTTCCCTCATCTCCTTCCAGGTGACCCTGACTCACACCTGGCAGGGCAGGGAGAGCTGGATTGGATGGATTTGATGCAGAGCTTTGGGAAGAGAAGAAATTCTCCAGCTCCAAATGGCTAAAATATTTCCTTTGAGGGAAGGTTTTGTGCTGGTGGAATTTGTCCCTCATTGCCTGTTCCAGATAATCCTGCAGAGCATCCTCAGGGCTGTTAAAAAGTGAGGAAAATGGATTTGTAAGTGAAGTTCTTGGAATTTCACTCACATGGAATTACAGCTTGTGTGTCAGCTGGGATGTTTGAACTCAAATTTTAACATAAAACAAAGAAGAATAAAGAATAAAGGATGAAGGATAAAGAACAAAGAATGAAGGATAAAGAATAAAGGATGAAGGATAAAGGAGAAAGAAGAAAGAATGAATAATATAGAAGAAAGATGTAAGAATGAATAATATAAAGATTAAAGAATAAAGAATAAAGAATGAATAATATAGAGTAAAGACTAAAGACTAAAGAATAAAAAATAAAGAATAATAAAGAATAAGAATAAAGAGCTTCTAAAGAAGTGTTACAGTAGGTTATGGCAGAGGATTCTGACTGAGATTAATTATCCCTGATAAATTTCCCTGCACCTTTCACAATTAGGGAGTGCTGGAGACAGATTTAATTGCAAGGAAAAGCTTCACAAACTGTAATTCTTGCTCACTCCTCAACTTGCAAGGCTCTGGGAGTTCAGATGCTGATGGAAGTGGATTGATTTTCCCCTATATTGAAAGCTTCCAAAAAAAACCCCTCTCCTTAACAAAATAAAAAAAAAACCCAACCCACCTCCCGGGCTGCCAGTCCCATGGTTCCAATTAAAATCACCTGTTAACTTAAAAAGCTCTCTTTTTTTTAAAAAAAAAAAGGGTTTTAAAAAAAGATTTTCATTTAATTGATCGGGTGTAAAATGCCCTTTACAATTACCACGACAAACTGCTTGTTTCCCACTGAGTAAGACCCAATTTGAGATGTTTATCAAGACTTTGCACTCTTCCCACTCCTCCACGGCGAGTTCTTGAATTCCTTATTGACAGCTTGCATCTGGCAGCCAGGGGATATTTTTAGGCTGGTGGCAAGAAAGCTTTTTAAAAAGGTTGTAATGGCTCGATTTTGTAGCCTCTGTAGCCTCGAGAAATAAATCAGCTCTGAATGGTCTCAGCAGTGCTGGGTGCCCCTCGTTTCAGAGCAGGAAAATGCCAGGATTTCACAAATTTCTCAGCATTTCCCAAAAAGTTTAGTAAAAATCACCTTCCCGCCTCGGTTTTCTGTAATTTTTATGTCTTGCCATGAATTTCTTCACAATTAATAAACCTTGTGGGGCTGATTGGGTCCTCCTCAATCTCTGACTTTGACTGTGGGGTTTATTTAGATTTTTTTAAATTAATTTAGAATATTCAATTTAATATTTATTTGATATTTTAATTTAATTTAATATTTATTATTTAATTTAGAATCTTTTTTTTATTGGGGCTGGACTTTGCTGATCCCTGTGGGTGCCTCCCAAACCCAGAATATTCCATGATTTGTCCTCCAAAGTCTGACGACCCCCATAATCCCATCCAGGTGAGTTTGCTGGATAAAAAAAAAAACCCAATTTATTTGAGGCCATTTGCTGTGTCATTGTGCAGGTTTAATTTCATTTTCTCAGGAAGAAAAGGGTGGTAAAGGATCCAGAAATCAAAGCCCAACTTGTTGGGTGTTTGGAGCAGGCAAAGGTGGATTTTAGTCTGGGGAAAAGCAGCTCCTTTTTCCTTTCTCTCCTCTGGGGAAAGAATTCCCCAAGTCTTCATCCCAGGAGTGTTGAATTCTTCCCTGCTTCAAAAAAATCAAACAATTCCTGTAAGCCCAGCTCTCAGAGCTCGTGAAATCCAAATATTTTAGCAGAAAAAAAGTCATTTTTCTGCAGTTTGACACTTTTGACTGAGCAAAAAAAAAATAATTCTCCAACTCTTCAGCTCAAAGAGGATTGAAATCTTGCAGTGCTTTGAGAAATCAAACAATTCCTTTAACTCCAACTCTCATAGTTTGTGAAAATACAAATATTTTAGTAGTAAAAAACACTTTCTGTGCAGTTTGACACCTTTGACTGAGGAAAAAATTTCTCCAGTTCTTCACCCCAAAGAGGGTTGAATTCTTGCAGCACTTTGGGAAATCAAACAACTCCTGTAACCCCAACTCTCATAACTTGTGAAATACAACATTTTAGCAGAAAAAAAAACCCCTTTTTCTGCAGTTTTACACCTCTGACCTGGGAAAAAAAAGTTCTCCAAATCTTTAACCCAAGGAGGGTTAAAATCTTGCAGTGCCTTGAGAAATCAAACAATTCCTGTAACCCCAACTCTCATAACTTGTGAAATATGAATATTTGAGCAGCAAAAACCCTTTTTCTGCAGCTGTACACCTTTGACTGGGGAAAAAAAATTCTCCAAATCATTAACCCAAGGAGGGTTGAAATCTTGCAGTGCTTTGAGGAATCAAACAATTCCTGTAAGCTCAACTCTCATACCTTGTGAAATACGAATATTTGAGCAGAAAAAAAGTCCTTTTCCTTCAGTTTTTCACCTTTGACCCGGGGAAAAAAAATAATTCTCCAGTGTTCCAGGAGTATTGAATTCTTGCTGTGGTTCAAGGACTCAAACAATTGCTGGAACTCCAACTCCTAAAGTTCGTGAAATACAAAATTTTAGCAGAAAAAAACCCCATTTTTCTGCATTTTTCACCTCTGATCTCTCAGGCCGCAGGGAGGGAAGGGTCTCTGCAGAGGGATCTCCTCCTGTGCCTGCAGGGAGCTGCTGGGAATTGGCTTTTCCCAGGAAAACCAGGATTTGTGAGCCCTTCAGGCACCAAAAGGAAAGAGATTTTTCTCCCTGGTGGCCAGCATGGATAGAACTGAGCAAATATCAGCCCAGGAGAGGATTTTTTTTTTCCCTTGGAAACCCATTTGTGTCTGCATTAAAGGAGAAGAGAAGAGCTTCCCTTCAGCTCCTATACCCTGTGCATCCTAAATACACATAAAAATAAATAGCACATAAAAATAAAAGCCAGCCATAAAACTTCCCTCCAAACCCAGGGGCTGGCATCTCCTGCACTTTTCTCAGCCTTTCTCCAACTTTTTTTTTGGGAAAAAATGGCCATTTTTTGTGCTGCTCAGCCCAAAATTCCTCTTTAATAAATTCCTCTTTAATAAAACACATTTTAAGTGTGTTTAAACCCAGCCCAGCCTCTCTGAGATGGGCTTGCTGCTGATAAAAGCCCCTCCTAAATTACCAAAACCCCCCTCCTAAATTACCCCAATTACAGTTTGATGAGCACAGAGTTTGTTTCCACACTTTAAATTCATTTTTTTTTACTCCAGACCAAGAGACAGAACCTCCACTAATTACAAACAACAACAGGTTAAAGTGTCCAGCACCAAGGTGATAAATATGGGCATAATTAGGGGGTTATTGTAGGAGCTTAATTAGGAGAGCTGTAATTAGCCTATTCTGCCCGATTTTCATTGAGCAGCCAACAGAAATCAAATGGAAAATATTTTAATTTAACAGCCATTCTCAGCTTAGGGGGTGCTGGAGGAGATTTAATTATTCATTGATAACTACAAGGTGGAAAAATCTCTTTTTTTGTGCCAGGAGTGGGAAAATATTAGGCTGGCAGACAAAAAAGATCAAATACCCAGCAGCTTTAAAACTGGAATTTTGGTGTCAGTGCATGAAGAAATCTGGGAGTCCCCTCCTTCACTTTGGCCAGGTTTAATTTGCAAACTTTATTTTGCAAAAATTTGCTTCTCTTTTTTTTGGGGGGGGATGAGGGGCTGCTGGGCACTGCCAAGGAGTGCCTGGGCTCCCCAGGCACCCAAAATTCCAGTTTTTTTGGTCCCCAAACACCCAAAATTCCTGTTCCTTGGTCCCCAAGCACCCCAATTTTCCTGGCTTTAGTCCCCAAATTTCCTTCTTTTTTTTCCCCAAGCACTCCAAATTTCCTGAATTTTGGACCCCAAGCACTCCAAATTTTCTAGTTTTTGTTCCCCAAGCACCCCAAAATTCCTGGTTTTGTTCCCCAAACACCCCAAATTTCCTTCTTTTTCGTCCCCTAACACCAAAAATTCCTGTTTCTTGGTTCCCAAGCACCAAACAATTTCCCAGTTTTTGAATCCCAAACACCCCAAATTTCCTGGTTTTTGGTTCCCAAGCACCCAAAATTTTCCTGTTTTTTGATCCCCAAAAGTGCCACAAATTTCCTGTTTTCTGGTCCTCAAGCACCAAAAATTTCCTGTTTTTTGGTTCCCAAAAGCACCAGAAATTTCCTGTTTTTTGGTCCCTAAATTTCCTGGTTTTTGATCCTCAAGCACACCAAATTTCCTTCTTTTTTGGTTCTCAAACACCCCAATTTTCCTGTTTCTTTTTCCCCAAACACCCCAAATTTCCTTCTTTATGGTCCCCAAGCACCCCAAATTTCCTGGGTTTTGGTCCCCAAGTGCCCCAAATTTCCTGGTTTTTTTACCTCAAAATTCCTGAATTTTGGTTCCTAAATTTCCTGGTTTTTGGTCCCCAAGCACCTGAAACAGCCCCTGAGCACTGAGCAGCTGGAGGTGGCAAAAAGCAGGAGATTTGGGGTGCTTGGGGAACAAAAAACCAAAATTTTTGGTCCGTGGGGACCAAAAAACAGGAAAATTGGGTGCTTGGGATCCAAAAACTGGGAAATTTTTGGTGCCTGGGGACCCAGAAACAGGAATTTTTGGTGTTAAGGGATGAAAACCAAGGAAATTTTGGGTGTTTGGGGACCAAAAAACAGGAAATTTAGGAACCAAAAAACAGGAGATCTGGGGTCCAAAAAAACCAGGAAATTTGGGTTCTTGGGGACCAGAAAACAGGAAAAATTGGAGTGCTTGGGATCCGAAAACTGGGAGATTTTTGGTGCTTGGGGGCCAAGAAACAGGAAATTTTGGATGCTTTTGGGAAACAAAAAGAAGGAAATCTGGGGTGTTTGGGGACCAAAACCCATGAAATTTGGGGTGCTTGGTACCCAGAACCCAGAAATTTGGGGTCCAAAAAACAGGAAATTTGGGGTGTTTGGGGATCAAAAAGCAAGAAATTGTTGGTGCTTGAGGACCAAAAAATGGGAAATTTGTGGTGGTTTTGGGGATCAAAATCCAGGAAAATTGGGGTGCTTGGGAGCCAAAAACCAGGAAATTTTTGATGCTTGGGGTCCAAAAAGCAGGAAATTTGGGTATCAAAAAGCAGGAAATTTGGGGTGCTTGGGGACCAAAAAGCAGGAAAATTGGGGCACTTGGGGACCAAAAAATGAAATTTTTGGTGCTCAGGGATCCTTGGTGTGGTGGCACAACCCATATTTAACATCTCAGGGTGGGGTTTTTTTGGGGAAGTTTGGCTTTATTTTTTATTTCCAAGGTGCTGCACATCCCCCTGGATTTGGCTGCTCATTTTCCTGGCCTTGAAAACCTTTCCCCCTGTGCCTGAGCTGAGCAGATGAGCCACCAAGACCCTTCTCTTTCTTGTGCATTTAGGGGTGAAAAATCCCCAGCAAGGATTCAATTAGCATCATATCTGTGCCTGCACCCCACACTCGGGCCTGACAAAAGCAGCAGCTGCTTCATTAGGAGTTGCTTAATTAATCCTGACATGGGCAGTTATTATATGGTGACAATGTCCTCTGGGTGAAGGGTTGGAGGGGAAGGGATGGGGCAGTCGTGAAAAGATGATTTTTCTGCTGGTTCTTGGAGCTCCTTTCAGCTAAAATCTGAATTTCAATTAAAATCTGGCCTGGTGTTTTGCCTCATTCACAGAAAAGTCCCTGATTCTGGACCTGATTTAGGTGGGGTTAATTTGCCTCTGGAAGTTTTGGGTTATTTGTAAATTCATATATTTTTTTAAAATCAGAAAATGCACAGTCAGCACTGGCAGGGAGGCTTCTAAATATGTGTGATGGATTTCTGTGATACACAAAAATTAAAGTTAAAATTAAAGTTGCCTTAATTGCTTTTCCTGAGGATGGTTAAGACAAACTCAATCAGGCAGGATCTCAGTGGAAACTCCTTTTGAAGCTCACAGACTCTTCTCCAGCAGCTCTACACGAATTTCAGAGCCAGCACTGCTCTGGTGGGGTTTGGGTTGGGGAGTGAGCTCAGCAGTTCTGAAGGAATTGCAGAAATCCCCTGATTTTCCCTCCTGAGGGAATAGGAGGGTGTTGCTGAGGGATGGAACTCCAGGCTGGGATGGCACTGCTGGGATAAAGCAGCTCCAAATCCTGGGATTTTGGGGCAGGAGTGGAGGGAAATTCAGAGTTTGGCTGTCAGACCCATCCCTTCCCCTGCGGGAAGTGCAGGGTGGGTTGGAACCTTTATCATTTAAATAGGGGAAGGAACTCCCGAGCCTCGAAATTCACTTTAACACCTCCTGAGTGCCTGAGAATTTGGGCAGCAGCAATGATTTTGTCATCTCAGAGGAAAAAGTGTTGAGTTAAACTGTCAGGCTGATGGTGGAAAGCAGAGAGCACCTGTGATAGATTTAAATCTTTCTTTCTTTCTTTCTTTCTTTCTTTCTTTCTTTCTTTCTTTCTTTCTTTCTTTCTTTCTTTCTTTCTTTCTTTCTTTCTTTCTTTCTTTCTTTCTTTCTTTCTTTCTTTCTTTCTTTCTCTCTTTCTCTCTTTCTCTCTTTCTTTCTCTCTTTCTCTCTCTCTTTCTCTCTCTCTTTCTCTCTTTCTCTCTTTCTTTCTTTCTCTCTTTCTCTCTTTCTCTCTTTCTCTCTTTCTTTCTCTCTTTCTTTCTCTCTTTCTTCCTTTCTCTCTTTCTCTCTCTCTTTCTCTCTTTCTTCCTTTCTTCTTTTCTTCCTTTCTTTCTCTCTTTCTTCCTTTCTCCCTTCCTTCCTTCCTTCCTTCCTTCCTTCCTTCCTTCCTTCCTTCCTTCCTTCCTTCTCTCCCTCCTTTTTCTCCCTTCCTCCATCCCTCTCTCTTTCTCTCTCTAATATACAGAAATATTTCTATTTATGCCTTATATATAACACATCGAAGCACAGATTTACCAAGATACACAAATCCAAACGCTGATAATCAGAATTAATCCATCCTCCAGCACACCCATGCAGGGTCCTTTTCTCCCCAGAACCTCGATGAAACCCAGAATTTGTGAAATTCCCTTTTCCAGCCTCCCCTCTGCTCCAAGTGCTGCTGCCAATTCACAGAGAGCCTTGGATTTGGTGGGAGTAACTTATTAGGGAGCATTAATAAAACTTGTTACCCTTAATTGAAAGAAAAGCTTAAATAAACCTCAAGGCTTGAGGCATTAATGGATGGCAGAGGGAGCAGCAGAGAAGGATCCAGGCTTTCCTGTCCTTTTAGGATTGGATGGCAACGAGCTCCCAGCCACCACAGCTAAATTAGAGAAGATGGCTTTCCATAATTTCTCCAAACAATCACTTAATGGGAGCGGTATAATTCCACGAAATAGGTGAATGGAGTACTGATCCATTTTATGGAACCATCAATAAACTAAACCTTGCCTGCTTTTAAGATTAAACTGAGGGAGAAAAAAAAAGAAAAAAGAAAAAAAAAAAAAAAAGGCCCCCCAAAAAAAGAAAAAGCCTACAGGCAGCAAAAGGAGGTAAAAAAAAGAGTATTTATCTTTACACAGAAAAATTGTGTGCTAGTAAAGTGCAGGCAGTGACAGGAATTTCAATTATTTAATCAAAAAGAAAATGAAAGTGGCTTTAAGTGTTGTGATTTGAGCCAGTGAAATCTAATGTGGGCTCACATTGAATATGAGGAAAATGGGAAGAAAATTAAAGCTGCTCCTACTTAAATCATGTGGTTACAAATGGTAAATTAGTTTCTCGATGTTTTCATTTAAGTGTTTAAGTGGAAGGTTTTATTCTTAATGTAGTGTTGTGACACAGAATAAAAACCTTATCTGTCTCTATGGCTTTTTTTTTTTTTCCTTCCCCCCTCCTTGCTGCTGCCTTAGAAGGCAAAAGGGGAAAAAGCTGCAGCAGAGCTCGGCTGCTTTTTGTGAAAATTGGGAGGCAATATGCTTTCACCACAGGCTCATTAAGGTAATAGATGAATAATGTCTATTAAAAATGCACTAGGCTAAATGAATTTAATGTGTGTTGGGAGTGAAATGGCGCTTTGCTGGAGGATGCAAACTGGAAAATTCTCTTTTTTTTCTCTTGTTGTTGGAGTTATTTGGGGCCTCAAGGGCTGGTCTCTGTCAGGCAGAAATGGACACACACAGATTTTAGTTGGGCGAGAGAGAAAGAGGCACAAGCCCCTAAAATCCCCAAATCCCTCAATATTTTGGAGAATATTTGCTATGATTCCTGGATTCCCATATTTCTGCCTCCAAGCTTGTGGCCCTTGACCTGTAGGTTTAATTTTCCACATTATTTTTTTTCAATGACCATTGGCAAACTCTTTTGCAAAGGCTCATGAAGGGCCAGGCTGAGTCCCTCCAAACTCTAAAGAAAACAAAATTTGGGCAGAAAACTCTTTTTGTCTTGCATTGTTGAATGTGGTGATAACACTGAGCATCTCCAACATCACCTTTGAGGAGTAGAAAACACATTTATGAACTAGCAACTCCATTCTTAAAAACACCAGATGGATGGGGGTTCAGTCAAGACCTAAAAATCCCAAATTTCCTCCCACCAGTAACAAATCAGTAGGGTTTGAGCTCTGTGGGATTTTCTATCACATTTCTCCAGGTGGAAAAAGAAATTCCAAACTCATTACAATGATTTCCAGGGATTTCCAGCCACTTCCATCACGAATATCGGGGAAATGTATATTTGAGGCTGCTAATTGTCCAATTAATTTGACTGAAATTGGGTCCTGGGAAGAGGAGATTTAGGGAGGGAGGGATGTACAAACATCAATTTTTCTTTTTTTTCTTTTTTTTTTTTTTAGCAGTAAATCATATTAAAATCAAATACTAATGTCAAAATGTTCAAATCTAATACTAATTCCTAATAAAGAGGAAATACTGGGCTAAATTAAAAAAAAAAGGCTTTGAAAAATCATGTAAATATTTTATCATTAATTTGTTATGAGGTATCCACCTGCATCACTCGTTTTAATATTTTTATATTAAATTCTAATATTTTAATTCTAATTTTAAATTCTAATATTTTAATATTTAACATTTTAATATTTCCCTTTTAAATTGATATGGACCAATGTGAGGAAGTGCTTTGAGCACTAGACACCAGCCCCTCACTTCGAATTCCTCACCCTTGGCAATGGACAAAATGCCATTTCCAAATGCAATTTCCACTTTTAAAGCATTATTTGAAGATGCATTTGTGAGATGCTGACTTGATTCTCTCTCTCTTTTCTTTTTTTTATTTTTATTTTTTCCCCTTCCCCCCCCCCCACCCCACCCCAGACCTGTCATCCACTTCTGGAGTGCTTAAAATAAAGTGCACAGATACAGAGGAAGCTGAAAGAGTCAAGAAGCCACATAATACAAAAATGTTTCTAGTAAAGTGTGTTACTCAGATCTTTCTAAAGTACATTTCTGCCTTTATTCTGAAGGCCACAGCACGGCCAACTCTGCCTAATGCAAGTAATGGAACCAATCTCTCCCTTTGATCATCAAAAAGGTGATTTTTTTTTTTTTTTCTTTTCCCCTATTTTATTTTGGTTTGTAAACCGGTTTTGCAATCATGTTTGGGGCAAACATGAAAGGAAACAAGGTTTAATTATCCTGCAATGAAGGACAATTTTCTTTTTCTCCGTGCAGGTGGCACGGGAACATCTCAGGTGGGAGTTGGGACTTTTGTGGGCAGAAGGTGAAATTTGTGTGTTTAAACCGGGTGGAAAAACCAAGCCAAGTGCACTGAGGCTGGTCTTAAGTGATTTATAAAATCCACTTTCCACTAGAATTGACCTTTTAACTGCAGCCTGAATGGTGCCTCCAAAAGCTGAGTGCAGACTTTGTGAATAACCACGGATTTTCCAGGGAAAAAAGGCTCAAAATATAAACCCAGAAAGGAAATCTGTGCAGAGACTCAGAGATAAATCTGTTCATTCTCATTACAAACACTCCTTTCCTCTGTGTACTCATTGTGGTGCATCAAATATCATTTAAAGGCTTAGAAAAGTGGGTTTTTTTATTCTCCAGGCTGGATGTTTTCTGTGTGTTGGGTTTGGGAGGAGCTGTGGGGTCAGGCTGGGTGCTCCTAGCAGCTCCCTCTGCCCTTGGGGTGCAGAATTTTTTTCTTTTTAAGGCTTCAAAACTTGACATTTTTGAGCTAGAAAGCAAAAATGTGGAATCAAAAAGGGCTCAAGGTGTTCGTGTGGTTCAGGTTTTTGTGCTCCAGGGGGTTTGGTTTGCTCTTCACTTAACTGCAGACTGAGGATTATTTATTCCAAGGGTTTCTTAACTACAGATTGGGGATTATTTATTCTAAGGGTTTCTAAACTGCAATTTGGGGGTGATTTATTCCAAGGGTTTCTTAACTGCAGATTGAGGATTACTTGAGGCTTCAGAATGAGACATTTTTAAGCTAGAAAGCAAAAAAGTGGAATCAAAAAGGGCTCAAGGTGTTTGTGTCTTTCAGGTTTTTGTGCTCCAGGGGATTTTGTAGAAGTTGCTCCTCACTTAACTGCAGATTGGGGATGGTTTATTCCAAGGGTTTCTTAACTGCAGATTGGGGATTATTTATTCCCAGAATTTCTTAACTACAGATTGGGGATGATTTATTCCAAGGGTTCCTTAAGTGCAGGTTGAGGATGATTTATTCCAAGGGTTCCTTAACTGCAGGTTGGGGATTGTTTATTCCAAGGGTTTCTTAACTGCAGGTTGGGAATTGTTTATTCCAAGGGTTTCTTAACTGCAGGTTGGGGATTGTTTATTCCAAGGGTTTCTCTGGGTGGAAAAGGCACGTGAGGTTTTTTCACGGAGCTGCAGAGTGTGGCAAATAATCAGAGGGAGGCCCCGGAGAACAGGAGGAAGAACAATGGGAATAAAATAAAGGTTGGATGGGCAAGAAAGGGAAAAGGGGGATTATCCCACCCCAGAGGTTAAAAGCAAGGATGTACGTGGTTCATACACCACAAAATCAGGGAAACAAGGGAGATCCTGAGCCATTAGTGCAGGAAAAGAGGGAATTAAAGGTGGAGTCGTGCAGCTGATTGTTCCACAGCTGGAACCAGAGCAGAGCACGGAGCATTAACGTGCTGAAGGCAACAACAAAGAGGAACCACAGCAGCAGGAATGGATTTTTCCCAGAGCAGAGGATTAGCCCAGATCCCAAAGTACAGATGGCCCCGGGTGAAATAATCAGCCCTGCCTGCCCCGAGGGAGCCAGCAGTGCCCAAGGGTTGGGCACAGGAGAAGGGATTGACAGGGAAGAAAATGAAGAGGAGGATAATTGAAAGCAGGTCCCAGGGAAAGTTCTGAGCCTCCCTCCTGATTTCTGATTCGTTCTGAAGAGGAAGGAAAAGAAAGAGAGAAGGAAAGAGAGGGGGAGAGAGAGAGAAAGAGAAAAAGAGGGAAAGAGAACAAGGAAAGAAGAAGAGACACAAGAGAGAGGGAAAGAGGAAAAGAGGGAAAGAAAAAGAGAGAGAAAAAGAAAA
>JANPWX010000255.1:752777-770742 GCA_024734555.1 Trochalopteron elliotii | reverse complement strand
TTTTTTTTTTTCTTTTTTCCTTTTTTTTCTTCTTTTTTTTTTAATTTTTATTTTTAATTTAATTTTTCTTTTTTAAGGGAAAAAAGAAAGGGAGATTTTCCCCCCAGTTGTTTGGGAAAACTCCCCAAACGCAGCGCTGGGAGCGGAGCGGCGCTCGGGGGAAGCTGAGGAGCGGCTCCCGAGCGGTTCCCGGCCCCCTCCTCGCCCCCGGGGTGGTTGGGGTGGCCCGGCAGGTCCGTCCTCCCCCCGCTCGCCATTGGCTCAGCGCGGATCCCCCTTCCCAGCGAGCCTCAAATGCGCCCCGCGCATCCCCGGCCCGCCCGCCTCGCCTCCCCCGGCTCCGCCAGCTTCATTCCGGCTGGGGGGATTCACTTTGAAAAAAAAAATTAAAATTATTGGTTTTATTTTATTTATTTTAGTTTATTTATTTTATTTTGGTTTATTTTATTTGGTTTATTTTGACTGCGGGTTTAAAAAAAAAAAAAAAAAAAAAAGAGTTTATTTATTTGTTTTCATCGTGATTTTTTTTTTCATTTCTTCCCCTCTCTGCCGGCCCCGGGGGGGTTCAGCCGGCCGCCCCCTCTCTCTGTAGCCGCAGCTCCGAGGGGCTCCGAGCCGCGATGAACATCAACTTCACGGCGCCCGTGCACCCGACGGGCAGGCCCACGTCCTTCTTCATCGAGGACATCCTGCTGCACAAGCCCAAACCCCTGCGGGAGCTGCCCCCCGAGCCCTTCCCCGGCTCCTTGGCCTCCCGAGTGCCCCTCTTGGACTATGGGTACCCCCTGATGCCCACCCCGACCCTGCTGGCGCCTCACCCGCACCCCGCCCTGCACAAGCCGGAGCATCATCACCATCACCAGCCCTATTTCCTCACCGCCTCGGGTAAGTGCGGCAGCACCTGCCGGGTTTGGGATTCGGGTGGGGACTCGGGTGGGGACAGGAATGAAAGAGCGGTTCTGGGGCGGTCAGGGATCTCTCTGCATCCCTCACCACCGCCCCGGGGCAGGAGCAGCTCGCCCCGGGGCAGTCACTGGGTAGATGCCCGAAACCTTCAGGGTTTCCCTCTCTTTGTCTTTAATTTTATTTGTTTTATTTTCAATCGCTTTTATTTTGGGACCGATAACCTCTGTTTTCCCTCTCCTTGTCCAAGTGGGCTTGGCTTTCCCAGCTGGGGCTGTGCCGCTCCTCTCCCGCATCCCGGGGCCCGTTCCTTGCTCTGCAAGGAGAAAACTCCAAAGTTTCCCAAGCCGTGTGTCCGCGGGGCCGTGCGGGATCGCTTCCCCCATCCCAATCATTTCCAGGGTTCTCCCGGTTTTTTCCATGCCCTTTTCGTTGTGGTTTTACCGCCGGGAGGGTTCGGATGTCCTCTCCAGCCTCGGGTTCCCTCCGGTGGCAGCGCTGCCCGGGCTCCCTTCACTTCCCCGACGTGAAAAATCCCCTCATTTTCAGCACAACAAAACCCCCGAACCCAAACCAATCAACCGACTTCCAAAACGAAATAAAGGAAATATAACGAAAAATTAACAGAGGTAGAGCCCACTGCCAGCCGAGGCAGGAAAACTCCGAAATTCCTGGGGGGGTTTGGCGGCTCCCTGCCCCTCCACAGCGGGGTCTCCGCGCTGTGTCCCCCCAGGAATGCCGGTGCCGGCGCTGTTCCAGCACCACGCTCACGCCGAGCTGCCCGGGAAGCATTGCCGCCGCCGCAAAGCCCGCACCGTCTTCTCCGACTCGCAGCTCTCGGGCCTGGAGAAGAGGTTTGAGATCCAGCGATACCTCTCCACGCCCGAGCGGGTGGAGCTGGCCACGGCCCTCAGCCTCTCCGAGACCCAGGTACGGGCGGCGGGGACTGGGTCTGGCACAGGTTCCCTCTCCACATCCCATTCAGCATCCCCACCTCCCATTCAGCACCCTCACATGCCATTCAGCACCCTCACATGCCATTCAGCACCCTCACATGCCATTCAGCATCCCCACAGCCCCTTCATCCCCACAGCCCCAGGAGAATCCCCACAGCCCGAGGAGAATCCCCAAATTCCATCCTTTTAGCATCCTCACAGCCAGAGGAGAATCCCCACATCCCATCCTTTCAGCGTCTCCTGGATCACTTCCAGCATCCCCGCATCCCGTACAGAATCCTCTATATATATCACATCCCCTTCTGAGTCCCGACATCCCATCCACTCAGCATCCCCCGGATCACTTCCAGCATCCCCCGAATCACTTCCAGCATCCTTACATCCCATTCAGATCCCCACATCCCCTCCAGCATCTCCATCACATCCAGCATCCCCACATCCCATTCAGCATCCTCCATATCACATCCCCTTCTGAATCCCGACATCCCATCCACTCAGCATCCCCTGGATCACTTCCAGCACCTCACATCCCCTTCAGCATCCTCACATCCCATTCACTATCCCCACATTCCATTCAGATCCCCACATTCCATCCACCATCCCCACATCCATCACATCCACCATCCCCACATCCTCCATCCTTCTCCCTTTAATTTTTATCACTTTTCCAGCCTCTTCCCTTTTTTTTTCCTATCTTTTTCCCGCTTTCCCTCCTCTCCCCAGGTGAAAACCTGGTTCCAGAACCGCCGCATGAAGCACAAAAAGCAGCTGAGGAAGACTCAGGACGACCCGAAGCAGGCGGGCGGGGAGGAAAGCCGGGAGCAGAGCTCCCCCGAGCCCGAGCTGCCCGAGCCGGCCGGCGCCGAGCCCCGCAAGGGTCCCGCCGGTCCCTTCGTGCTGCAGGACCCCGAGGACGAGGTGGACATCCTGGAGGACGGGGACATGTGCCCCCACCGCCTCTAGGACAGCCGGGGCTCTCTCGCCTCTCCTTGGCTCTGCCCCGGCCCCGCGGGTCGCCCCCGCCTCCCCACCTCGGGCACGGCTCGGGAAGGGGGAAAAGGGGCTGTGGATGCGGGGGGAGCCCCCTCCCCTCCCCGGGGAGAAGGTGGCGATGCCCTCGAGGGGGCCGGGACCCCGCGGTGCCCCCCCAGCATCACCCCAAGGCTGGGCTTTGCTCGGAAATTTGGGGCGGGGGAGGGAGTAAAACGAGCCGGGTTTGCTTTAGGTTCCCCCTTCCCTCACAAGTGTCGGACTTTTCCTCGTTCCCCCGAACTTTCCTCGGGTGTCAAATAAATGTCTACTCGTGGCAGCATGTTGTGGTTCCTGGGAGCGGCAGGCAGGGCGAATTTCACCCTTTATTCCATGAATCCCAAATCCTCGCCGCTCCTTCCACGCTCGCCCTCTCCATCCCAGTGCGGGAGGTCGGGCACAGCTTCCAAGACTGGCAGAAATAAAAAAGAATCGTGAGAAAAACCCTCCGAAGAAACAGGTAAGGCAAAAAAAAATCCGGTTTATTTCATTCGCTCTGCGGAAGGGAAGGGAGAGCATCGCCAACAACTCGATCCTACCGCGGCTGCACGGAGCAAACGGCGCTCCCAGCCAGAAAAAAAGGGATTTTCTACAGCTTGGAGAAGTGTCAGCAGCTTGAATCCTGCCCGACACCCAGCGTGGATCCCGGAGAATTCCCATTTTCTCTGAAATAGCCCCGAAGCGGGTCCCGGTTTGGTTTCTGTCCCTCCGCCCGCGTTCCCTCCCTTCTCCCCGCGCTCGCTTTGCCTTTACCTTCCTGCCAGGGAAATGGGCTTCATTTTCAGGTAAATTCAGATTTTTAGACTTTATTTTTTATTGTTTTTTGGGCTGAGCTGCTGGCTGGGAAACGCGCCGGGAGCGCGGCGGAGGTTCAGCATCTCTTCGAGGAGATGTTGGGATTGGGAATTTCCCCGGGAAAAGGCTGGAGCTGGGGCTGCGCTGGCTCAGATATTTATTCCCTGCCGCAGCAGCAACACGGCGGCGTGGCGGTGTCTCCTTAGGTTATTTAATTTATTTACTTTTTTTATTATTTTTATCGGGAGTTTCATTCGGTTGTCTGGCGTTCTTAGCACTTTCAGGGCGTTTTGGATTATGGGACATGTCGTTTTTTGAGGGGAAAACGTTTAATTTTCCTGTTTAATATATAAAACATAGATAATTAAAATGTGTGTGTTTGCTTCCTTTTTTTGCGAGCCTGCCTTTCTGGTTTTTTTCCATGTAAAATAAAGATCACGCACTGTGCGCAGAGGAAAACCCCCAATATCCATCCAATATCCAGGAAAAAATCGCTTGTCTCTAATAAATTCTTTCAGGACAATCATTTCCACCCACAAAACCCCACTCACCTCTCTAAAAATCAGGATTTAGAAGGCAAAGCGATCACTTTGCTCCTGAAATCTCGGCGAGGTTTGTAGCAGCGCAGGCTGGAGGTGCCGCTGCCAGCTCGGGGCTCTCCCCTTCTCCCAATTCCCGGGGCAGGGACGCGATAGGAACAGAAAAACCTGGAATTTTCACACTTTTCCCGTGTCACCCACAAGGTGTTTTGCGCTGTGATTATTGCCAGCCTCCCCCGAGCACGCGTTTCTTTGGGAATTATTAAAAATAACCTCAGGGAAAAGCTCCACATGATATTTATGGGATAATTTTATAATAATTTATGGGGTTTTTTGACCGCGTCTGCCGCTGCCGTTCCCAGGGTTGGGAATGGCTCGGGGCTGGCCCGGCTCTACTCTGGGCTGTGAGAAAAAGTCAAAATATGACTCAAAGAACCCTCAAACCTCTGCTGTTCCTCCCCTGCCGCTCCAGGAACTCCCTTCCCAAAGTATTTCTGCCGATCAATAAAACAAACCCCACAACCCTCTTCACCTCCGGGCGGCTTTAGGCACCTTGGATGACAATTAAAGCTATAAATCAAATTAAAAACCGATCCCTCAGTGAGAAACTCAGGCAGAATGTGAATATTCCCAGTCCGGGGATGTTAGCACCCCAGTGCCCTGCACGGAGCCTTGGAGGGAAAAGGAAGATTTTGGGAATCTGCTCATCCCACAAAGCTTGGTGCAAAAAAACCCCAGAAACTGAGGCAGATGAAGGAAACACTCACAGCCAGAGAAATCTCCTGTGCCACCTGCCCAGCTGGAGATGGAAAAATGGAGTGTCCAGAGTCTGGGCAACGTTTTGGGAGTGGGTTATTGGAGAATGGAGATGGTCCTGGGAAAAAGGAAAGGCTGGGCAGGTGGTTTTTTGTTTCTATCAGAGATTTTTCACCAGGAATAAATGAAATGAGGTTTTATTCCTGGATCCTGCCTCAGTCTGTGACGACAGCTGACTTTTCCCTGCTCTTCTCAAGGAGCTTGAGGGGTAGGGGAGAGAGTTAGAGCTGCTCTCTCTCTTGAAAAAAAAAAAAAATTAATGTGTTCATTTGGGGAATGCTGGAGTGGAAGTGACTTGCAGGAAATAATTGCTGGAATCAGGAAACGTCGGTGGATTTCCTATTTAAAGGAGATTGATTTTCATCAAAATTCTTCAGTGAGTTTTTCTGAAATGAAATTGTGTTCTGGTGATTAATTTAAGACCCAAGTGGTTAATGCTTTTTTGTTGTTGTTGTTTTCATTATAGAAAATCAAAAAACCAATCTATAAAATCCTACCATGAACCTTGGCTTTTGTTTTGATTTTGAGCATTTTCCTGTGTACTGCCTTGAACATTTTGAACTTTTATGGGTTTGGAAAGCAGTTCCAACCCCATTTCTTTAGTTCTGTAGCCAGAGCTCCATAAAATCAGATCAGATTTAGGTTATAAGGGCAGTTATAGAGCAAATAATTTGAATTTCTTGCTGTTACACACACATGGAAGGTCAGTACTGTGGGGAAGGTGTAAATAACCCATGGCCAAGCCCAGCAATGACCTGGCCATGATGTAAAATTCTTTCTATGATTCCTCTCCTCATTTCTCTCTGCTGATGGCTGGACTCTGTGCATTTTTTATCACTGAAGTGAAGCTCCTGTGGGTGTGAGCCAAAGCTGAGGAGCTTTTCCTCCCTTCTCTTCGTAACTACAAACAACATCACCTTGATCACCTGCAAACTCCTGCTTGGATAGTCTTGGGTTAAAAAGTGGCTGATTTTGGTCTTGGATTCATCCTGTTTCTAGAGCTCTTGTTTCTTGGATTAATCTTCTTTTCAGATTTCTCATTTCTTGGATTTATCTTGTTTCTAGATTTCTTGTTTCTTGGATTTATCCTGTTTCTAGAGTTCTCATTTCTTGGATTCATCTTGTTTCCAGAGCTTGGAAGAGCCACTGGTGTAAAAGAAGGTCTTCACAGAAAGGGTGATAAAGTACTGGAATGATCAGCCCAGGGAGGTGGTGGAGTCACCATCCCTGGATGTGTTTAAGGACAGACTGGATGTGGCACTCAGGGTTTAGTTGAGGTGTCAGGGCTGGGTTGGACTCGATGATCTTGGAGGTCTCTTCCAGCCTGGTGATCCTGGGATTCTGTGAATTCTGTGAAGTGTTTTGTGACTGTATCTATGTATTATTCATTCTTTTCCCCAGGAGGGACTTCTTCTTGATGTCCCTCTGGTCTGACCAACGTGAGTGAAGTTTTGTCTTTGTGTCATCAATCAAATTGGTCTGTGTAAAATAGTATAAAAGGGAGACACATCCCAAAAATAAAGGAGTCATTTTCAGCCTTCTGGATCTCAGAGTCTGTGTTGTTGTGGTGTAAAACAGCACCAGGAAAACACTCAGGTTTGGGCAGCAAGGAGAAGGTTGGATCCCTGGCAGGATCAGGTGCTTGCTTTGTGCCACCGTGACCTTTTTCAGCCTTCTGATGTTGGCATTTCTGTAGTGGAGTTTCTCACAGATTTCAGGTAAACAAAAGTGATGGAATGTAAACTGTCCTTCGTGTCTATCACTCCTCTCTTGAGGAGGGACAATTGATGGACTTTTAGTTTGCCCTGTGTGGCTGGAGAAGTGCCAATCTCATCCTCCAATCCATGATCATTGTCCAGAATCTATATAAATCGAGGTCTCAAATAAACTTCTCTTTTTTCTTGCCCTGAACTAATTGTGTGTGTCCTTCATTTCATGTCCTCTAGTGACAGTGGCTCTTTGAAGCATCCAGGGACTGCAGGAGTTGGGCAAAACCTCACCTGGTTTCAGTCCTCATCTTTTATTTAGAGCTGGAATGATGGCTGTGAGGTTTTGCCTTATTTCATGTTTTTAACTGATAAAATTAATGTTTTTGAGGGTGTCAGCAGCCTGCTCATGCCTTTTGTGAGGTGCTGAGAAGCCAACTTTCGTGATTTTTTGGAATAAACACAACAGGGATGTGATTACAGCAACATTTTTTAGGTAGAACTGACACCAAGTCTTTGCCCACTGAAGGTGATCTCAGCTGCAACACTCCCAGAACCTCAAATATTGAGAAATGATGGGACTGGAAAGGTTTTGCCAAGAAAATGTTGGGAATTTCCATTGGGTGGTGCTCACTCTGCTCCCACTCAGCCTCTCCCTCAACATTAATTCAACATTTAAGGCTGATTTTTATTTAAATATTTTGCCTTCCTGATCTGAAATACATTAAATTTTGGCCTTTGCCTTCAAGCTCATTGGTCCCCTTTTTGTGCCACCACATCTGTGAAGGGCAGGGAAAATCTGAATTTGTATTGAGGTAGGTGGAAAGATTTTCTTTCCACGTAAAAATGCCTTTTTCTGGGATTGAAAACACCCAAAACACCAGGACAAACAGAAGTTCTAAATGCTTTGTGAGATAATAATTTAAAAAAACAAAAAAACCCAAGCTGGTTATTAAAATAACAATAACAATTACAATAACAATAACAGTAATAATAATAATAAATATATTTTAAAAAGTGTTCCTTGAGATGCAGCATCCTATCCAAGTGCTGCACTGGTTTGGTATTTAAATGTTCTCTAAAAATTCATTGTTTTATTTAAAAAAGACACCAAATGAACACATTTCTCCCCTAATTTCTGGGAGGAGGATGCCACCAGGACAAAGAGAATTTCTAAATGGTTTGTGAGATGATCATTGTTTATACCAAAAAGTGGTTATTAAAATAATAATAAAAATACATAAACAATGTGCTCCTCCAGATGTAGCATCATATCCAAGCTTCACACAGGGTTAGTATTTAAATATTTTGTAAAAATTCATTGTTTTATTAAAAAAAGACCCCAAATGAACACATTTCTCCCCTAATTTTTAGGAGAGGGATGCCACCAGGACAAACAGAAGTTCTAAATAATTTGTGAGATGATCATTGTTTATATATATATAAAAGTGGTTATTAAAATAATAATAATAAAAAAAATATTAAAAATCTGCTCCTCCAGATGCAGCATCATATCCAAGTTTCGCACAGGTTCAGTATTTAAATATTTCCTAAAATTTCATTGTTTTATTTAAAAAAAGACTCCAAACGAACACGTTTCTCCCCTAATTCCTGGGAGGAGGATGCCACCAGGACAAACAATTTCTAAATAGTTTGTGAGATGATCATTGTTTATATATAAAAAAGTGGCTATTAAAATAATAATGAAAATACATAAAAATATGCTCTTCCACATGAAGCATCATATCCAAGTTTCACACAGGTTTAGTGAATTTTTAATTTTTTTTTTTTTTTAAATTCACTGTTTTATTAAAAAAAGACCCCAAATGAGCACGTTTCTCCCCTAACTCCTGGGAGGAGGATGCCAGCCAGGGAGGAAGGTGATCAATTAAGACATTAAGCATTTTGCACCACATGGACACATCTGCATGGCAGCCAAATAATGCAGCCATCAGCTCATTTTCAGGGGGCTGTTGCCTACTTCAACTCAGCCCTCAGATCAAAGAGAAAATGTCTGCTTGCATTTTCTCATCAGAAAAGGGATGCTAATTTCGCTTTCCTTAATGTGTGGTGATAAGAGACTTCTTCAATTAACTGAATTCTATAGGCCAGAAAAGCAAAAAAAGAAAAAAAAAAGGAGGGGATACAAAGGGAGTCAGGCTGGAAAGGCAGAAGTTCTCATTAAATCAAAGGTCCAATATTCATTACCTCCAGCATCTGGGGCTAAACACTGAACATGGAGCTCATCAAAGGGGGTTTAATGGGTTAAATTGAGAATATAATCTAATTAAAATATTAGATACGAGTAAATAGCTCTTTGATATTCATCTGAAGGTTTCATTAAAACAGGCACTCGAGGTTTGGATTAAGGGGGGGATTATCACTTTTAAGCAGGAACAACAAGTTGGAGCAGAAATGCTTCATAGTGTTAACCTTTGGTTTTAAAAATAAAAGTAGGAAAGCAGAGCATGGAACCATTTCCCAGCCTGGCAGTGCCCAAAGGAGAGGGGAAAGAGGCTGAGGAAGAGGAAGGTTCTGTACCAGAAGCTGGAATTGGAGGCTGTAAGTGACAAAAAATCATGGAAAACATTCCCCCTGCAGCCTGAGCCGAGTTCCCACATTGGACAAGGCTTCTTCCACCAAGGCTTCCCAAAATATTCTTAATATTTCTCAATATTCCCCAAAATGTCCTGAATTTCCAGCTGTGAGTCCAAGAGGCTGATCCAGCAGTGCAGGGCAGGTTCCTGCCCCTCAGGAGGGTTTGAAGGCTCAGGTTCCTTTTCCATGAGGAAGGGCAGAATTGGGATCACTTCTCCCCATAAAAGAAATTGGGAGCCCCCCATAAAAAAAAGAGAACCAACAAATTGGATAAAGCAATTCCATGTCAGTACAAGGTGGTTGGGGTTTGTCTCAATATTCCCCCAAATGTCCTGAATTTCCAGCTGTGACTCCAAGGGGCTGATCCAGCAGTGCAGGGCAGGTTCCTGCATCTCAGGAGAGTTTAAATGCTCAGGTTCCTTTTCCACGAGGAAGGGAGAATTAAGATCACTTTTCCCAAAATTAAACTGGGAGCCTCCCATAAAAAAGAGACCCAATAAATAAGATAAAGCAATTCCTCATTATCACAAGGTGGTTGGGTTTTTTTTTCCCTTTTATCCAGCCTGTTTTCCAGGGATTTTAGCCCAAATTCCCTCGCTGCGTGCTCTAATCACATTTCATATGGTGACTTAATTCATAATTTGCTAAGTTAAAGAAATGGAAGCATCCTAAGAAACCCATCTGTTTGTTGTTATTTTTACAGCCTTAATCTGTTAAAAGCTGTTCCCTCTCAAACATGCAGCTCTCAATTATCCTCAGTTACCCAATATATTCTCCAACTGCTTCTGGCTAATCCCAGATTGTCTGCATGCTCAGCCAGGACTTGTTTGGAATTTTTCTTGCCCCAGATGAAGCTTCAAAATTCTGATCTTTTTGTGGAGATAACACTAAGACATAACAAAGTAACAATTACATAATTAGCACTGGGTCGTTACCAACTGTTGTGTTTGGAGCATATTTTTATTTTATTTTTTAGTAGCAATGGATCCCTTTTGCTTTTATTTCTGGCCAAAAATCTCTTCTGCACTTCAGAAAGAGGAATACTGCTGGTGCTAAGATCATCAGATGAACCAAGTTTATTTTTAATGTTTTGTAGATATGTCTGTCTGTTTAGGGGTTTAAAAATGATCCTGCTGTGACAAGCCAGGAGCTGATTGGTCTGAAAGCTGCAATTGTCAGATCACTGATTTCAAAGAAAAAGAGCAGAGGAACTATATTTAAAGTGCTATAAATGCAAACAGTCAATTTATTAAACAAAATAGGTACAAGTAGAACCAACTCTAACATTTAAAAATAATTCAACTCAAGCCAGTTTAAATTCCAATGGGCTGGGAAACCAAGACGTGACTGTCACAGCTGAAAATAAACCAAATTCAGGCATTTTTTTGCCTTGATCCCTGAGATTTCCCCAATACCTATAAGATATGAAGGGTTTTGAAAGCAGCCACAAGTTCCTTCTCCTTCTGGTGCCTGTTCCACAAAGATTCCAGGGATGGCAGGGGGGGAAAACTGGGTCCAGCTGGGGCCAGGGGCACAACCTCCTCCTTCACCTCCTGCTCTGGTTGTTTTGTGATGAAAGTCTTTGGTCTTGGGATCTTCTTGGCATATTCCAGAGCCTAAAACCAGCAAAACTGAGGTAACTTTGCAAGAGAACAACTTATTTCCAATATTTCCAATACAAAGCCAATATTTCCAAGAATATTTAGGTGGGTTGAGCAAGATATCTCTGAATGTTCTTGTTTCTGACAGAATTCAATCCCAGTGGTGACTGCAACATGACCCAGCCCAAGATTTGCTTCCTGACACCACTGGAAGCCACCTTAGACACCGAAGAAGTGTTTTTATTTTCAGAAAGAAAGAGAAACACGAATCTATTGAATTTATAAACATCTTTTTTCCCAGTCTCATTATGCTCTTGCCCTCAGGCAGAGAACTTTGCAGGTTAACAGGACAAGCTCAGGTTCTCCTGCATGATGCACTTAACCACCAAAATTAAAAAGCAAAATGGAACATGGGAGGCTGTTCTGGAGAGGGAATGGAAAGAGTTTTACAGAAATCCTGGAGCTGGCAGAACCCTGCTTGAACCTGGGATGGGTTTTGGTGCCTGTTTGTTGCACAGATTTGGGAACACCTCGTGTCTCCAGTGGAAGTTGCATCCCCTCATTTTGCTGGTAAAGGAATCCGAACCCCTTTTGGACATCCAAACAATAAAGTTTTGTCTTAGTGGTTTATGTTTGGGATTAAATGTGAGGAACTGAGGAATTGTGACACTGAACTCCCACCTTTGTCCTGGAGCCTGCAGCCCTCCCCTGGCACTCTGTGAAGGGACCCAGCTCTTACCTTCTGTCTGGACACTGAAGACACCTGGGGTTTTGCAGGCAGCCTCTGAACCACAGTGATATTTTTCATGTTATACTCCTTAATTTGCCTGGAATATTCCTTCTGCAGCTTTAGCTTCTCTTTCTGAGAGGAGCAGAAAAGGGGGCTGGAGTTCAATGGCTCAGGGGATCCATCAATGAAACCCTTTTCCCACCAATATTCCATTTCCACCTCTGCTGCTGTTCAGCCTGGCTTGGCCATTGATCCTCCCTCAGCACACAACAGGAGCCCCTGATAAATGGCACAGCTTTTTTTAGCTGCTTTTCCCTTTTAAGAGCTTTTCCCTGGGCTGAATGGAGGATGGAGCTCAGCAGAAATGTGGCAGGTCCATTTTTATTCTGAGTATCTCCATTTCACCTGAGTGCAGCCAGATATTTTCTTGTGTTTACACAACTTTTCCTTCCACTTTGAACATTTGGTGGATCTTTACACTGGGAATGACAACTCAGCCACTCGAGTGTGTCATTTCCTGATGTGCAATTAGCCCTGATTCATTCCTATTTCTGGATTTAAAATTTATAGGATTAAAACTATCCCCAGGACAGCTGTCTTTCTTTTTATTTGAATTTTCCCACAGGATCTCCAGCTATAAGGATATAAAGTCCCAGCTAATCATAGATTATGATTTCTCTGCCACTCTCCCCTGCCTAAATTCACTTTTGGTTTACTCACTTTCTCTTTGATTGTTTCATAGTCAGGTCCAAGGCCTCCAAGCTTCATGTTCAGATTCATGTAGGGTTTGGAGCTACTCAGCTGAAAACCAAACAAATTTTCCTTGATATAATTTCACAGAGAGAATAATTCAAGAAAGTTCTTGTAGTGGAAACCTCAGGATTTAATTTGCAATCTCAGTCCTACCCCTGGCACGTCTCATTTTAAATAAGTGATCAACAGGACTGAGTTAATGGCAAAAGTCAAATGACACAGAATTTCCTTTGGATCCAGGTGGAAAATTGCCAATTATCCCAATCACAAAGTGATATTTTTCAGTCAAAAATGACCTTTTCTGAGCTTTATTTTGAAACAGCTTAAAGCCACTCATTTGACTGTCACTAGAATGAGAGTCCAAAAAATTCTTGTGAGAGAAGCAGATAAAATCACCTGATTTTGGTGGCAAAAATCAGGCAAATGATGTTAGTGAGAATAACCTTTCCTTGTTCTCAAAGCTGCACTGGAAAATTGTCCACAGACAGCTGAAAAATCCGTGTTTTGCTGCACAGCAAGGGCTTTACAGTGAAGGCAGGAGTGGTGGGTGATGCCATTCCAGTACTTCAGGACATCACACAAAGACTCCAATGCCTCCAGAATATTTTTATTCTCTTTCAAGGCCACTGGATTACTTTTTAGAAGGGAATTATGTTTCAAAATCTTGTCAGTGAAGCTCATTGTGATCACCTCTGTGGCAATTTCAAGCACAGAGTAACACAGGAACACAAATTTCTATACGCAAATAAAATGGGCATTTCTTCAAAACACAGGTTCAAGTTAAATGCAGAGAAAATATTTCTATGCACTAAATTTCCTGTCTGAGGTTTCTTTTTGCCAGCTATCCCTGTTCTGACATGCCATAACTCACTAATTTTAATTTGAGATACAGTGAGGAGTTCATTTCACTGTGTCCCACCAAATCAGAGTTTTCTCACTTTTTTTTTGCAATGAGCATGAGTGCATTTGTTTATCAGCTGGATTTCCCTGGGAGACACAACCAGTCTGATCCTCTGTGCATTCCTCACATGTGGAGCGTGAGAAAAGTGCTGCAAACACAGCACAGGCAACAATGGTTTGAGCAGAGAGGGAAGGAAATCTGCCCTTCAGTTTCCATCATAATCCTAATTCTTCTTAGAGGCACTCAGGCAGCAACACCCAAACTGGATGGAATAATTATTCCAGCTTAGTTTGTCTGCCCTGAGACCTGGAGCCAACTCCTCAAACATTTTAATTTGTCATGGGCAGCTTTCTGCTGTGCCCCTGCAGCTGTGCTAAGTGGTGACACCAGGAAAAGTGGGCACACAGGAGACAAAGAGATCCAAGTTTAATCAGGACCATCAGGAGGTTTGGGATGATGTTTATGCCATTAGCTTTACAAATCCTCCAAGTTTGGGGTTGGAATCCCTTTGGAAGGCAGGAGATTTGAGCTGGACAATAAAGGAGCATGAGCAGGATAAAGGCTGGCTCACATCTGAGGCTGCCCCTGCTGCTCCACACAAACAGCCTGACCCGAAATAATTTTATCTGTGGATAAATGACGGGACAAACACTGCTCTGTGTGTCCCTGGAGCCAAACCAGACTGATCCACGTGGAGCCCTTTGCTCTTTGGGCTAAAATGATTTCAGGGTCTAAAATGATTTCAGGGACTAAAATGATTTCAGTGTCTAAAATGATTTCAGTATCTAAAATTATTTCTGTTTCTACCTCCTGTTCCATGATTTTTAATGCCCTGCTGCGTGTCCACGTGCTTTTACAACAACAAAGTATTTCTCAGTCCCTATTTATATTTAAAAAAATACAAACCCAAAACTTTGGATTATTAAGAAAAAACATTAGAGGGGAAATAGAAATGTACAACAACCCAACCCACCTTTATTTTCTCACCTTCTTCCTGGCTTTGGCCTGGCTTTGCTTTTCCATTTGCAGGAGAGATCCTTCGGAGTTGCTTCGTCTCGTTTTCCTTGGATTTCCTTCAGCTCTTCCCTGTGAACCCCTCTGCTCCTGGGGCAGGGCAGGAGGGAACAAACCCCACAGCCACGTGCCAGCAAAATCATCCCTAAAATCAGAAATTCCTGGGTGCTGCTGCTTCTTCTTTTCTGGAAAACGGGAGGTTCTGCAAGCAGCCGTCGGTGAACTGGGAACAAAACATGGAAAAGGGTTTAAAAAGTGAGGGGGAAAGAGTAAAAATCTTAATTTCCACACAGCAGGGAGCTCAGCAAACAACCTGAACATGGAATATGGGAGCAGGGAGATGGGGAGATGAGCATTTCACAATAAATGACTTTGCTTGCACCCAAGTGTATGGAAAATAAATGGAAAAAAACCCCACAAATGGGGAAATTTCAGCCTGATGCAAAAGTAGCTGAAGCCAATGAAAGGCTTTGGATCAGGCCTGCTGAGTATTGATAGAATTATTTGTTTATGTGAAATAAAACCTTCATTTTTTTTTTTTTCTTTAATCAAGCAGGTGAAATTCTACATAATTGAGGATTTTCCTGCTCTCCCCTTTAGGGACAGGAGTGACCCTGGATATCCACCCTGCAAGGCCAATTTTGCTACAAACTCTTAATTAATGCACAACACCCTTTCCTATCTGTATTTTAAACTTTGTATTTTGTATTTTAAACTTTCCCACCCAGCCTCCCAGAAGGAAACTTCCAGTTGTGGATAATTCCATACCTGGAGGACAGAACTGTCCCTCCCCAATGCCATAATTAAAAATCAATAGCTCTAATGAATCTGCAATTAGTAGTAAATTATAATAGCAGGTTTGTAGCAAAAATAATTTTATACTTTGGACTTTAAAGCATTTCCTTGTCCATTTGTTTGTTTTCTGGGCATCACAGGGTTATGATAATATTATTTTATCACTTTAAATCCTTACCACCAGCTGCTCTGATACCTGTTATCCTCATGAATATGATTTTTGAAATCTTGAAGTGGTGCTTGATCCTTCACCACCTTTTCTTGAAAAATTGCATTAAAATCAGATGAAATATTCCCCAGTTCTGGCTGTGCCTGGCCACTGTTGCTGTTATTTCTGGAAAAATGCTGCCCAGGGAAGGCTGAGTGTTGATGTGGAATTCCACCTGGAGAGTCATGCTGGTATTTCTTGTTCTCCTTACTGGGATCTTCTGGATTTAAAACCTCTGCTGGGTAAAAATTCTGGAATATTGGGAGGAAATGACAGGTAGATGCAGTAAGGATTGAATTTGGGAAATTATTGAAGCCACTCTGGGATTTTTCTGCTGGGTCAGGGCCAAGAGAAGAGCTTGGATGCAGATATCCCTGCAGTGCTGAGCTGTGATCCTGCTCCACTGCAGGGGGAGCAGCCTGAAATCCTGGGATTTGCTGGTGCCAAAGCTTTGCTTCTGCTGCTCCTCCTGGGGGTTCTTGGCCATCATTCCTTGGGAAAACTCCTCCACTGAGAGTTTGGCTGGGTTCTGTTTGATTTCTCTGGAGGAACTTGTGCTGCTCCTGAAAGAAGTTACCAACAGCTGGGTGAATTTCATGGTGGATATTCCAGATATTCGTTTAGAACTTCCATCACTCACATCAAAATCCCTCTGTGCTGCTTAGATCTAACCCTGCTTATGGCTGGATTTAACCCAAAATTAAAATATGGAGGAACCTTCAGCCCAGAACAGAAGCAGAGATGTTATTCAGGTGCTGCACAATGAATAATTCTGCATCAAAACTTTGTTTAATGGCCTGAGACAAATTCTGCAGCGTTGGACTTTAAAATCAGCTCCTTGCAGATGCAAACCAGGTGTGGTAAATGTGGATTGAGGGAGTTTTATCTGCATGAGGTGTAAAAATGGTGCCCTAATATGCACAGGTCTAACCCTGTGGATAAAGTGATAGATATCCCTCTGTCAGCCACCTGGAAAAAATCCTCCAAAACTCAAATCAGTCCTTGCTTTTTATGTGCCAAATTTCAGGGGAAAATGGCTTTGTACACACTATTAGACTAGCCCGTGGTAGAACAGCCTGATGCCAATTATATAAATAATCTTATTTCTAAACCAAGAACTCCTCCCTGCAAAATATAATACAGATTTCAAGAATTCAAGCACGCCAGGACTGCTGTTTAGAGCCAAACCACCACACACTAAACCTGAAACTCATTTCAATCTGTCACCAATGACAGCATCAGGTGCTGCCCACTTGGAGGAAAGACTCAGATTTCCTTCCAGGGAATCCACAAATCCATTCCCAGCCCATTAAATCTCTGTCAGGGCTGAAATTCTCCTCCCCACCCTCTCTTCTCTCTGGGGTTCTTTTGTGAGCAACCCCTGCAGTCAGCACGTGGCAAATGCACTCAAACCTCTGATTAATGTAGGTGTGAAATCCACACAGTTCCAGGAGGTTTTGGGAAAAGCTTTAGCCCTGGGACTCCTGACTCCTGGAGTTTCATGTCCTGGCACACAGGGGAATTATCTATTTTGGCCTGCCCCCAGTTTGGCTGCTGCCAAAATTACTCTCTGTTTAGGAGATGATTTGGTCGATAATCTAAAATCAAATCATGGTTTGGGAGTTACCCAGCTCCTCTCTGTGCACTGCAAGGATTTGAAGTGGTCCAGGAACTGTTTAAATTCTGGAATTCAAAGACCAGGAGCTGCACTGCTGTAAAATACAACCGGGATTTTATGGCTCTGCTCATTGGGAGAGATTTGCTTTCTACCTGGAGTTCCACAATTAAGAATTTATCTATTCATTTATTTATTTCAACGTTTAAATGGGGAAACGTTGGCCTGCTCCCAGTTAATTGGGAGCAATTAACTGCCAAAATTGTTATCTCTTTAGGAGATGATTTGCTTGATAATCTAAACCCACAAACTAGTACAGGGTTGAGTTTGATGGTTTGGGAGGATTCTGAGCCAGAAGTTATTTAGGAGATTATTTGGTTGCATTTTCTGGTTTAGGGTAATTCATTAACTCCCCCTTAATTTTAGGGGACAAATCAGGCAGAAATAGTGAAGTTCTGCCTCAGAATCCTCGGAATTCCTGAGAATTTCTTGGCATTTTGCTTTAAATTTATTCCTTATATAAAGCACATATGCATTAAATTATAGTGCTGATCTATTATATATATTTAAGGATTTATTGTCAGTAATAGTTACTTTAAAAGCAACAAGATGACAGCTTTAAACAGCCAAATTCAGTGTTTTTATCAACATATTTCAACTATGAAATTTTATTGAATTTCAATTATTAAATTCTCTCAAAAAGGAACCTTGAGCTGCTGTCCTTTTGGGTAACATTTGTCTTCAGGCTTCATTTTCCCAACCTGGAATGTTGGGACATTCTGGAGTGATTCTTCATCACCTGGTGTAGGATCTGTGACCTAAAACCCAGGAATGTTCATGGTCACAGCAATCAGGTGAAGGGATTTTAAAATCTTGGGGAAATAATGAGAAATCATTTGTGGCCTGTTACAATTAAAATTAAAATGGTAAATTTTGGCATTATGGAACGGATGACAAGGAGAGAAATGGTTAAAGGAGAAAAAGAAGCAAAACCCAATTAATGGCA
>JANPWX010000255.1:722441-752772 GCA_024734555.1 Trochalopteron elliotii | reverse complement strand
CAAGGAGAGAAATGGTTAAAGGAGAAAAAGAAGCAAAACCCAATTAATGGCAGGGAGGATTCCTCCTACTTTCAAGAGGAAGAAAAGAAAGGAAAATTGCAGGAAGTGTGCAGCACAGAAACTCTCAAATACCTGGGCTCCTCCATTTCCATGAGAGCCACTGGATGCACCTAATAACAACAAAATAACCAGAAACCATCCCTGGCCAGGCAATCACACCCAGCCCGGGCCTCAGCAAGAGAGGCTTGCAGGAAAAGCTGGCAAAACACAATAATGGGGGTGAAAAGCACAGGGGGAGCTGCAGAAATGAAGCCTGGAGTGCACAGAGCCTGGCAAAACAAGCTCACAAACAAGGCTGGCTCCACACAACCACAGCTGGGGGAGGGAGAACCACGGCTGCAAATTTGTCTGCAGCTGGTTTTGGGGGTGGCACTGCACAAGGCCAAGTGATATCCACGTAAATACAGCAAGAATCAAATATTTTTCTTGGAAAAAACTTTTTTTTTAATCTATAAAATGGCAGGAAATCTAATTTTTAACACTTTTTTTACAAAGCCAAGTGATACCCTTGTAAATATAGCAAGAATTAATTTTTTTCTTGAAATAAACTTTTTTAAAGCTCTAAAAAATATATATTTATATATATTATATTATATATAATATATAATAATATATAATATCTATAAATATATTAAAATAGATCTTATATATATTAAAATAAAACTGCAGGAAATTCAATTTTAAACATATATATATATACACACACATATATATATTTGTTCTAAATTCTCCTGCTGAGTATTTTAGTTGAAGTATTTTTTAGATAAAGTGTGTTGGGCAGTGACAGGAATCTCTGCTCCACTGCAAAGTGGCCCCACAGGAGAACTGGGGAAGATATTTATGACCAAGAAGTCATTATATCTATGAGAAGATATTTATGACCAAGAAAATTATCCACTGAAAATCATCAGTGGGAGGAAAATGTGAGAAGAAGAGCCTCTCACTTTTTGGGAAAGAAATTAGGGCAGCTAAGAAAAGGTGGGCAGGGTTTATTGCTGAGTTTATGGGTGATCTCATGGCTCCAAATTCAACATAAATCCCTGGAAAAAAAATTCACCAGAAAATTAAAAAATACCACGGAGGTTTTCCTGAGCTGTGGACAGACACAGCTTTGCAGTGAATAAAGATGTTTTTGGTGGAACCAACTGACTCAGAGCATTGATGGAGTGCTGGGCAGGTAAAACATACTTCTACATTATCTCTTTGAAAGAGGAACAGGACACAACCTCTGCCAGCATTCATTTTTTTTTTCCCTCTTTTTTTTCCCTTTTTTTTTTTTTTTTTTGTGAACCATTCTATTAATACCAATCAAATCGAGCAAATGATCAAATGAAATTGCATTTTGAGAATCATAAGCTGTGTAATGCCTATTCTGTTAAATTGAGGCCCGTAATTGCTTCTCCACTGAAAAAGATACAACAAAGGCAGCAATCATGGCATGTCATTATCCCAGACTGGCAAACCAGCCTTTGCAGGGAGGACTTCAAAGCCTTGTGGTTCTCGAATTGCATTTGGCTGCTATTGTTGAAGCCCGGGCAATCTTGATTAGGTGTTTACACCGAGGGAAAGGCTCGGTGCACACACAGTCTGAGTGCCTTGCTCTAGAGCCATTAAAAAATTGTACATTATGTTCCTGGCTTTGAAGTAAGGGGCTTGGAGGTAGGAAAAGCAACTCGGATGGAGCACAGCTGAGCTAGGTTGGGCCACTGCTTCTCCTTCTGCCTCTCTCTCTCCCAAAGAAACTCATCATGGGGTTCTTTAAGAATCAGGCAATGCTGCAAAGAACTTGCTGCTGTATAAAATGTTATAGAAATTAGTGAATGTACAGATCAGCACGGGTTTGTGGTGTGCTTTGGTATCTCCAGGACAGAGAAAATATGTAATCTGTTGTGGACTTGATATTTTCTGAGCTTGAGAATTATTAGTTCTTCCTAAGGGAAAGTTTTCAACAGTGGTGGGGTTTGTTGTTTTGGTTTTTTGTTTGTTTGTTTGTTTGTGTTTGTTTGTTTTGGTTTTGTTTTGGTTTTTGTTTGTTTGGGTTCTGTTTGTTTGTTTGTTTGTTTTCCCAAAACAACCTGGTGTAAACAATATTCCTTTCCCATGACAACAGGTGTTGTTTGCTATTTCTGTTCCTCAGCCAATGGGAGAGGTGTCAGCCCTGTGAACCAATAACGTGACTTTTGGCACAGCGTGTTATAAAAGGGCTGAATGAATTGTAAATAAACCTTCTGATTTCTACTGCCTTCTGACTGGAGTCAAACATCTTTATTTCATGTCCTATTGCAACAATCTGTAAATCTAAACCTTGCAGAACGAGGCTGGAAATGTTTTAACTCATGTTATGTCAGCTGTGCACAAAGTCCTGCCCTCAAAGCAAAAACTGTTTCATTGCCACAACCCCTGGCAGCCAGCAGTGATCAGATCAATAAATTCAGCTTCAACCCCCTGCAAAGCTCAGATTAATCAGTTTAGGAAAGCACAGGTTGATTGGTGATGTGTGGCTCATTTGTTTCTTCACACACTTGGTGGTTTTGCACTTTGGGTAGAGTTTTCCAGGTGAGGTGACCAAAGTTGGCTCCTGGATCACCACTGCTCCCTTCAGGACTTTTTTCCACCCCTTCCAAAAAGACTGAGCCATGGATATCTTGCTTAGGAAGCAGTAAATGAACTGTAAACTAACAGTAAATCAATCAGTGACTCCTGCCTGCCCTGCAGCAGATCCAGAGGAGGCTGACAGCAGCTGGTGAGGCAGCCCATGGAATCAGGATTATGGAAGGGACCTTACAGCTCATCTTGTCCCAGCCCCTGCCGTGGGCAGGGACACCTTCCACTACCCCAGGCTGCTCCAAGCCTTGTCCTGGAACACTTCCAGGGATGGGAAGTCCACAACTTCCCTGGACAACAAGCAGTTGCAGCTGTATTAACATGTCTTGGTTAGGAGCACACTGTCCTACACACCCTCTGTCTGCTGTGTCACCTCTCTCTGGCCACTTCAGCAAGATAATCTGATCCCACATCCCTGATTTTAAGATTCATTTGCCTATCCCAATATTTTTGAACAGTGCCTGCACAATGAAGTCCTGCTCCCTGGCTCCAACACTTAGACAGGGAAGATTTCCAGAAATCCCTGAATAGCAAACATAATCATATCAACATAGCTCTAATTAGCATCCATCTACACTCATTATTTTTACCATCATCCAAATTAGAACTGAAAAAAAAAACAAACAAGTGCTCTTAATAGCTCTAGTAGAAAAAAAAAATCCTGTCCATCATTCCTGCCATTGGAATGAAGTCAGAAAATTCCCTCTAACGTGGTGTCAACTCTTCATTAGCCCTGGCAGAGGTGTCACTTGAAGCACAAGGCCCCTGGAGCTTTCCAAGGGAAGAATTTTCTGTGTGGAGTGATTCAGTGACCACCCCCCCCTTCCCATTAAGTCTAAGTAGCAAAGAAAAGCAATAAACTCGTTTCTAATGGTTCATTAGGAACTGTAATTACATTTCCACTTGAACCTTGCCACAACTTGGCTGTGACTATGCACTCAAGTCAGGACTTCCAGCATCAAATGACCAACATCAAATCTGGTCTGGGATTCTGACAGGCTTGGGACATCAGCCCATGGAAATCTCATGGAGATAAAGGCCAAGCACAGTCCAGAGGAAACCTTGGAGCCCCTCTGGAGCCAGGCTGGGAGAGCTGGGGGTGCTCCCCTGGAGAGGAGAAGCTCCAGGGAGAGCTCAGAGCCCCTGCCAGGGCCTAAAGGGGCTCCAGGATTGCTGGAGAGGGACTGGGGACAAGGGATGGAGGGACAGGACACAGGGAATGGCTTCCACTGCCAGAGGGCAGGGCTGGATGGGAGATTGGGCAGGAATTGTTCTCTGTGAGAGTGGGGATGGCTGGCACAGGGTGCCCAGAGAAGCTGTGGCTGCCCCTGGATCCCTGGAAGTGTCCAAAGCCAGGTTGGATGGAATTTGGAGCACCCTGGGATAGTGGAAGGTGTCCCTGCCCATGGGATGAGCTTCAAGGTTCCTTCTAACCGACTCTGCATTTGCTCCATTGAGAAGAATCTGGAATAAGGCATCAGCAGAGAGAATCATTATCAAACTCACGTTGGCCAAGCAGAAAAAAATGAGAGGCAGCATAAAAACAGCCACTGATTAGGGGCAGGGCAGATGATAGGAAAGAAGACAGAATTTCCTCAGCATCAAGATTAAAAAGCATTGTGAGATCTGTGACACTTTCCTGGCCAGGAACAGAATGTGGCCATCAGTGGCCTTGGGAGTAACTGCAGATTTGTCAATTATTCCACGAAGGATGAACAAGATTCTCCCTGGGAATCCAAAGCTGTTGATCACATGATGGATTTCAAATTTGCTTCTCTCCTCTGCAAAGCTGAGACTTTACCACCAGACAGACCTCACCTACAGAAATTAGGGAATTTATAAATTTACCCACCTGCCCTTGGAGAACCTGCTGCTTTTTATTGTGCAGCTCAAGGTAGGAATTCATCTTCCCTGACTGCAACCCCAAAGTCTGCTTGTTCTTTTTCACAAAGTCTTTTTTTGCTCTTTGGGGTGGATTCTGTTGATTCTGAGGAGGAAAAGCATGGCCAGGATTAACTTTGGAATGAAATCCATCTGCAGGTTCCTTCCTTTTGGCTTGTGGCCCAACAGGTTTGTTGCTGGCCACGTTTGCTCCATAAAAGTTGGATAATTCTGGACCAAACTCTGGGAGTGAATCCTGGGTCTTTGCCTCCTGGGGATTATTTTCTGAGGAGCCATCAGACTGGAGATGAAATGAATCCAGTGAAAAGTCCCCACTGCTTCCTCCAGAAATTTGGGATGCTTCCTCTGCCTTAAAAAATTCTGCTCCCTTTTTTTCACTCTTCCATTCAGGATTGTACCTCAGGCTGGAATATTTGGCCACAGGCAGGTCTTTCCTAATTAAAAAACAAACAACGAATTATTTCTGCATAAATTGTACAAATCCTGTGTTATTTCAGTGTGCAAACAGATGTTCTGCTGTGGCCAAATGGATTATTTCAAATGGGTTATTCAGTATGGGATCAAGATCAGAACAGTTTTATCAAAGGTTTTTTAGTAGAAAATTTAGGCAGGGCTTCCTCTTCCTTTTCAATTTTCATCATCAGTGAATGATAAATTGGTCTAACACTCAGATCACAGTGGAATATAATCATTACCCTCAATTTGGAACAGAAATGTTGAAATCCTAGTAGAATCAGCTAAAAGGTGAAATGATAAATTGCATTGTTCTGTTGCCTCTTTAAAAATTATATAGTCTACAAAAGGCAGTCTGTGTTGTTCCTTCTTCAAAGGCTCTGCTGAGTGAAATAAAAGTGAAATTCCTGGTAAAATCAGTTTTTCAAGTGTCTTTTTGAGATTGTCCAAGCAAGAACAGCCTCCAGCTCTGTGTTCTTATTTTCTCTCCTCACTCCCATGAAACATCATGATGCTTTGATTAAAAAACTCCTTCTATAAAAGATTTAAAATTCACTTTTTATTAAAAAACAGGCGGTGATTAGATAACAGTAGAAAAACACAAATAAAAAGTCTGTGTGTTTGACAATTTTTTTTTCAACAAGTGGCCAAATTATTGCTCTGAGTTACATTTGTCATAAAGCAAAGCCAGATGCTCTGCCTTAAAAAAAAAAAATCCACAATTGATCCAATTTCTGATTTAAGATCTGATGCAATGGGAGGAAAACCAACTGCAGGAGTGAAATCCATCCAAATAGGCTTCCAGGAGATGTGCAGGCAGTGGCAGGAGGAAGGAATGGGGGAGAAAAAACCTTTTAACACAATTTTTTCTTCAGTACAGCCCTGGTTTTTTGGTGACTGTGCCAGAGGGACATTTACAGGCACTGAGACCTGCTTGATCCTTCAGCTCCTGTTAAGGAAATCCAACCTGTGGCCTAGTTAATGATATTAACACTTCCACAAATCATTTATTCATCCTTTTTAACAGAGTTTCATGCCTCTGCCTCTATTTCAAGTGGCTCCTAATAACAAAATAGGGTTGTTATAGACAACTGTTTGTCTATAACATTGTTTGTCTATAACAATTGATTGTTAAAGACAATAGTTTGTCCATAACATTTTGTCTATAACATTTTTTTTGTCTATAACAATTGATTAAGACAATAGTTTGTCTATAACTTTTTTTGTCTATAACATTTTTTGTCTACAACAACTGATTGTTAAAGACAATAGTTTGTCTATAACATTTCTTTTGTCTATAACTTTTTTTTGTCTACAACAATTGATTGTTAAGACAACAGTTTGTCTATAACACTTTGTCTATAACATTTTGTTTGCCTATAACACTTTGTTTGTCTATAACTTTTTTTTGTCTATAACTTTTTTTCTGTCTATAACAACTGATTGTTAAAGACAATAGTTTGTCTATAACATTCTGTTTGTCTATAACAATTGATTGCTAAAGACAATAGTTTGTCCATAACATTTTGTTTGTCTATAACATTTTTTTTGTCTATAACAATTGATTGCTAAAGACAATAGTCTGTCTATAACATTTTGTGTGTCTATAACTTTTTTTTTTTTTTTGTCTATAACATTATTTTTTTTTTTGTCTATAACAATTGATTGTTAATAGTTTGTCTTTGCTCTCCAGGTGAGCATGGGTGCCACAGTTCTGGAGCAGATTTCCACCAGGGAAAACATCTCCATTCCCAGCTGGAAAGGGGGCTGCAGGTAAACAGCACGAGGTGAGGCTGTTCTGAAGCGAGTACAGAAATATGTGAGCTAATTGCAATGATTGAAATGGCAGAGGATAATGCTGAAGGGTCCCTTTGTGCTGAAATGTGTGCACAGGACCCAATTGTGGGACTCGGCCCAGGTCACTGCGCGGGGACAAAATGAGTGTGAAGAGCTCCTTCATCCCTAATCATCCCCAGACAAAAAGGGGCACCTTTTATTCCTGCCCCCAGCTCCACGGGGAGGTTGGATGGACTCTGTGCTCCTCAACAAAAGTGTGGTGGAGCAGACAACAGCTGCAGCATTTCCTCTTCAAATTCCGAGGTTGGTAATGGATGTAGAGAGGGGGTTTCATATGTGTGTGCTGTGATATTTGCTCTGCTTAATGGACTGCACTGGAGTACTTACTGGGCTAAGTTCAAACAAAATAAAATCAAATTTCCATTTAATGAAGAGCCTCACATTCAGCACAGTATTCAGTCCAAAAAAATTACTAAAAATTAGAGCATGTTTCTAGTACAATTAACATCATTTGCACTCACAATAAAATATTCAATAACTGGCCATTTTGCTTGTTGAGGAGGTGAATAAAAGCATGCTATTAATCATTTAGCCTTCATTTGTTTGTCATTTTATTTTAAGTAGACTATTAAATTGAAACTGCACATTGTTATTACTTCGGGTTTAATGTAATCCCTTTAAACTCGAGAATTATTCCCAATTTATCCAGGGTTAAACCTTCCATGCATATGACAGGATATTCAATTTTATTTGATGTATCCAGTTAATGCTTTCTGAAGGATGTTTAAATGTGGCCTTGAGGAACATCAGGTTAAAAGTGTCAGAATTATTCCACTCCACTGAAGTTTTTGCCTTACCTTCCACTGCCATAAATCTTTTGTCTTCCTTTCTTATTTGTGTCACACTCAGCTCCTTTCTCATCAGAGCTCATCTCCTCCAAGCTGTCCTCTTCCAAGCTGTCATCCTCCAGGATGTCACCAGCATCCTGATTTTCCAGGATGCTCTGCTGGTCCTGCCTCTCCTTTTCCAGGCTCTCAGAGTCACATTCCTGGGAATCCTCCAGGCTGGAGGCAGAGCTCCTTTCCCTTTCCCAGCTGGCAGGTTGGAAAACGGGTGGCACGAGGATTTTTGGAGGGACATGGATGTTATTGCTGGTGTGAGTGTGTGGGGAAGAGACCAAAGTGTATTTCATGTTGGAAGGATTCATCCCATGGTTTGCACTGATGGTTCACACCAGCCCTGTGTTTGGAGAACAAATAAACATAAAGCATGGTAATAATATTTGAAAGCTGTATTTTGGGGGCTACCATTGGCTCAGGCTCAGAATTTGATCTTCTGTTGTTCAAACAATTCCCTATTCTCATCTGCCCCACTGATTTTCCTTCAGGCAATAATGTCAAGGTCTCTACATATCAAATACAGGATTCATTGCTATGAAATCTCAACTATTGGTGGTAATAAACTATGCAAAAACAGCTTGTCACAAAGAAAATGAAGCTGAGACAAAACATCTGTTATCTGTTAACTTCTGAGAGTTAAAATGAATTTTGTTTGTTCTCTGTGCAATTTTATACTCCCTGGACATGTAAGATCAGCAAGAAGGTGTGACAGGGAACACAGTGAGAACTGGAGCTCTTTCCAAATTAGCATGAGAGATTCTTTACACTCGGTTGAAGTGTTCAGAAGTCGTTTGCACTGCCAGATATTCACAAATCGAAGTGGCAGGGAGGAAAAGGAGTGTGCTGTGCTGACATGTGAGTTAGACACAGCACATCCTGGGGACCAGCATGGTTAGAGGTGAACAGACAGTGTCACTTCAGGAACTGGGGATAAATAATTTCGGATATTTTAGCCCTGTTGGTCACACCCGAGTTCACCCTGGCATCTGGACAGTCCTCTGTGTCCCCTGTGTCCCCTGTGTCCCCTGCTCCCGTCAGTGAGCACTGCAGGGCCTGGGATGGGCAGGGAAGGTGGAATCTGCTGGCCTGGAGCAGGACCTCAGCCCCCAGAGGAAAGCCACTGTGTCCCTGTCCCTATCCCGTGTCCCTGTCCCTATCCCGTGTCCCTGTCCCTATCCCGTGTCCCTGTTCCCGTGTCCCAATCCCATGTCCCTGTCCCTATCCTGTGTCCCTATCCCGTGTCCCTGTTCCCGTGTCCCTGTTCCCGTGTCCCTGTCCCTATCCCGTGTCCCTGTCCCATGTCCCTGTCCCTGTTCCCGTGTCCCTATCCCGTGTCCCTGTCCCTGGTTCCCGTGTCCCTGTTCCCATGCCCCTGTTCCCGTGTCCCTGTCCCTGTTCCCGTGTCCCTATCCCGTGTCCCTGTCCCCGTGTCCCTGTCCCCGTGTCCCTGTCCCTATCCCGTGTCCCTATCCCGTGTCCCTGTCCTTGTCCCCGTGTCCCTGTCCCGTGTCCCTGTCCCCGTGTCCCAATCCCGTGTCCCTGCTCCCGTGTCCTTGTCCCCGTGTCCCTGACCCTGTTCCCGTGTCCCTGTCCCTGTTCCCGTGCCCCTGTTCCCGTGTCCCTGTCCTGTATCCCTGTCCCTGTGTCCCTGTCCCTATCCCGTGTCCCTGTTCCCGTGCCCCTGTTCCCGTGTCCCTGTCCCTATCCCGTGTCCCTATCCCGTGTCCCTGTGTCCCTGTCCCTATCCCGTGTCCCTGTTCCCATGTCCTTGTTCCCGTGTCCCTGTCCCCGCGCTCTCACCCCGCTGTTTCTGTGTCCCTGTCCCTGGTTCCCGTGTCCCTGTTCCCGTGTCCCTGTCCCTGGTTCCCGTGTCCCTGTTCCCGTGTCCCTATCCCGTGTCCTTGCCCCGTGTCCCTGTCCCTACCCCGTGTCCCTGTTCCCGTATCACTGTCCCTATCCCGTGTCCCTGTCCCGTGTCCCTGTCCCCGGTCTCTCACCCCGCCGTTCCCGGCCCATTCCCGGCCGTGCCCGCTCCGTTGTCACGGTAACCCTTGAGGACGCGGCCGCACCCACCGGGCGGGGGGGGGCTCGGTTCCCCCCGTCCCGTGAGCACGATGGTAGCGCCCGGGAGCCGCCGCTTTGCGCTGACAAACAGAAATATTTCCATTGAAATATGGATTTATTTCCATTGAAATACGGATTTATTTCCACTGGAAAACGGAATACGCCGGGGCTTTAATCTCATTCGGTATTCAAACCCCGTTTTTCATCATTTTTTCGTACTTTCAGTGAGAAATAATAGTCTCGAATGAGTTTTATTTAATGAGACTCATGAGATTTACAGTGTCCGGTTCTGGGCTTCTTGGAGCAGGAAAGATAGGGAGGAACTGGAGGGGAAGAACTTCTGTCCATGGAGGTGTCAGAGCCTTGGAACAGCTGCCCAGGGAGTTTTGGAGCCATCCCAACCTCACCTGGATGTGTCCCTGTGTCAGTGCTCAGGTGACCCTGCCTGGCTAGGGGGGTTGTTCTGGGTGATCTCCAGAGCTCCCTTCCCACCCCAATTCTATTCTGTGAGTCTGCAAACGACAAAAAAATCGTTGTAATTCACATTTCCTTTATTTTAGGGATTCGTTTTTACCTTTCTGGAACGGGAAGAGTTCCTGTAAAGTCCCGGAGAACTCCCAGCTCTCCTGCTGCCCCCGTTCCAAGATTTGAGCAGTCCCATGTGGAACACCCCCTTCGTGTCTAAAGACTTCACAGAATCATCAAATAGAATAATTTGGGTTGGATTTCTGGGGTTTTTTTAAAACCCTTTGGACATCAGGCTGCACCCCAGCTTGGCTAAATCCAAGTGGAAGTCCAGTTTTGGGGTCAGAGGGAGAAAATAAAAGTCACAGTTGATTTGTTTGTACATGGGAGATTCCCTGCTCAGCCTCGTTGTCACAGAGGAGGTGACAGAATCAATCATAAATATCTTCATTTGGGATGTCCTCAGAGGTCCCTGATGAGCTGTTTGTGGTTCATGAATCCCCTGAGGGTTCCAGGGGGATCAGTCCAGGTTTCCAGGAGCACCAGTCCCATCTCCCTGTCCTGCTGGGTGACAAAACCACCCCAGGTGCCTTTGGGATGGAGCTCCTTGTCCCTTCTGCTCCTTGAAATCAAGATCCCTGAAAACTTTGATACAAATATCAGGAAACTGCAGTTTCCTGCAGCTTTTCCCACAGTTACACATCTGTCTCCCTTCCACACTCAAATATTTTCTCACTTATTGCCAGGTTTTTGTCACCTGGATTCTTCTCTGGGCTTTCCGGATTCTTTTCTGGGGTTTCCAGATTCTTCTCTGAGGTTTCCACATGTCCTTCTGTCACATATTGCACGTTGGATTTGGGATTTGCAGCTAAAACACAACACATATTTATTATTTATTATTTATTATTAATGGCTGCCACCTGCTCTGGCCACAGTCAGCAGCAATTAAATAAAACAAGAATTATTTATGTTAATTAAAGCTTTTTACCTTGTCCACTCTTCTCATGGCCTGGGCTGTCTTCGTTAGATCTGGATTTATAACTCTCCAGTGTCTGCTCTGAAACATCATTTTCTGTGGAAAAAAACAAATTTAATTACGAGAATGAATTTTTTTCCCCATTATTTCTTTTCCTTGAGCATAAAAATCCTGAGAAAAGAGTAGCAAAAAGGCGGATAAAAAAATCCTGAGAGAAGAGTTATAAAATGGGGATTAAAAATTCTGAGAGAAGAGTTATAAAATGGGGATTTCATCAGCCTGACCACCTCAGGGATGGGATTGAGCCAACAATTCCAAGGCCAGCCCTCACCTCTCTTCCACACCCCGTGGGCTTTCTTCAGCTTCACCATGAACAGCAGGACAATGATGAGCAGCACGAAAATCAGAGCAGCCACCAGGCTGGGAAGCAGGAGATTCTTCTCCTTCTTCACCCTGCCTTTGGAGTCAGGATTTTGCTCTGGAAGAGAGATTTATGTTGTTAAATGTCCTGTGAGTCTCTGGTAATTAAGAATGATTTCACCTGGTAATTAAGTCTCTGGTAACTAAGAATAATTTCACCTGGATGAACATGGTGGGAGAGCAGAATTCACCCAATGGGCTGGGAAGAATTCACCTTCATGAATGTGCATAATGAATTTATCCACATATAATGAATTATATTATTCACAAATAATGAATTCACACTCATTAAGTTTTGGACTCAATTTTAGGATGCGAGGTCAAGTTTTTTGTGGCATGAACAAGAAAAAATGATTGAACTGGGTGGCCTTGTGCTTTGGCCCAGCAAACAGTAAAATTGAGCTTTTCTTTGGATGCTGCCAATGGTTGTGCCTCTGTGGCATTCCCCAGGATTAGAGAATTAACTTGTCAGTTGCTTTGGCCCAGCAAACAGGACAATTTAGCTTTCATTATTATTTTTTTTGGATGATAGGAATAATTGTGTTTCTGTGGCCTCCCCCAGGATTAGAGCATTAACCTGTCAGAAGATTTGGAGGGGGTTTGTGGTCAGAGAGGATCAGAGAGGTTTGGAATTCAGAGAGAATCGTGGCAGGTTTGGAAACTCCTTGAAGTGCTCGTACCGAGGGTGAAGGTGGAAATCACTGTTCTGTTTTCACATGCTGGTGGCACCTCTGTCCTGGGAGGTTCCTCCTCAGTGCCGTTTTCACTGGGTGCTGTTCCAGTCCCTGCAGGAAAATAAAGGAGAACAAAATTTCTCTGAAGGGATGTTTAAGAAATTCCCAGGAGCTTCAGGGCATCAGTTACTGCCCCTGATGTAAGGTCTGCACTCACTTCCCTAACTCTGCATTTAATTTTACTCTTTGTATTTTATTATTTAGAATATTTTGTATTTTATTATTTAAAATAATTCATATTTTATTTATTATTTAATTGTATTTATATGTATATATTTAATATTTATTAACACATTGTTAGAGAAACAATTTACAGCCAAATTAAAACCAAGCTGAGCTCGGTCATTTTGGAACTTTCAGGGCATCAGGTTCTGCCCCTGATGTAAGGTCTGGGCTCACTTCCCTAACTCTGTGTTTAATTTTATTCTTTGTGTTTTATTATTTAAAATATTTTGAATTTTATTATTTAAAATATTTTGTGTTTTATTATTTTAAATACTTTATATTTTAATTTATTTATTATTTAATTGTATTAATAAATATATTTTTTAATATTTATTAACACGTTGTTGGAGAAACAATTTACAGCCAAATTAAAACCAAGCTGAGCTTGGTCATTTCGGAACTTTCCTCATCCATCAGTTTGCTCCTCCTGCCTGAAAAACCAGCAGTGATCAGAAATCCTCCTGCTTACAGCAGATATTTTGATATTCATGTCCTTAACCCCTCCTTCCCTGTTCTTTGCCACCACCCCCAGTGTCTGATGAGGGAATTTCTCACCATTGAAACCCCCAGAAGTTGATGAACCTCCCAAATCTCCTGCTGTTGTTGTTCCTTCAGTCCCTGTGCAGACAGAGAGGTGAGCTCTGATTTCTTATGGACACAGACAACACATCCTTATGTGTAATTACACATAATATATAAATATAGATAATAAATACATAAATATATGTAAACATTAACTTTGTTTTTCAGTGCTGAAATGATGGTGCGTGCTGTGTGCACCGAAATTAATAAGAGATTTATTTTGCATTAAAAAGAGATTTTCCTTTCCTTTTCACACCCAGTAAAAGCCACAGAATTGAAGAGTGGTTTGGGTTGGAAGGGACCTGAAAATTCCCTCTGGTTCCATCCCCTCTTAAAAAATTCAGGAAAAATTCAGGAAAAAAAATCCCTTTCCATGAGTGTTGTCCTGACGCATGTCAGGATTTATCAGACGAGGGTTTATCAGCATGTTTTCATTTTGTGCTCTTTGCCATCGCTGATACATCACTTTTAAACCAATAGAAACAAAGAGTTGGGGCGTTTTTAAAGCAGCAGTTTTGTCACTGCATGGCCTGTCATGCTAAGGAGGTGCAAAACTCTTGGAGGGGCTTTTGGGCGATTTATTTGGGCTGTGGAGCTTTTGATTGTGCTGGAAAAAAACCCAAAACAAACAAAACAAACCCCCTAAAAAAAACCAAAAGAAAAAAAACCAAAAAAAACCAAACAACAACAACAACAAAAAAACAACAACTAACAAACCCCACAAAAACCCAAAAATAACTCCTGATTTGGGAAAGCGCGGGCTGGTGGCAGCACGGATGAAGAGTTGTTGCGCAGTGCCATCTAGTGCAGCCCACCCGGAGCATCCCAGCCTGGTTCCTATCCTGCTCGTGCCCTTCTTCCTCCAAAGGAGAGGGGTTTTGGCTGGGAAATGAGGGAACAAGCAGGGAATGCTGTGCCCTGTGCCCCAAACTCCTGTGCCCGACAGCATTGCTGTGCTCGTCATTTCTGGTTTGATAAATTCAGGTGGCCGAGACCAAACTCACCCTTAGATGTGACATCTGTGAGGTTTGGCTGGGCTGGCGCTGAGCTGGGAACTGCTGATTCTTCTGGGGATGCAGGGCTGGAAACTTCTGGATCTTTTGGAGATGCAGAGGGGCTGGAAACTTCTGAATCATTTTGGGATGCAGAGGGGCTGGTACCTCCTGGATTCTCCGGGGATGCAGAGGGGTTGGAAACTTCTGGATTCTCTGGGGATGCAGAGGGGCTGGAAACTTCTGGATCATTTTGGGATACAGAGGGGCTGGTACCTCCTGAATTGTCTGGGGATGTAGAAAGGTTGGAAATCTTTGGATCTTCTGGGGATGCAGAGGGGCTGGCACCTGCTGGATTCTCTGGAGAATTGGGAACTGTTGGATTCTCTGAAGGGCTGGGAACTTCTGTCTGCTCTGACAGCTTGTTTGGTTGTTTGCAGCCTAAAGAAACCACCCAAAAATTGACAAAAATCAGAAGAGGTTTTGCCACCGAGCAGATCTTTGAAAATCTACCCTGCCCTGCTCTGTGCCTTGGGTGGTTTGGGTTTTCTGTCTGATCAAGGGTTTCACTTTCAGTCCCATCCTCCCACCCTCAGCTTTCCTGTCCTCGGGAGATATTTAATGCTCTGAAATGAGGAATAAACAAACCACTGCTGTGGGGGGCTTGGGGCAGGTGCTGCTGCTCAGATCTGCCCCCGAGGAACAACCCCAACCCCTTTCTGCCCCAGGTTCCTCGCTTAAAAGCAGATCCCACACTCAGGGCTGCAGACTCTGTGTGAATCTGCAGAATTCTCAACACCTCGGGGCACTAAAATTGTCGAGGCAGAGCTGGAGGAGCTGCAGTACCTGTGCTGGGCAGGTCCTGGAAGGGGAAAGATGCCACCAGCCTCCCTCCCCCGAGGGCAGGGTGCTGGATGATGCAGCTGGCTGTCACTTTGGGGCTGTAGCTGAGGATCCTCAGGGTGCTGCTCGTGCTCCATTTCCTCCCATCAGCTCCCAGCTGGTGCCTGGTGTCACCTGCACATTGGGAGAAAAAAAAATGTGAGGGCTTCTAGTCCAGAGAAATAAATAAAATCATTTATATCGCCCTGAAATCCTGTTCTCCTCCAGCACAGGTTGGACTCTTCCCCTTTTCCAGCTACTGGAAGTTGAACATGAGGATTCCTTGCCTTGCCACAAGGAATTAGGGGGAGTCTGATGGGATTCCCAGCCCTCCAGGCAATACTGATGATATGGAAAAATAAAGTTGTGCTTGATGTGCCCAGAGATGTGTTTGAACAGCCCTGGTGGAGAGGGAGGTGTTTCAGATGTTTACCTGAAGGGCACAAATATTTCTGTTTATAATGCAGAGCTTCTGATGCCTCCCCTTGCTCTGGTACTTTTAAATGAAAGAAATGCCCTATTTCCAAATGAACCTTTACAGATCAGCATTTCTCAACCCTCTTTCCATCCCCAGCAGGGCCAGGTGAGAGCTCCAAAAGGATTTCAGAGTAGTTTTGCAGGGAAGGAAATTATCTCTGTCAGCACCAGCTCAGTAATTACAGCTGGTTTGCCCCTGCTGAGCCCTGGTGCAACTGAGGTGTTGCCAGTAATTAAGATTTATTAGCTATTTTCTGATTAGTGTAAATATTTGCAGGAAATTATTAAAGCTGGGAATGGAAGGGGAAGGAAGGAAGGAAGGAAGGAAGGAAGGAAGGAAGGAAGGAAGGAAGGAAGGAAGGAAGGAAGGAGAGTTACTCCAAACCTTCAAAAAATAGAGAAAAACACATTCAGAAATTTGAGAAATAGTGGATTAGGGCAATGATATTTTATCTTTCAAACAATTAAATTTGTGTCTCATGATGCAAATATTGCTGCTCTGAAGGCCAGCCCCAGATAAACCAACCCAGCAGACACAGCTCAGGTATTTCCTCCTCTCCAAAGGCAAGGAGGAGATAAAGATAAGCAGAGCTTTTTTGTTAAAATATTGGAGAAATGCATGGCTGGCTTGAAGGAGGTGTTTAGTGCCTGAACTCTGCCTTGTGATGTCACAAATAATTCACTTTATCAGCGTGGTTTCAGGCTTGGGGAGCCCCCTGGTTTTAGGAAACCACTGTGAGAAAGAGAGATAAAAATCAGGGGGGAAATATTGAGGTTTTTATGATTTCCCAGCTGGTATTCCCCAGGCCCTCACCCTCACACACAGCCCAGCTCTTCCCAAACACAGGAATTAAAAACCTGCTTTTCCACCATCCATGCAGTCCTTTTTTGCATTAATACCCATTTATCTGCCAACCCGATTAATTTTTATTATTAACTCTCCTTTCTGTCTATTTTCAGGCCACAAAACACAATTCTCTGCTGTTTTCTAGAGCTCTTATTTAAAAATAAACCATCTTGGGGCAGGGGAGGTTACAGGTTCAGCTTTAAATACGTTGCCTGATGATGCAAAACACGAGTAAGAGCTTGCTGATGTGTGAAAGAAAAGACATTTGCATCCCTGAGTGTTTTTCTCACATTTTTGATGCAGATGTGCACTGGAGCTGATAAGGCAGTGATTTTTAGAATAATGTTATTTATAGCACTGTTAGAATGGCAGTTATTTGTGCAGCAGACAGGTTAAAGGAGGAGAAAGGCTGCTGGGGCTTTGAAAATCCAGGGTTTGGGGCTGCTTTGTCCCATTTTTATCCCATTTGGTGCTGAGATTCCAGGGGTTTGGACTAATTTTATACCAGTGGAATTCAATCCTGAGGTTCCAGAATTTTGGGTTTATTTTATCCCAGTGGAATTTTGTGTTGATGTTCCAGGATTTTGGGTTTATTTTATCCCAGTGGAATTTAGTGCTGAAATTCCAGGGGCTTGGGTTTATTTTATTCCACTGAAATTTAGAGTTGAGGTTCCAGGATTTTGGGTTCATTTTATCCCAGTGGAATTCAATGATGAGGTTCCCAGTGGGATTAAGTGCTGAGGTTCCAGGATTTTGGATTTATTTTACTCCACTGAAATTTAGAGTTGAGGTTCCAGGGGTTTGGTTCAATTCATCCCAGTGGAATTCAGTGCTGAAGTTCCAGGATTTGGGGTTTATTTTATCCCAGTGGAATTTTGTGTTGAGGTTCCCAGTGGAATTCAATGCTGAAGTTCCAGGGGTTTTAGTTCATTTTATCTCTGTGGAATTCAGTGCTGAAATTCCAGGACTTTGGGCTTATTTTATTCCACTGAAATTCAGAGTTGAGATTCCAGGGGTTTTGGTTCATTTCATCCCAGTGGAATTTCTTGCAGAGGTTCCAGGATTTTGGCTTTATTTTATCCCACAGGAATTTCATGCTGACTGTTCCCCAGACCTCCACCAAGCTGCAGGTCTGAGTGACAAACCCAGCTGCTATTTCACCCTCCAGTACCTTTAAACCACCCAAAACTGACAAAATCCCCAAATTTTAGTGCTCAGTCCGTGGTCTTTGAGCTCTTACCTTGGAGCTCTATCCCGTTGTCCAACAGCCAGGAGATCTGGGGCTGGGGTTTGCACCCCTGGGTGTGGCAGGAGAGTTTGATGCCTCTTCCTGAGCCCTGGGATACTTCCAGCACTGGGTGGGAAGGAGCAGCTGCAGCAGGAAGATTTAGGATCAGTTTAGGGGCATTTTCGACTCGTTTTTATGAGCTTTATTGGAGGGGACTGTGTTTTATCTTCTTTTCCAGGTTCTGGATTAAATGCTCAAGATGGCTCAATTACATGTTCGGACTCAGATGTTTCTTAATTCTTATCTATATTAATTATCTATTATCTTCTTATCTATAGCACAGTCTCACAAACTGTGATTTTACCTTGCTAGATAGCAAGGTAAAAAATAGCCCCTATCTGTCTCTACAAGGCCTTTTAAACACAAACTGTCCAATTATGAAATGACACCTAAATTATTTTGACTTTTAACCCAATAACCAACCACCCGTGGTCTGTAATGTGGATTTTTCTACCCAATTACAAAACACCACCCAGACCATGAAGAGGAAGGTGAAAAAGAAGGACTCAGCCTCTGCCCTAAATCCTCCATCTTGCTTTGTATATATATTACTGTATTCTAAACCCTTAAACTCTGAGTTTTCCACCCTGGGATATCACACACTTCTATCCAAACTCCACACCCACAATCCCAGTGCTGGCACTCAATTTTGGGAGCCTTTTCCACGGCCTCAGGTGAAATGCAGTGTTTGCTTGGGGGTCAGTGCCTGTGAGCACAGAAAGCCTGAAATTCCCAATGCCCAGGGTTCCAGCAGGACTGAGCTAAAAGCAAAACGTTGTGTGAGCACCATGGGAAAATTCAGGTCTGGATTTGAGGCGCTGGCTCTGTTCTGCTCCTCTGGAAAAAAACAAACGAACAAACAGTGGAGGGAACTCACCCAAAATCTGAACATCCTGGCTCTTGTTTTTGAAGGTGCTGCTGTAGGAGAAGCAGCTGTAAATTCCTGCATCCTGCACTGTCACGTTGGACAGCTGGATGGACAATTCATCCTTGGAGTAACGGAGGAGTTTGTACCTCTGGTCTCTTAAAACTGCCAGGAAAAAAAAAAGCCAGCACATCATGGGGTGGTCAAGGAGAGGAAGTCAAAGCATGAGGAGAGTTTTTATTTCATGGCGTTTCAAAATGTCAAGTTTTTAATGAAAGCATCACTTAGGGCACCTCTACTGTCCTTTCTCTGTCCACTTTCTAATCTTTAATTCTCTCCTCCTACTGTATAATTTACAGGAATCCTCAGAGTCAGCCCAACAAGTCCATGGACTTTTCCCACAGTTGCAGCACAGAATATGCAACTTTCTGCCCTTAAATTGAACTGAAACTGGGGGTTTTTACAATCATCAGGGGGACAGAGGCCTCAAAAACTCTCTTTTTATTTTATTTATTTTTTTTTTAACTGAGGTTTTGACAAAATACTGAGCTGGGAGGAAATCCCAGCAATTTCTGGATTAAATATTAAAGGATTTTGAGACCGTCATGGTGTAAGACTCATAACTGAGCTGTCATATTTGTAAATATGACAAAACTGGAGGGAACTGATTCCCAAAGTGGTTCACTGGAGAAGCAACGTGACAGAGGCTGCCAGTGGTGACTCAGATGAAGAATGAAAACCTTCAGTGCAGTGCCAGCTTTGTTTTCTCCCTAAACAAGGGGGAGAAACCTTCCTTTTGTATTAAAAAGGAAAATATTCAGTGTGCCTCAACTTCTCCAGAGTCCAAATGCTTTGGGAGCTCCAATCCTTGTGGGAGTTGCTCCAATGGATACTCAGCTCCTTCCCTACCCCTGATAAATTTCCTACCTCTATGGTATAAAATACTGAGAGCAAAAAATACTAAGAATATAAACATACATAAAAAAATGGAGATAATTGATGGAGAGGTGACTTCGTCCAAGGTCATGTGAGTAAATAATCAGATTATTTGCCTGCAGCAGGGGAGAGGAACTCCTACCACAGCCTGCTGGGGATTCTGGGGAGCCAGGATTCCCAACAGCACAGCGTGGGTTGCAATAAACCCATTTCCCATAAGGATCAGCCCCATGGATCAGCCTCATTTCCCTCATGGATCAGCCCCATTTCCTCGTGGATCAATCCATGGATCAGCCCCATTTCTCACATGGATCAGCCCCATGGATCAGCCCCATTTCCCTCATGGATCAGCCCCATTTCCCACATGGATCAGCCCCATGGATCAGCCCCATTTCCCACATGGATCAGCCCCATTTCCCTCATGGATCATCCCCATTTCCCACATGGATCAGCCCTATGGATCAGCCCCATTTCCTCCATGGATCATCCCCATTTCCTTCATGGATCAGCCCCATTTCCCACATGGATCAGCAAATGGCCCAAACTGATCAAAGAGTGCAAACCCGTGACCACTGTCCATTTTGGGTGTAGCCCCTGGGGGGGCTTTGTCTGCCCTAAATGTACCTGAAGGCCCTTGCATAAATAGAAATAAACTGCTTTTTACTCTCTTAATTCTGTCTGGCCTCTGTTTTTAGGTAGCCCCAAAAGGCCTCAGTTTCTGGTGACCATGAAAGGACAGGGAGGCCTCTGAAGGACCCTCTGCACCAAGCAGGACCCAGCTCCAACCCCTCCACCACGGGGAATTTTGGCATCAGAGTCCCCCTGGCCGGGGTGGCAGCAGGGCCAGCTCAGTGTCCCCCAGCCCTGGTGGGAAGTGCCACCAGACTGGGGTTTCACACTTACCCTGCTGGGCGTTGAAGAAAATGGTGAAACCCCGAGGGTTTAACCACTGCAGGGTAGAGTTTTTGCTGTTGCTGGGGGTGCTGAAGGTGCAGTGAAGATTTAGGTTTTCTCCTTCCTTCAGAGTCACAGTGGCAGCCCCTGGAAACCCCCCTGCCATGCACCAGGGGAAAAAAAAAACAAGTGGGAAATGGTGACATGAAGCAAAGTAGGGGTATTTTGCACAGAGCAATGTGTTAATTTTCCTTTTTCTCAATGGTTTTTTAAAATATTTCTACATTGCCAGTATGGTGTTGTAGGGATATAAATAAATTATTGTCATTGGACAGGTCATCACAGGCACTGTGTGACAAAGGTTTGGGATCTTCATTTGCCAGCACGACCAGATTAAATTATTAAACCAATCTTATTAAACCAATTATTGTCATTGGACAGGTCATTGCAGGCACTGTGTGACAAAGGTTTGGGATCTTCACCTGCCAGCACGACCAGATTTAATTATTAAGCCAGTTTTAGTTATTAGCCAAGAAAGTATTTCATTATTAGCCAATAAAGAACTGAAGGAGACCCATTTCATGCATTCTCTCCTCGCGTTTAAACACAAACATTCAATTTTCACTTATTTCATTATTATAACTAAATAATTTTTAAGGTCCTTTCCAACCCAAGCCATTCTCTGATTTTATGTCCCATTCTGGAGCTGTTTTTGCTCAGTGTGTGGCTGAGCAGTGACAGATTTCCCAACACCTCTAAAAATAAGGCATTTTTATTCAGAAATGAAACTTCTTTTGGGAAAAAAGACCCCAAACCTGGCCTGGCACAGGTTGCTAAAATGAAATTTCACTCTCTCTTCTCCCTGCTCATTTCTCAGGCAAGCAGTAAAACGTGTTTTTTCTCTCCAGACATTCTAAGGCAGATAAAACACTTTGTGAAAATATTTGATGACCTGGAATGAATTGCCTTCTCCAGACAAAACCCGTGCCCTGGAGAATGCTAAGATTGGTGTCTGGCTTGGAGTTAAGTAAATAGGCAGCAGGAGAGTTTTGTTTTCATTCCTGTTTTGTGTGTTTTGATTTGATTTTCCAGGTAGCCATCGGCTGCCAGTTCCCACTGCAGTTTGGGGAAATGAACCTTTCTGGGTTTCGGGGAAGATTTTCAGGCTCTTAAAAATTTGAAATTGCTCAGAAATGAAGTGTTTGGTTTTTTTTTTTTTTTTTTGTTTTTTTTTTAATGTTTTGTTTTGGTTTTTTTGTTTTGTTTTTTGGTTTTTTTTTGTTTGTTTGTTTGTTTTTTTCTGGAGCTGATTTTTATACCTCTAGAATCAGCTTTGTCTCCTTGTAAGACAGCAGCTCCCCGTGGGAATTGTGGCCATGCGTGTCCTTGAGAGGAGCTGTGGCAGGAGGTGAGAGTTGTTTAGAGGCAGCTGGGGGCTGGCTGTGGTTTTCCACAGGCCCCTCGGGTATTTCTGTCCCCGTGCTGGTTTCCTGTCACTAGCAGCAGCAGCGTGGGGTCTGGCACATCACACCTTTGGGGGTGAGAGAGGCAAGGCTGAGCAAGAAGAGGTGGGGGTGATTTATAAATGGAATTTCCAAGGGAGACCACTGGAAAATGGGTTTTATTCAGAGCATGACTCACAGGGCAGCTCTTCCCTGCACAGAGGCTCTGCTCTGCAGCCTCTGTGGTCACTAAAAGTGACCATTAAATGGTCCCCAAGGCAACTCCAAGGATGGTGGCTTTTCTACCATGTGGAGCCCACCTGGAAAAACCACTCTGCCATCAAGTGATGGATCCACTTTCTTGGCAAGAAAGGGCAGCAATTTGGTGCTGGAAATTGCAGAATTCACCCAGCAGAGTGGCTCTACTGTTGCTGGTTGCTGCTGTTCTTGGAGCCCCCCAGGAAGTGACTGAGAGCTCCTTGCACTGAGACTTGCACTGAGAGCATTGGTGCAGAGTTATGTGTGACCCTGTGAACCTCAGTCACACCATCGAATGAGTTAGTTTGGGTACAGAGTTATCTGTGAGCCTGTAAGCCACACTAACTCTGTTTAATGAGTGAGTTTTAGTTTTGGTGCAGGGTTATCTGTGAGCCTGTAACCCACAGAGCCATCCTGTTTAATATTAGTTTTGGTGCAGGGTTATCTGTGACCCTGTAACCCACACTCACTCCGTTTAATGAGTGGTTTTGGTGCAGAGTTATCTGTGGCTCTCTAAGCCACACTCACCCCATTGAATGAGTTAGTTTGAGCACAGAGTTACCTGTCAGTCTGTAACTCACTCTCACCCCCTTTAATGAGTTCGTTTTGGTGCAGGGTTATCTGTGGGCCTGTAACCCACAGAGCCAGCCCGTTTAATGAGCTTGGTCCTGGCTGCTGACCTGTGGATGGAGCTGAATTAATTCTGGAAGCCAAGGCAGCAGCTACAAACTCAACCTGCAGGAGTCTCTGGCGAAATGGGGGAGAGGGGTTGTACTGAGAATTAGCAAATTGGCAGAACAGCCCTGCACTGGTTTCTGCTCCAGGGTCCCTCAGGGAGGGAGAGGGAATATTGCTCCTGCCCCAGGATCGTGCACCCATTTCTCCTGCAAAGCTCAGGAGTGAAGCCTGCAGGATCCTGGGTGTGGATTCCTGCCTTGCTCCTTCCTTCCTTGGATCTTCTGTTAGATCCTTCTTAGATCCTCTGACTGTTTGACATAGTCAGATATGAACCTGTCACACTCTCCTGTGTCTGAAGGGCAAAGGAGATCTAAATAAGCTGCCTCCTCTAGCAGGAGATGGAGCACCTAAAGCTTTTCTTTTTCAAAGTACTGTGCAAGTTCCCCCTAAACTGCTCTGACTTCCATCAGTCTCTTTTTTCACCATGCATGAACACAGGCTCCCTTGGATTCCTGCCCCGGGCCAAGGCAGCAGTAATCCTCTGTCCAAATTTAAGGCAGAATCTTTTGATACCCCGACTTTGTCACCTCAAGAAACTTGGTCTTACTGATCCTGGGTTTAGGAGTCAGAGAGCTCCGGGAATGGGGTGACAAAATGTTGTTTTGTCACTGAGAGACCAACGGGACAGCCTTGAGCTGTGTGCTGGAGCTCTGGGCAGAGTTTTCCCAGCAGGAAAAGGAGAGGTGGGAGGAGAGAAGCCAGTCTTACCTTGCAGCAGGAGCAGAGGCACGGCGAGCAGCACCCCGGGGACGGTCATGCTGAGCTGAGCCGGGCTCGGCTTCCTCTCTCTGCGGGGCCGCTGCCGCCGCCGCTCCTTTTCAGCCCGGGGGGAGCGCGGTTACCGTGACTTCATCACCCCGGGGTCTCTGCCCCTGCCCTCCTGCCCCGCCGCGCGTTTCCTCCGCGCTGGGACTGCGGTGACACCGGTGACCTCACGGGTCCCCGGGGGTGACAGCACGGGGGGACTCGGAATTTCACCGCCCCAGCTCTGCCCCGGCTCAGCTCAGGGGTGTTATAAATATATATAATGAAATTGGCTGTTCACAAATATTGAGATGAATGGTATGTGTATAATGTTAAAATAACGCTGTTATAAGGATATCGTAGTTTGTATTTTTTTTCTTAAACATTATATATATATAATATAATAATATATAATATGTTATATAAAATACATTATGTGTGTTATATAATATATTATATACATTATATACATAATATACACAATATATAATATATAATATATTATATATAACATTATAATATATAAAATATATTATATAAATACATTAGACATTGTATACTTAATATAATATAATATAATATAATATAATATAATATAATATAATATAATATAATATAATATAATAATGTATTATATATATAATATCATATATATAATATATACTAGCTAATATATAATTATGCTTATAATTGAACTACCTGTTTAGTTGGGATAACATCCAGTGAACATATGATGAGAACCCTGCTAGAGACAGGGCCGACTATCAACACCTACAGTCTGTGAAAAGTATGAACCAAAACTAAAAACCCAGACTAGAAGGGATAATAAAGATAGATTAAAACCACAGCCAAAACACCACACATACTCTAAAAAGAGTAGAGACCCAAAGGGTGACCATGCTAAACAGTTCCTAAAATATGTAGACTAATTTGTAAAAAAAATATGAATAGGCATAATAGTCTATGAATATGCAACAGGCTGACGTATAAATAAATAAATAAATAAAAATTAAATAAATAAAATTTTAAAAGTATTTTAAAATGTCTCAGAAAATAGTAAGTGTACTCTTGGCTGAATGCCAAGCACCCAGTCATTAACCCTTTATCTTTATTTCCTATTGTCTTTCATTAAACTTTTTAAATTTTACCAAAACAGAAGACCTCGTTTTTCACAGGGAGGGATGCACGGACAGGGAGAAGGTAAAAGATTATGGAAATATGATTTTGGGCTCACCCTGCTGCTGTGATGCCACAGCATTTATCCCCCAAGCTCAGGAGGCAGCCAGAAAGGCAGCACCTGTTTGGTGGATGTGACAAAGCTGCTTGAAAACCCGTTTTAAATCCCTGGATTAAAATAAAAACGTCATTGTGCCACTGTGCTGCTGCCCCAGGAGGGTTTTGGCTGCTCTGCCTGCAGGGATGCTGGAGAAATGGGCAAAAGGGAATTGCTGCTTGTGGTTTGTGGCTCTGCAGGGAGGGCAGAGGGTGCCGGGGACACCAGCAGGTCCCAGGGGACACAGTTCTGGTTTCCCCTGTCTCCTCCCAGGTTTGATGATTCCAGGGGTGTGAAAACCACTCACATCACATTTATCCAAGTCTGTCTCACGATTTGTGATTTCCAAAAAGGAATTTTTTGGCAGATCCTCTTCTGGCCCTCATTTGCAACTGCTCAAAATGTGGTGTGGGCAACAACCACTGTCAAAATAAACTGAATTTAGTGAGATAATTATGGTCTAAAACTTGCGTGTGCTTGAGTGGACAAAGTGGTCAATTATAAACACAGTGTGTGTTTTATTCCTGATTTATTAGGACCTTTTCCCACGAAACTTTCAGGTGCAGGGAAGTGCATCACTCATTGGATATTTGGTTGATAAAAGCTGTGGATTCTGTGTTCATCACCATTAATCAATTTTACTGGAAAACAGAGCTGCAGGTCAAGAAGTTAAAGCAGCTGAGTTTAAGATAAAATGCTTGCTGGATTTAAAAAAAAAAAAAATCCAGATTAAGAAAAAGTAAGTTCGGTTTGAAAGTCGTGCCTTCAGTTTCACGCATCCAAACCTGAGAGTGAAATAACTCCGGGGAAAAAAAGTGAATCCAGAGGGAAAATCCCATCCCTGAGCACGGAAAACTGGAGTCGAGAGAACTTTGTGCCATCTGCTGTCGAGAGAATGAATTTCAGCCTCAGAAAAAAGGAAAATGCAGCTCAGAATTCTACCACCACACTCCAGAGGAAATCTGAAATAGGAAGGGCGCTCGGCATCTTTATTAAAACACCTGCGAGATGTTTTTTTGCCTGACTTCCGAGAATTCCATTTAATGTGAGAAGCAAATTAAAACGCAGTGGTTGTTTTAACAGTTGTTAGAGCTCGAAACTGAGATTAAAAACAACCACCCACCCCCCCCTGCCTGCCCCACCCCCAAAATAAAAAAATACAGATGTCACAGGTAATTACAGCTATTTTTGGCAATACAATTATTGGGGTTTTTTAAACAGCAAATATTTTTTTTTCTCAAATAAATACAATCTGCTCACACTAAATTAAAAAAAAAAACATAATAAACAGAATGATACAACAGGTTGAAAATGAAACAACAAATAAAGTTGGTAACATCAAGTCTGAAGAGATGTCATGGAGAGAAAGTTCAGAAAATACATTTTAATGGGAAATAATAAAGGAACTGGCTGAGTATTTTCTGTTGTGGGTCATGAAGATTCCCTGGGGAACGAGTTTGAGGAAGTGGGGAGCAGCAAGAAGTGATTTAGAGCCTTTGCAGCCAATCACAGCCACTGTTAATTACAATTATTTTGCTCTTTGATTGCCATCCCCAGCACTGCTCCCCCATCACTCCTATGTGGGAATTCCAAATCATTTCCTCTCTGCCTCTCTTGAAAGAAACGACCCCAAAGCACAAACCAAAGCCATTATTTGGGGATAAAAATTACCACTCTCACTAAAAACTCACTAGAATTTCACAGCAGGAGGAGACTCCTGGCCTCAGCCAACTTCTGTCTGAAACTGCTCACTGGGAGTGAAAAGGGAAATACCAATTTTTGACTGAAGTTATCACGGTCTGGATCCTCATTTTGCATAAACAAGCAAAGCTCTGTTGGTTTAGGTGTAATGTCGATTTAATTCTTGTCTTTTTCCAAGCCAGACATCACAGATTACAAAAATGAACCATTTATTCTCGGCAGGTTTGCAGCTTTTTTTTTTTTTCCTTAATTGTGGAGAGAAGGAAAAACCTGGGAAATGCTGTTAGAATAAAACTTGGGATCTGATGCAGCTCGCAGTGAAGGAAAAGATTTTGGTGAGATTAATTTGGGGATGCAAGTTTTTACCCCCAAGTTTAACGTTCTGGGACAAAACACTGGAGTGACATTAAATCCACATTCATGAGCAGCAATGGGGTGAAAGTGAAGCAGCAATTCTTTTGTCTTTTTAACCTCTCAATTATAAATTTAAAAGGAACAACACTTTTTCTCTTTTTTTTTCTCCCAAAAAGCCTTTTCTGCTTAACACAAAACCCCCAAGAAAACTCCAAATGCCAAAGAAAATAAGATTTTTCTCCCTGTGATTCTTGACACCTAATTCGAGACAAGACTACAATTGTCAAAATATTTCCCAAACATCCAAAAATATATATATATATATTTTAAAGAAGAGTATTTTAACATCTACCTCCTCAACCAGAACACTTTTTTTTCTCTATTACTATATCAAAGAGCAGCTAAAACCACTCAAATTGTGCATTCAGCTTCTGCTCCCTCTCTGTTTCCTGCCTCTAAAGAAACTCCTTTTAACGTCACTCAAATCAAACAGGATCTGAGCAGCCTCCACTCTTCCTACAGGCAATAAATATTAGAATATAATGATATTTCTTGCCCCAATTTACACCTGGCTGGCATGAAACAAAAAAATCTGGAGAATTCACACGCCTCAGCAACCAATTTTTTTTTTTTGTATGTGTGTGTGTGATTGTCAAATATTTAATTTTAAACTTTTTGCATGGAGGAAAACAAGCCAGAAATGCTTTTCAGAATGTCTGCACACAGCCAAAAAGAGTTTAAATGGCAATTAAAATTAAAAATTAACCTGACAGTGATAAAAACACGCAGGAGGAGGTTTGGGGTTTTTTTCCTGCCCTGTCCTAAATTTTCTCCCTGGCTTTTCAGTTCCATCCCTGCTCTAATAAAGCACTTATTAGTGTGTTACACAGTCCTAAAGGTAAAAATAATGGGAATATTCCTGTGGACTGTGGGAATTTCTGGGATATTTCCCCCAGGATGAGCTCCCTGCTGCCTGTGAGTATGGACAGGATGTGCTGGCATAAGTGTTACACAGTCCTAAAGGTAAAAATAATTGGATATTCCTATGGATTGTGGGAATTTCTGAGATATTTCCCAGGATGAGCTCTGTGCTGCCTGTGGGTATGAACAGGATGTGCTGTGCTCAGGTGTGTTACACAGTCCTAAAGGCAGAAATAATGTGGATATTCCTATGGATTGTGGGAATTTTTGGGATATTTCCCCCAGGATGAGCTCCCTGCTGCCTGTGGGTATGAACAGGATGTGCTGGTCTAAGTCTTACACAGTCCTAAAGGCAGAAATAAGGGAATATTCCTATGGATTGTGGGAATTTCTGGGATATTTCCCCCAGGATGTGCTGAGCTCTTCCTGGTGAGCTCCAAACTGAGCTCAGCCCCTCTGGATTGGTTCCATCCCAATGGTTTCACCTCTCTTGGGAAGAGGGAATTTTGCAGTTTGTCACTCCTTGGTTGTTGTGGCAGCTGGGGGGGAGGTGACACCAGCCTTGCCCAAGGGGAAAACCCACCAAAACACCACCCAAAACTTGATTTTCCTACGATTAATAAACATCAATTTGGCCAGGGCTGACTTCTGTGCCTCTCGCCCATTTCAAATGAGGTTTCATCCTGGGCAGGGTTGGCAGAAAATCTCTCCTGCAACACCTCAGCTGTTGTTTCTGCTTTATTATATGATGTTTTTTCATTTGCTGCCCAGAGCAGCTGTGGCTGCCCCATCCCTGGAAATGCCCAAGGCCACCCTGGTGTGCCTCTGCTCATGAACTGGGTGAGCTTTAAGGGATTTTCCAGCCCAAACCATTCTGGGATGATTCTGTTCCTGGGAATACTCAGACTCGTGGCCCAAACCAGGAAAGGAGTGTTCTTAAATCTCTTTCATCCCATTTAAACTCATTTTTAATGAGTTTAACTCATTTTTAATGAGTTTAATTACCTGCTGACAGCAAGCCTGCACTGCTGAAGTGTCTGCAGCAACTTCTGGACACAAGGCTGATCATTCCAGTCAATTCTGATCCTAAAAACCCTGCTCTGATGTTACAAATACCCACTGTGGTGTATTTTGGGATGCAGCTGCTTTTAGCATCCTGCAGGCTCTGGCAGGAAGAGATCCCCCTTGTGATCCCAAACATCTTGGTTAGAGATGGAAACCCTGCTCTTCCACTTTCACCCAAATCCCTCTCTGGATAAACAGCATCAAATGCTGTTCCTAAATCGAAGTGTGTTGGGTTTTTTAGCTGCTTTGTCTTTATGGCAGATGGCACTTGGGAATTAAGGGTAAAGGAAGCAAAACACTCAGAATTCCAGCTGAATTCCAGAAGATTTTTCATCCCATCAATCTCACCAGGACAGCCAAAGGGACACAAAGCCACTGGAGGGTGAATGGCCAGCACAAAAATCCCAGTATAAAAAGGGAAAAACCCCTTTTCCAAACCTTCTGAAGGGAATTCAACTGGCACAAAACCTTTTAGGCTGCGTCTGGGCACACAGGTGGATTTCAATAACCAAAAGAAAAGGAATAAAAACCCAAATCTGAACTTCCAGAATGGCTCAGGTTTGGTTGGAAAAGGCTCCTTTTATCTCCACTTCAAAGAAATCCCTCCCAGCTTTTGTTGTGCTGATTTTTGATGCTCGAACTTCACCTGTGACTGATGTGAAATTCAGACTTTTCCTCTGATTTGGGATTTTCCTCAGGACCAACCAATCTCCGCAAAAAATTTTGAACACTCCCATCCCTGCCTGCTCAGGCAGAAGGGAGGAATAACGTGGAGCAGCCTGCAGAGGCCTCATTTCCAGCCTTGGGGGACACACTTTTGATTTTCATGGAAGGTGCTGAGGCTTTGGGGGCTGGGAGAGGAGCAAGCACGAGGTGCTGAACAAGCCTGCAGACACTTTGTAAAAATAGCAGTGAGAAAAACCAACCCCAGCATCCTGCCTGACACAGAGCTCATTGCTCCACGTGGTGCAGGGGACAGTGAAAGTGTCACCAGAGCTCCCTTCAAGGTGAGGAAACCGACCCCAAACTGACTCTGTGCTGTGCAAGAGCCTCAAGATATATTTTAATTTTTTTCCCCCCCTTCAATCAGTCCCTTTTTTGTTGTAAATGAGATTTTTTTGTTTTGTTTTGTTTTTTGCAGGGCTATGGCTGTGTGAGATATGCTTTGAGTGACCCACTGGACAGATGATGAGGGTTTTTTGGGTTTTTTTTTTTCCCCCCTGCTGTCAATAAAACACAAGGAAGAAGAGACATTCTCCAACGCTGGGAAAGGCTGTCCTTGTTGGGGGTTTTTCCTACTCCTGCAGGAGGGTTTCTCTCCAGTTAAAGCCTCCAGTTGGTCCATGTGTGAGAGGGAGGATGGGAGGGTCTGTCAGCTGCCACACTCCAGTGTCCCCCAGTTCTTCACAGGAGCAAAACCCCAGGTAGGGAATCTGTGAGGAGAGAGATGGGAATTAAAGCAAAAAAACAAGG
>JANPWX010000255.1:695570-717442 GCA_024734555.1 Trochalopteron elliotii | reverse complement strand
AATGCCACCAGCAAACTGTGTCCTCTAATCCCTTCAATGTCACAGCAAAGTGAGCCCTGGGATCCCTTTAATGCCACCAGCAAGTAAGCGTCCTCCAACCCCTCAAATGCCCCCAGCAAAGTGTCTTTGGACCCATTCACTGCCACCAGGAAAGTGTGTCCTCAAACCCCTTTAATTCCCCATAAAGTGTGTCCTCAAACCCCTTTACTGCCACCATCAAAGTGTTTCCTCAAACCCTTTTAATGCCATCAGCAAAGTATCCTTGGACCCCATTACTATCACACAAAGCATGTCCTTGGACTCTTTAATGCCACAAATTGTGTGTTCTTGCACCCCTTTACTGCCATTAGCAAAGTGTGACCTTGCAGCCCTGAAAGCCACAGCAAAATGTGTCCTTGGACCTCTTCAAAGCCACCCAAAGTGTGTCCTTGGCCCCCTGAGTGCCACCAGCACAGTGTGCTGTGACACTGGCAGCCTCCCTTCTGTCCCGTGCAGATTGCAAACCCTGCTGCCATGTGGCCAAGCATCTGAGCATCCTCCTGCTGCTGCTGCTGCTGCTGCAGAGTGATTTATTTGTGCTCAGAAAGGCCAGGATAATTTTAGCTGGCCTAGTTTTGGATGTGACCAGCAAGGAGTGCTCGGAAGGATTGGAGTCGGAGCTCAGTGCAGGAACTCGTGTCTTTAAGGGGTTGGGCTGCCCTCATCACAGCTCTCAGGATGTGATGGCAAAGGATTTTCTGTCTGTACACAAACCAGCAGGCTCAGAAGTCATCAGGGATGAGGAAGGGGAGGGTGGGAGAACACTGGGAATGATTTGGGTTGTGCTTGTGACAATACAAAGCCAGGCAGACTGATAAAAGGATGCTGCTGTGGCAAACTGGATGAAAAAAAGCCCACTTTGCATGAGGTGACAGCCACAGTGCTGCATTTCTCCCCAGCGTGGATAAAAACAAAACCTTCCCAAGGCACCCATCCTCTGATGGCTCTGATTTCACCCCATGTCCCACATTTCTGCTTTGCAGCAGCTGAAGGAGATGAGGTTTCCTTTGGAAGAGGGAAATTGCTGGGGAAGGTGAAGGGACTTTGCAAAGCCCCCTGAAAGATTTAAATCCCGTTAGCTCAGGGCATCCAATCCATTTTTACCTGCCTTGCACTTTTCCTTCCTCTGATGGGGGGTGTGGGAGGAAGACAGTGAAGCTCCCTGGGCAAGATCTTCATGGAATGGTTTGGGTTGGAAAAAAACCACAAACCCCATGAACAGGGACACCTTCCACTACCCCAGGTTGCTCCAAACCCTGTCCTTGGACACTTCCATGGATGGACAACCTGTGCCACGGCCTCCCCACTCTCACAGGGAACAATTCCTCCCCCAAATTCCCCCTCTTTCAGCTGGAAGCTTTTCCTGCTGAGCAGCACTTACCCACGAGCCTGGCCTGGGTGCAGCCCAGCACGGTGATGGGAGCATCCTTTTCATAATCCCTGAAACCACCACTCCTCTGAGGTAAGTTGTGAGGCATATTCAGGTTACTGCGCATGTACCTGCCTGCAGGGAGAGGTGCAAAGCTGGAATTATTCCCTCAGACAGAGGCAGGATTTTCCCCTCTGATTTTTTTACCCCTGATTTTCCCCTCTCCCACCCCCTCGGCTCTGCTTTGCAGGTCCTGCCTAGGCCTGGCTCTTGTGAAGTTTTTTTTTTCCTCCATGTAAACCCATCAGGAATCTCACAAAATTAAATTAAACACCTCTCAGCAGCTGAAAATCAGCACACAATGTTGCTAAGGTTCGAAGAAAACTTTTTAGGACTGATTTTCCCATGGGAAAGTCATTTCTATCCCACAACAAACTTTTACACTTTTACAGGAACATCAGAGCTCTTCAGCCACAGTTTAGAAAGAAGGGAGTTGTGAAATCATCTTTTCACTACAAGGTATTGGTGTTTTTGAATAGAAGAAAGACTTTTAGGACAGATTTCTGATCAGCTCTAAGGCCAACAGAGCCTAAAGTTATAATTTGTTCACCATAGTCTGAAACCTGAGCATAATACTGGATTGAAAGCACCAATTTATGCCCCAAAACCCACTCTGAGCAGCGTTATTTCCATTTAGGACTAAGAGCCAGCAGTGCAAATTTTTTTTCTTGACAGCAGCAAATGTTTGCACTGAACACTGACTATCAACACGACGACTGCATTTTCTCTTTGGTGATGTAACTGTACTCATCACCTGTGGGCCTGATATTTCTGGGTCTGAGAGATTTTAGCCTGCTGGCAGCTGCTAACTTTTTCCCAAGGAGAAATTTCTCAAGAAAGCTTCTTCTCAAAACAATCTTGGCAAACAACTCAAAACAATCTTTCTCCAGGTGCTGTTTTGCTGTTTCTCTGGTTTAACCAATGGCATTAGAGAGGTGTTGTCCCTATTCACCTGTTCCTATACACCAACCATGCTAAGTCTGTATCAGAACACCTTATAAAAGGTAGTAAGAATTTAGATAATAAAAGCCTTTTTTCTATGCTCTTTGCCTTCTGAAATATTTGGAGCCTCTCATCTTTCTTTCATGTCCTACAAAGACAATCACCCCTGCAATGTTTTCCCAAACATTGGCAAAGGGAATATTCCCTCCCTGGATGACTTTCTGCTACACAAAGAACATAATTTTATTTTGAAACCCACCAGGCAGTGGCCACTTCTCCTTCCTCCTGGGATACCCCTGGGCTCACCTTTGGCATCGAAGCACTGGGACAGCCAGTACTTCCCAAACACCACATCCATCCTCTCTCCGTGCCTGCAGACAAACAGGCAGCGCTTCTGGGGGCCCGGCTGGCTGCTGATCCTCAGGGGCTGCAAGGGAAGTCCGTGCCTTAATTTTTAGTTTTCATGTTTTCCAGCTTCTGCACTGCGTTGGTACATAATTCTGGACTTCATATAAAGTGTTGGCCAGTTCTCCTCACAGCTCAGTCAGACAGAACAATCCTTTTCCAGCCCCAGAACCAAGGGCACTGCTGCAGCTTCAGGCCCAAAAAGTGCAAACAACAGGGAATTGAGGGGAGCAAACTGGGAGGGTGGGACGGAATAACCTGGAGCTGTAACTGGACAATTAACCCCAATATGGAAATAGCCCAAAACCTATAAAAGTATGAAACTCATGACCCCTGATCCATCTTGAGTATAGGCTTGGCCAGGCTCTTGTACTGTCCAAGCTCTATAATTTAAAATCCTTTTAATAAATCACCACTTTATTCCTTTAACTCTGTCCAGCCTCTCAAGGAATCAAAGTGACAGCAGCTTTGACCTTCACCAGAGTGGAGAGACATCTGAGCAAGCCACAGGAGGCAGCACCAGGCTCCTCCTGCCTTGCCCTTGTGCAAACACTACAGGGAAGGCTGCAGGATTTATGGCTTTTATGCGTTTGGGGAGATCTTTGGGAATTTTTAACCCAAAATTTATGGTGGTATAAAACTGCTGAAGGGGGCAGAGGATGGGGCTCTGCCACCCCAGCTGGAGAGGCACTTTGGGGACAGGGTTGTGTTGATGCTGTTTTACACTACAATGACACAGACTTTGAGATTTAGAAGGTTGAAAATTACTTTTTTATTTTTGGGATGTGTCTTTTTTTAATACTATTTTATACAGACCAATTTGATTAGCGAAAAAAGGCAAAACCTCTTCAATCACACTGGTCAGACCTGAGGGACATCAAGAAGTCCCTCTTAGGAAAAGGAATGAATAAGATAGGTATAGTTTACAAAACATCTTTTTTGTTTACAGAAAAATATTTGAGAAAAGAACTTCAGAAAACTAAAACATCTTAGGCACGGAACCAGGGCTACATTGTGTCACCCAAAAACTTTGTACCTTGTGCTGCAGGGAGTGAAAAGATGAATTTTTGGGGGAAATCAATTCACGGGAAGCTTGTTCCCAGTGATTTCTGGCTGTGGGGTGCCTACCTGCACGTTCTGGCAGATGATGGTGAGTGGCCCAGCATCCCCTGGCCCTTGCTCCTCCTGCTGCCTTCTCTCCAGAGCTCCATCAGCAAAGGCTTGAAGGGATGGGGAAAATGTGGTGTTCAGGATGGAGTAGGACCTGCCAAAACCAGAAAAATATTGTCTTTGGGAATGCTTTTTGTGCTCAGGCTGCTCTCAGGGTGTTTCTGTAGCCTTAAGGAGCTGGCGGTAATTACTGTTGTGATGTTATTTCATTGTTATTTGGATTTTAGTGCTGCCCTGAGAGCTCCTTGCCAGGTGATGCACACACGTGAGGAGACAAATCCCATCTCCACTGGCTGTTTCCTTAGCAACAATCTGCAGAACAATCCCCAAACTTTGGGAGTCTGGGAGGCTCTCTCCACCCTGGAATATTCTCATGGAAAATGCCAGGGCCTTCCTGAGGCTCCCCAACATCACCTGGGGACCAGCCCACATCACTGACTTGTGGTCCCAAATTTGGGAATTAATGGCTACAGGGAGTTTCACTCACATTTGCAACACAAGCTGTGGCTCCAGCAGAAAGCTGAGGCCTCTCCCTGGGCAGTTTTCATAGTTCCTGTGCCCAGAACAGCTTCTAGCCCTGGCAGGGGCCTGGCACACTCAGCCCTGTTGTTCCTGCATTTTTTCAGTGCTGCCTATTCCCCTTCAAACCCACTTGGGAATTTATTCCCCCCCAGTGCTTCCTGTTAAGTGCAGCCAAAGGGATTTAACAATCTCCACTCTCCCTGGAGGGCCTTGCATGATGATGGTCCCCCTGAATAAAGCTCTTATTCCGGGATATTCAAGGACTTTGACCAAAACCCTGGGGACTAAACTGTAACAGGCAATTACAGAAGCTGCCTCAGCCCTCTGCTGACTCAGTTACCTCTGCTCAGCCATTAAAAAGAAAAAAAAAAAAGGCCATTATCAGGTAATGGATGTGGTCATTTACTTTGACAGAAAGAGTTGGCAGAGCTGGCACTTTTCAGTGCCTTAAATGTCAGGAGCTGCTTCCTGATAGCAGCCAGTCAGGATAAAATCTCTGAGGGGTTTCACAGCTGTTAAAATAACCCCGAGTGACTCTGCCAGGGGGACAAAAACAGGTCACCTGCGTGATTTATATCACTTAAAGGAGGAAAAAAACTCACTCTGATGGTGGTCCTGATCTATTATCTGGTTCATTCATATCATTTAAAGGAGGAAAAAACTCACTATGGTGGTGGTCCTGATGTATTACCTGGTGGATTTAGGGTGCAAGGATGACACTGAGCTAGTGGATTATTCTTGAGCTCCCAAAAAGGTCTGGCTCTGCCCTGAGGAATTGTTCCCCTCACTGCCCAAATGCAGGTGGAGCATTGGAGTCAGCACAGACCCATCCTCAGTGACCCCTGAACTTGGATATCTCAATGTGAACAGAACCTCAAATTGAACAGAATCTCAGTTCTTACTCAGGACCCATCTCCATTTCTGCACAAAGTGAACTTCTTCCAGCTGTCAGCCCTTCCTCCCATTTATCCCTTATTTTTAATCCCTTTCCTGCCTTGCCCATATGACATTTTTTAAAGACATTGGTCTGGAGAATATTAAGGATTTTTTGGTTACCCCACTTCCCTTCGCTCCCAGGAGCTGCCACACAATTTCTAAGCCTTTTTTTTTTCTCTCTAAGCCTTTTAAAAAAGGCCACAAACACTTCACAACATCTGTTTATAGATGGCAGGATTTGCTGGAATGGGGATGAGGCAGAGGCAAACTCTCAGTGTGGCTGGAGAGGAGCCACCAGCCTGTCTCCAGTGCTGCTGGAAAACACAAACTGCTGAGGCTGTTCCAGCTTAGTCATCCCCTAAGGACAGGTGGTTGTTTGGGAGCTTTTCCCCCAAAATCCTGGTTCCACCTCCTGTGGTCTGGATGGTGCCTTGTCTCCCCTGCTCTGGCAGAGATAAATGAGGGGTTAAATGAGTGATTTTAGGACCACTATTCTGATTAATGGATTTCCACCAAAATCAAGAGGCACAGTCTTATTCAAAAGGTGAGGGATGCATTCTCACTGAAGCCAACAGCAGACTCCTAAAAATATTGCTAAATATCTGAAGAAATGTTGCTGATCCAAAGTATTTTTCAGCAGGGAATTATGCACAGAAGATGTTTCTTCCCAAATTAACGCTCAAATTTACACCCTCCTGATCCCAGAGGTGCCTGCACAGCAGTGCCTCCAGCAGCCATCTGCTCCAGCTCCACCGACCAGCAGCAAAATCCTGGGAAGTCAGAAAGAGCTGCTGCAACATCTCAGCTAAAATAAAAATAAAAAAAATAAAAAAAATAAAAATCACCTTGTCCTCTAATCCCACGCTAAGGGAGAGCATCTGTTGCTCCCTGGCTGAGGAGATGAGGCTCTGTGTGCCAGCTCCTTCCCCTCAGTGCCCTTCTCATCATCCCTCCTCTCTTCCCCAGGGGAAATCCCAGCTGCTGAGCCCCTTTTTGTAGCCATGGAAAGGGGAGGGAGCTGTTGCAGTGCACCCCCACACTTTAACAGGTGTTTCCATATTAGGCAAAGAGTTGAAGTTTCACCCTGAAGTTTTAAGGAAGGAAAACCAGAAACTTCCATGCTTCTCTCACTGTAATTGTCCCAGTGCCAGGACAAAAGCACCAAAGTTGGACCCTTTGAATGAGAGGACACAGCCTCAAGCTGTGCCAAGGGAAATAGAGGCTGGATATCAGGAAAATGTTTTTTACAGAAAGGGTGATAAAGCACTGGAATGATCTGCCTGGGGAGGTGGTGGAATCACCATCCCTGGATGTGTTTAAGGACAGATTGGATGTGGCATTTGGTGCCAGGGTTTAGTTGAGGTGTCAGGGCTGGGTTGGACTTGATGATCCTGGAGGTCTCTTCCAACCTAAAAAGGCCTGATTCTGATTCTGATTCTGATTCTGATTCTTTAGCTGTTCCTCAAGGATTGTGGCTGTTTTCTATCGGGCAGCAAGGCAAAAATCCCTCCTAGATTGTTGAGAGAGAGCACAGAGATTCTTGGGGCTTTTTAGGATATCTTAGCAGGTGTAAGGGGTCTCCCTGTACTGTGCACAGCTTTTATTATTTTATTCTGCATAGTTTGTTATTTTCTCTTTAATCAAAACCTTTTTGCTTTTTCAAAACACACCCAATCGAGCCATCTCACTAATTATTCTTGAGCTATTTTTTGCAGGTTGCTGCTCAACCCTCAGGGCTTGATACACCTTTGTGGGGCTAAAAACACTCTGACCTCACACAGAACAGTATCAGGAAGCAGCTTGACCTACCCATGGAACACCCAGGTGCCACATTCATCTGCCTTGGTGATGTAGTTTTCAGGCAGCAGCCCCGAGCAGCCAGTGGCCAGGGAAATGCCATAAATCCAGCCCTCACTCGTGCTGGTTTGCTCCACTGGGGACATGAAAATGAAATCCCCTGGCACCAGCTCCAGCTCGTCGTCGTTCTGGGGGGTGTAGGGGTAGATCACCTGCAGAGTCTGGGGGAGAAAAAAAAAGGCACAAGAGGGTTGTAAAGGGCAGGGAATCTTCAGAAGAGTGGAAGCTATGTTTTTGGGATGAAACTGTGGGAAATACTAGAAGTAAGAAGGTTTTCAGAAAGCTGTGAAAGCAGGCCTCAGAAACAGAAAGAGCAGAAGAACTTGGAATTGGCACTGCAAAGTTTGAAAGTAGGAAAAGATACAGTAAGAGATAGGTAAGACAAGATAAGAAGATACAGTAAGATAAGTAATGATACAGTAAGCAAGGACATGAAACAATAATTTTGAGTGTTTAGGCTTGGCTAGAATAGACCTTAAGACTGCAGAAAAACATGCTTAGCAAGATGGTAGAAGGTTTTAAGCTTAATAATGGAATATTGTGTATTGTTAATAGAAAGCATACAAGCAAGCATTGTTTGACGCAGGTGTAGCTTTTAGTGGTTGACAAATTGAATGTCCACAACCTCCACCACAAAAACAAGTTCCAGAACTTTTACCTTGTGTTTGGCAAAGTGAATGCCCACAACCTCCAACACAAGAAACAAACTCCAGAACTTTTGCCTCGTGGTTGACAAAGTTAATATCCACAACCCCCAACACAGAAACAAGCTCCAGGACTTTTACCTCCAGAACCTTCCCTTGTGGTTGACAAAGTGAATGCCCACAACCTCCAACACAGAAACAAGCTCCAGAGCTTTACCTCGTGGTTAACAAGTGAATGCCCACAACCTCCAGCACAGAAATCAGCCTCAGAATTTTTACCTCCTGGCTGACAAAGTGAATACCCACAACCTCCAACACAGACACAAGCTCCAGAACTTTTACCTCGTGGCTGACAAAGTGAATACCCACAACCTCTAACACAGACACAAGCTCCAGAACTTTTACCTCGTGGCTGACAAAGTGAATGTCCACAATCTCTGACACAGAAACAAGTTCCACAACTTTTACCTCCTGGCTGGCAAAGTGAATGCCCACAACCTCCAACACAGACACAAGCTCCAGAACTTTTACCTCATGGTTGACAAAGTGAATGTCCACAACCTCTGACACAGAAACAAATTCCAGAACTTTCCCTTGTGGTTGACAAAGTGAATGCCCACAGCTTCCAACACAAAAACAAGCTCCAGAGCTTTTACCTCCAGAACTTTTGCCTCATGGTTGACAAAATGAATGTCCACAACCTCCAACACAAAAACAAGCTCCTGAGCTTTTACCTTGTGGTTAACAAGGTGAATGCCCACAACCTCCAACACAAAAAACAAGCCCCAGAACTTTCACCTCGTGGCTGGCAAAGTGAATGTCCACAACCTCCAACACAAAAACAAACTCGAGAACTTTCCCTTGTGGTTGACAAAGTGAATGCCCACAACCTCCAAGACAAAAAACAAGCTCCAGAGCTTTACCTCGTGGTTGACAAAGTGAATGTCCACAACCTCCAGCACAAAAACAACCTCCACAACTTTTACCTCATGGTTGACAAAGCGGATGTCCCGGGAGAAGATTGCAGCCACCCAGTCACAGCCCAGCTTGACGTCGATGCTCTGGGCCAGCTTCTCCAGCGTGGGCAGGTGGCTGCTCTGGAAGTGATAGGCCAGGGTCACGTGGAGCTGCTTCTTGTGGGGCTCCACGTGGACATCTGCAATGGGGAGAGGAGGGTTAAAAACCCCTTCCTGCCAGGTTAGAGGCTGTGGCTTCTAACAGGAGCTGGGCTTGCAGAGATGCTCAAGTGGAATTGAGCATCATCATCATCATCATCATCATCATCATCATCAAACTGGAGTTCAGCTGGAAATGCTGCGAGTGTGAGGTCTAATCTGCACCCTGGATCAAATGCTCAGAGATTTTTTAGGGTTTTTTTGGACTCTGATTCAGCCCTGAGTCACAGCAGGACGCCAGACAAGGCATCCTTGCAAACTGCCAAACAACGGGTTGTGTGACAATCATTATTGCAGCTCTGGACATGCAGGATCTCCTGCCAACAACAAAAAACCACATTTTTCCAGGCAGGAAAATCCAGCAGGCTTTCATGAGCAGCTTTTCAAAAATAAGCAGGTTAAAAAGCATAATTTGTAGTCTCCCTCCATTGTTCTCTCTGCTGCACTAAATAACCAATCCATGGAATTTGCAGGTTTGTGCAAGTTGATTAAAGCTTTTCCCCTGGACATTTGTTGGATTATCAGTTTAGCCACTGAGGATGAGGTATTCCCAAACTGTGGAAACATAATAATGATTCAAAATGATCCTGCAGAAAAAAAAAAAAAAAAAAAAAGAAACTCCATTAGGAGATGATTCCAGGTGAAAATATGTGAAATACTGGGGCTCTTCCAGTAGATGTGGAAATCATAGGATACATTGTTTGTTTGTAATTTGTTCTTGCTTATTCAACCAAAAATTGCAATTAAATTTGACTGATTATTCAGTCCCAATTGCAGCTATTCAGAGACTTGGCTCCAAATGCCAGCCAGGGGTAGCTTTGCAAGCTCATCCATCTTTGTTGTTGTTGTTGTTGTTTTTCATCAGCAATAAAAAGTATGTTCAAGATCTCTGAAAAAATCCCAGAGACTTTAATGTGCTAACCTGACCAAGCTGTGGCTGCAATGCAGCAACTGCCTTCCCCTAAAAAACCCCAATTTGGCCTGAACTGGAGCAGTCTCAGGGGCAGAAGATTGTTGGAAGCCACCAATGCTTCTTTATTCTGGGTCAGTGGGTTTTTTTTTGGATTAAAAACTGATAAGAGACTGAACGAGCTGGGCTACCCACAGCAAAACTTTCTAAATTTAACATCTCACTTCAAACTTATTTCATGTTATTCATTCTTTATGCTTGTAAGCACTTTGTTCATTAAATAAATAGGTTTTTTTCCACGTTTCTCTGAAGAGATTTTTCTCCCAGACCAGTTAAAAGAAAACTTACTTCCTAGAAGGGCCCTATTGAAAAGATTTCTCCCAAATTTACCCCAAACCAAGACACAGTGCTCCCAGAGTGCTGGGAATTCCCAGTTTGGAGGGGACTGGAGGACACTCAGCGAGGTTGTTTGTAGAGGATGAGTTCTTCTAAAAATGGGGTCATATGAGCAATCCAGTTTATGTGAAAGAATAAACCTGTCACCATTTCAAGGGCAGCAAAAGTTATGTACGAGGAAGAACAAAAGATGGAGAAGTCATGTACGAGGCAGAACAACAAATGGCTCACAACTCCAGGATGTGAGAAACTGGATGAGAACCAGAAAAAAGAACTGTGTAATCTGCTGTGTACGTGAGAACAATCAACCAATAGGAGCTGAAGAACTAATATGTGCTTTTAAGGAGCAACCACTTGTGAAGTAGCAAAAAACACGTGATTAAGGCTAAAAATTGTATAAAAGAAACTCTAGTTTTGCAATAAACGGCTCACTTTGATTATATTGATCATGGAGTGATGTCCCATGTTGCCCTGATTTTCAGCCTCCTGATTGTTTCTCATTGTACTGGAGCTTTCTGACGATTTAAACATAAACAAAGATTGATGTTTTGGTAAATAAGGCATTTTTCTGGGGGGAAGGACAAAGCGATGGACTTCTGAATTGACCGCTGAGAGGTGCTCCTTTCATCCCCCAATCCTTGATCAAATTCCTAACCCTATTTAAACCCCAAATCATAATAAACTTCCTCTTTCACTCCTCACTTCTCAACCTGATGGTGTCACTCTTTTGTGTTGTGTTTGTGACAGTCCCATTCTTGATGTTCCCCAGTTGTTCAGCAGTGGAGACCATGGCAGGATGAGGTCCTGCTCATTCCCCCTCCAGAAGCAGAAGAGGATCGTGAACACAGCCCTGTGAGCACTGAGGATGGAAAATGCACTCAGGGTCTTCTCTCAGAGCCCTCTTCACACCTCAGAAATGCAGTGAAAAAAACACCCATGGCCGTGCAATGGCCGGGGAAAGTTCTGTGGTGGTGGCTGGAGGCGGCGAGCGGGGCAGGAAACGCCGAGCTGAGCTCAGAGCAGCTCTGTGAAAGGTTAAGGAACCACCAAATGTCAGCTTCCCTTCCAGAAACAGCACTGACAGCTCAGGGGGAGACATCTCCCAGCTGAAAGGCCAAAGCACCCTGTGTTCACCTGAGTTTTCACTTAAAAAATCAGGGGTTTGCTTTTGAGCTTTGCTTCTTGGTGGCATCAGGGCTTTGGGGTTCTGAAAAGGCTCAAACTGTGAGCCTTGGCAACTGCTTTGCTTCTTCATGGCTTTGGATTTTCTGATAATGCCCAAAGTGGGCTCCTTGATGGCATCCAGGCTTTGGTTTTTCTGACAATGCCCAAGCTGGGCTCCCTCGTGACACCAAAGTTTAGGTTTTCTATCAATGCCCAAGCTGGCCTCTCATGACAGCAGAGCTTTGATTTTCTGGCAGTGCCCAGGCTGGACTCCTTCATGGCATCCAGACTTTGATTTTTCTGACAATGCCCAAGCTGGGCTCCTTCATCACACCAAAATTTGTTTTTTCTGACGATGCCCAAGCTGGGCTCTTTGATGACATCCAAACTTTGCTTTTTCTGACAATGCCCAGGCTGGGCTCCCCCATGACACCAAACTTTGGATTTTCTATCAATGCCCAGGCTGGGCTCCCCCATGACACCAAACTTTGGATTTTCTATCAATGCCCAAACTGGGCTCCTTTGTGACATGAAAATTTGGTTTTCTGACAACGCCCAGGCTGGGCTTCTTCATTGCATCCAAACTTTGGATTTTTCTGGCACTGCCCACCCAGGAGCTGCTGGCAGCAGCCAGAGCAGTCACTCACCTGCTTTGGAAGCCGCCTCAGCAGCGAAGTCTGCAGCAAACTTCTTGAGCACCTCAGCACTTTCCTCCTTGACGAAGAGGCCGATGAAGTTGGAGGAGGTGTAGAGCTCCAGGGGCAGCGGGGCGGGGAATTTGCATTTCCAGCGCATCACCGTGGCCTGCAGGGCCTCCGTGAGAGCATCCACCTTGCTGTCCTCACACTGCCAAGGAAGCAGGACAGGCAGGGCTCAGGAAAAGAAATTATGTGGGTGGGTGTCAATGGTCTACCCTTCCCCTCATGCAGTGAGAAAAAGCACAGGGGAATGGGAGGGAAAAAAAAAAATCTATGTTTAGAAGTCCTGGGCCCCTCCCTTGTCCTCAAAGCAGGATCAGCTATCCCCAAGTAACCTTCCCAACCTTCCCCCACCCATTCTCACACTGAGGATCGCTGGAGAGGATGAGAATTCTGTCTGCTTCTGCTGCTGCTCTTCCCTGGAAACAACAGCTTAAAAAAACAATCACCTCCTCCAGAAGCCCAGGGCAAAATCCCCTCACTCCCCCCTAAACCTGAAGTCTCCAGGCAAAGGAATGGCTAGAGGAGAGAGGGGAGAGGAGCTGTGCTTTACCATGAAGAACTGGCAGAGGGTGATGTGTGGGAAGATGTTGTGAGCTTTGTTCTTGCCACAGATCTGCTTGGACTGCTGCCAGAACTCGGAGAGCTTCTGTGCCAGGGGCCCGGTGGGGCGCAGGTACAGGACGTACTCCCGGGGCAGGGTGTCGTCCAGGAACGGGTCACCCACGTGGGAGAAGAGCCTGCCAGGCACAAAGAGCTGGTAAATTAGGAGACAATGACAGATATTTTTTTTCTTTTCCCTCCCAACAAAATCAGTTTTCCCTGTGCTGGCTCCCATTCATTGTCCCTTTGTGGGAAAAGCAGCTCTGGAGGGTCAGGCACTGCCTCGCTTGCAGCCCATTAGCACTGCTCAGTAATACAGAAAATTGGGGTTTGCTTTCAGGCTGATGCTCTGAAGATCTAAGCCAGGTCACTGCTTCTGCCTTTCAGAGTGCAGAACACAGGGAGCCGAGCACCAGGAATGGCCCCACGTCTCTGAGAAGGCAGCTCTCAGCTTTTCTGCTCAGCTTTTCTCTCACCTGTTCCTGTTCCTGTTTCTGCTGCAGATCACAAACCCTCTCAGACCAGGCTCATTTCTGGACTGCTCATTTCCAGCACAGGGGCTCTGCTCTGCAGCCACTCTGGTCACTAAATGTGACCACTAAATGTGACCACTAAATGTGACCACCCATTCTAACGCTGCTGGGTCCCGTTGCTTTGCATTTGGATACTCTGGGATGCCCTTTCCAATTCTGCAGGTGCTTTTCACACAACACCCCTGTTGTTTAAACATTCCACATCCTAAAGGCTGAAACCCTAAATTCACCATTCCTTCTACTTTTGAACATTTATTACTTCATACCAACCAGTCGCATGCTGCTTGAACACTCCTTCCACCTGTCGATGCCAGCGCTTTTTGCCTGCAGAGAGAGCAAAATAAAAAGAGAATTTTAGTGCTCCTGTGTCCTATTGCTGAGTGTTTGGACACTCTGGGATGCCCTTTCCAATTCTCCAACCTCTAGGTTATTTTTTGGACGTACCACCTGTCAAATCCCCATAAACTTCAAACTTCTGTTTGAAGGGCAAAGTCACGCAGCCAGCACAAAATATGAAATATGAACCTCTGGGTTTTCCCACTTCCCCACTTTCTCTGGACAGAGAAACACCAGCATTTCAAGGGAATTTCAGCATCAAACACCAAAGAGTTGGGTCTGAAAGCAGAGCAGCTGCACTGAGGAGAAGAAAAATTCAGCAGCCACGAGAGGGCACAAACCAGAGATTTTCCAGCTTAGAAAAGTTCCCTTTGCTGTACTCAAAGAGCTTTTTTGCTTCTTTCCCTTCAGGATGCCTCTAAATCCCTTTTCACCCCAGCTGGGAGCACCCAGCTCTCCTGTTCAGCAAGTTTTCCAGAGCAGCCCAGCACAAGCAACAGCTTTAAACGTGGAATTGTGTTTTCCAAACGCTCCACACCATCTGTGGATCAGCTCAGCTCCGTGGCACCAGGGACACCCAGAGGGATTCACCCCGAACACAAATGGAGCAAGAATTACGAACGGAGAAGGCAGAAAATGACAGAAATTTTAGGGTCATGGGGCAGAGACAGGCTCTCGGTTGGGGAAGGTGCAAAATCAACCATCAACAGGGGATTTCACCCATTAATAGGGGATTTCACCCATTAATAGGGGATTTCACCCATGAATAGGGGATTTCACCCATGAATAGGTGATTTCAGAGCTTCCTACTTAAGGGAAAGGGAGCAGACCCAGGGTCCAGCCCGTGGGACCCTCCAGGACTTGTGACAGTGCTCGTGTCACCCCTCCTGCCCGCAGTGATGACTTTCAAAGTGCCCTGACAAGCACGGAGGATATTCCTGCACGTTCCCCATGAGCCCTCAGCCATGTGCTGTTGACTCAGCTGTGCCCCAGCTCTGCCCCTTTGCCTTCCCCACCCCTTTGAACACACAACGTTTTTGTTCCTTTGGAGGGTTAAGAGGAAGGCAGAAAGATAACGCTGCAAAAAGAAAAGAAAAAAAAAATTAAAATAAAAGAGCTGTGTTGCAAACGTGTGATGATGAAAACACTTCCTCCCCAAGTGGTTTTGCTGCCCTGACCTGGCAGAATTCCCCGGGGATCAGCAGAGGGCTGGGCCCAGCACCTGCCCTCGGGGAGGATGGATTTGGGGTGCTGAACACCCCGAGGCTGGTGTTTCTGCCTTGCTGACCTTGCTCTGCTCTGGAAAATGTTCTATGCAAAGCAGCCACTGCTTTGCTTTGGAAAGCAGCTCAGGCAAAGGAGCTGAAAGATACGGGGGACTTCTCTAAAAGATACGGGGGACTTCTCTAAAAGATAAGGGCGACTTCTCTAAAAGATAAGGTGTTCTCTCTAAAAGATAAGGGAGACTTCTATAAAATATAAGGGGGACTTCTCTAAAAGATAAGGGGGGGATCTCTAAAAGATAAAGATCTCTCTAAAGGGTAAGGGGGACTTCTATAAAAGAGGTTCTCTCTAAAAGATAAGCGGGACCTCTCTAAAAGCTAAGTGGGGACTTCACTAAAAGATAAGGGGTTCTCTCTAAAAGATAAGAGGTTCTCTCCAAAACATAAGGGGGATCTGTATAAAAAATAAGGGGGACCTCTCTAAAAGATATGGGATTCTCTCTAAAAGATAAGAGGGATCTCTCTAAAAGATATGGGGGACGTCTAAAAGATAAGGGGTTCTCTCTAAAAGAGGTTCTCTCCAAAAGATAAGGGGGATCTCTATAAAAAACAAGAGGGATCTCTCTAAAAGATAACGGGTTCTCTCTAGAAGATAAGGGGGATCTCTAAAAGATAAGGGGGACCCCTCTGGGAGCAATTCCTGGGGATTTTTCCTGCCCTGCTCCCATCATTTGTTGTGCTGCCCTTGCTCAGCTCACCTCCCCTCCTGCCTGGGTTGTTTCTGCTCCCTCAAACACACCCACAGAGATGTGACTCTGCAAAAGTCTCCTCTGAAATCTGTGAGTGGAAAGGGCCCTCCCAGAACAGCTCTGGCTCTGAAATGAGCAGTTTCTCCGGGATTTCCTCTGCCCAGACACCAGCACAGATCTCTGGAGGAGCTGTGCACAACCCAGGTTCCATCACCCACCCTTGGGAGCTCTTTTCCTTCATGACCTGATGATTCCTTGGAAAAAAAAAATCACACAGAGGAGCTGTGCTGGAATGAGCTGCAGCTCCTGCAGTGCTTGGGGACCCCGAAGGGCAGCAGAGAACACGAGGCTGGACCCACAGGTTTGCTCAGGTGTGATTTCCAGAGCTGCCTCCATCATCCACAGGGACAGCCAACTCCCTTTTCAATTTCATTTTTCAGTGTGAAGAGGAAATGCTGCATAAAGCAAACAAAGCCAAAAGGTATTTTTATCCGAGGACCTGCAGCTGAGAGATTTCTTTCTTTTTTTTCCCCCTTTATATTTTTAATTTAGTGTAAGGAATGCTGCTGATGACTGATAAGTCTCTGCTTCCCTCCCAAAATCCCAACGTGGAGAGGACCCATCCTCCAGCTCCTGGGCCAAAATCAGCTTTTTCAGAAGTTGAGTGCTCAAACCTGGTCACAGCCATGCAAAAGTGGCCTGATTTTCACAACTGCTGAGTGCAGTGGGAGCTGGAAAACACATCCTGCTCCTGAGAAAATCAGGTCACTTAATTAGGTGACAAATTATGGCTTAGGTGCTCACATTTCCTCACGCTGGGTAGCAAGCGTTGGCTGGAGCATTGTAGAAAAAAAAATTGTGACTCAGATGAACCAGAAAAAAGGAAAAAGTAAGAAAATAACCTATTTTTTCAGAATTTACCAGATGATATCACACAATAACCGTTTCTGGGGATGCAAAATGAGTTCAGGTAGGGCATGAGCAGCTTTGTGCAGCACTGCTGGTCCCCTGAGGCACCCAATTCCTCCATCTCTTGGCTCCTGAGATGAAGTGCAGGGAAATCATTTAACAGCACCCAGCAACATGGAATAATCATTTTGAGCAGACAGCAAGGCAGAGGTTCTGTGTAACTGCAGATCTGGAGAACTGGGGGAAGGGGAAAGAAAAATCCTAACAGCAATGTCTTCCAAATGCACAGCAGGAATTTTATTCACCAGGAAGAATTAAATGTGTTTGATTCTCCCACCTCAAAGCCCTCCCCATGACACCCTTCAACGTCAAGGCCCAAGGAAAACCTTTCCTGGTTAAACAGGAGGAAATATTCCCAGCTAAACAGCCGACCCCTTGGCCTGAAATACTCCAGCAGAATCGGTGTTGCTGCCCTGGCCCACACATTAATGTGTAAATAGTGCCCATTTTTAACCCCATCCCACTTAATGGCAGAGCACAGAGCTCTGAGTGCTGCTCTGACAACTCCACTCCTGCCTGCTGAAGGATTTTTTGGCTTCCTGTCACTCCTGGCTGGGAAAAGAAAAAAAGGGGGGATGTCAATTCAGCTCGGAAATACACATCAATAAACATAAAATATAATGGCCAAATCCCATTTGCTTCAGAGGAAATGACTGTGATGGGGAATGAGGCATTAACTGTAACGGGAACCTTCACACACAAAAATCCTCCCTCTGCTCAGTGCTCAGCCTTCTGCTTCTAGCCCACATTAAGAGCTGTTCAGCTTTATCCAAGCCCAGCTTAAAAAAGGAGGGGCTGCCAGTGGCTGTGAACTGCAAACAGCAAGAGCAAGGCATGAGGGGAACTATTCTGGGATAAAATATAATGCAGATGAAGATAAATCAGTTAAAAAATATTCAAACTTCAGGGGGTCGATGCCCCAGCAGGGATTTCCATTGGCTCTTCTTTAATTTCACTAACTGTGCCATCAGCAGAGCTCTGGACCCGGCTTTATTTGGGATTTCTGCTCTCAGAAAACACCAGCAGCAGCCTCTGCCTCAGCTCAGCTCCACAGGCACTGAGGGATTTGGGAATGAGCCCTGGAGGGTTGGAGGAAAGAGAGGGAATGACCAACTCTGCCCTTTCATCCTCACCAACTCTGCCCTCAAACCCACACCAACTCCTTCCCCCCGAGCAAAACCCCTCCCAGGGATGAATTCATCACCTGAGTCTTTGGCCCATCAAATATGTCACTGTGTAAATTATTTTTATTTTTTATTATTATTATTATTATTATTATTATTATTATTAATAATAATAATAATAATAATAATAATAATAATAACAACAACAACAACAACAACAACAACAATATGGAAATACTTGGCTCTCCTCATCAGGTCCCACTCCCAGGCCTGCCTGACGGGGTAAAATAGGAATTACAGCCCATAATTTATGCCAAATAAGTTTGAGAGAAGGATGCTGTCAAACAGAGCATTTTTCTCCTCTGGAATACAAAATAAGCACCTTCATTTTTGCTTGTTTGTGTCCATAAAACATATTTATATAAACATATATTCAACTAGCTCTGTGTGTCTATTTAAAGCTCGGCTTTTTCCATCTCTGTTGGTTTCTGGTAAAAGAATAGAAAGCAAAATGCTGGCTGGCTCCAGGGAATGGGGAAAAAATAGGAATTTTCTGGCTGCAGCTGCTGTTTGGAGCAGATCTGTCAGTGCAGGTACAGGTCAAGAACCCAATATTTAAATTTCTCCTTCCCTCATGTGTCAAAGTCATGGCGTGGGAGGTTCTGAATTCAAACTCTGCTCTATAATCAACAGGAAAGCTGTTAAAATTTCCCCACAAACAGTAAAATTCCCAGTATTTTTTGTGTGTGTTTTTTTCCAAAGTGACCTTTACAGATCCCTGAATTTTTGCAATTTTCATCAATTGTTTATTAACAGCCCAACAAGTGGAATGTGCCTGGTTTAGGCTTTCACTAAACAACTGCACATCGAGGAATGGCTCTGCAAGGAAAAACTTCTGTGCATTTAATGACTTGGTTATGTGAAGTAGGGGGGGAAAACACCCCAAATTCCTGAGTGCCATGAACTTCCTAATTATTCTGCCCACAAAAATGCCCACACTGAAGTGTTCTCCCTGAATCCCCAACATGCAGAATAATTCACTCGGCCAGTCCCCCCCAAAAAAATCACATCATGCTGCTTCTGTTCTTATTTGGGTGACCTTCCTGCTTTAAACAGGGACAGGACAGGAAGATACCACCAGGGATCCAGTTCCTGTTTAGGGCAGGGGGGTTGGGGGATGTTCCTTTTCTGTGCAGGAAAAAACAACAACAAAACCCCGCGGTGTTTTCGCCAGGAGAACGGCTCCGACCTGAGAGCATGGCAGGATAATTAATTCCTCTCCCTTCACTGAGTTTTACCTGAATTTCTGCTGTTTTCCTGCCTGATGGCTGAGATAAATCCCTGCTCATGTTGAATTTGCTGGTTTTAATTGCAGTTTAATTGTAGTCATGTCCCTGAGCTGGTTTTACACCCCAAAATTCCCTTTGGGAACTCGCTGTTCCCAACCACTGAGGTCAGCAGGGGCCACCAGCAGATCCCAGCAGTGGGAAACACCCAGCTCCTGCCTGGAATACAGGAACTTCCAGAGGGGAAATTCCTGGGGACGTGGGGACTGTGAGATCTGCAGCTCCTGCCTGGAATACAGCAACTTCCAGAGGGGAAATTCCTGGGGACGTGGGGACTGTGAGATCTCCAGCTCCTGCCTGGAATACAGCAACTTCCAGAGGGGAAATTCATGGGAATGTGGGGACTGTGAGATCTCTGGGTCCTGCCTGGAATACAGGAACTTCCAGAGGGGAAATTCATGGGAATGTGGGGACTGTGAGATCTCTGGGTCCTGCCTGGAATACAGGAACTTCCAGAGGAGAAATTCATGGGAATGTGGGGACTGTGAGATCTCTGGGTCCTGCCTGGAATACAGGAACTTCCAGAGGGGAAATTCCTGGGGACGTGGGGACTGTGAGATCTCTGGGTCCTGCCTGGAATACAGCAACTTCCAGAGGGGAAATTCCTGGGAACATGGGGACTATGAGATCTCTCTGGCTGTGCTGCTGCATCCTGGAGGTCACGTAAATGTTTATGGAAGGTGCCTGGTGGGGCTGGAAATTCCCTTCCTCCTTCTTCCCAAGGGCTGGCTGCTTATTCCCAGCTCTGGAATAGCAAGCTCTGGTAGCAGGGAAGAGAGGGAAAAGGGAAAAGTGATCAGGAATTAATTTGGGAAACATGCTGCTGTGTATTTGTAGTCTCCACAATTTCAGATGTTCCTTTATTTTTTCTTTTTTTCAGAGGACAAGCAAACTGCAGCCTGGCCACAGGAGGAGGATGAAATGATGATTTTTATGTGCAAAGAATGAGGGCCTGGGCATGTGTCTCTTGCTTTGTGGAGTTATGTAAGATTTGGAAGGCGGATTTCTCTCCTCACCAAGTCATCCCCTAATCCCCTGCTCAGCCAGCTTGTTAAAGCACGAGGAGAGGGAAGTACAGGCTTGTAAAAAGTGGCCAGGATAAAGGCAGGAATGTAGCAGCCATTCAGCATTTTCAAGGAGATAGAGGGTTTAAAGAGGAAGCAGGATATTCCTTTCCTTACAACAACAACAGTGCAGCTTTTTTATGAGGCGTGGGCTCGGCTGTCCAGCTCCTGCCAGCCCCTCCATGGTCCTGCAGGAGGGAGGAGGAACAAGGCATAGGTTTTTGGGTTCATTTGAATCCATCACACCCCATCAAAATTCCTGTGGCCTTTCGTTCTCTCCTTTGGCTGCAAAGCCCTGTCGTCAGGTTTGCTCATAATCCTGATATTGGTTTCCTTTTTAATTTCTGTTTTGGATGACATTTGCTGTCCGGCTTCCTGGTTCACTTCCTTCCACTTCTCTTCCCATGTGCTCATCTAAAAGTGCTGCTCAAACAAGCTCTGAAAATAGCAGGAGGCCCAAAGCTGGGAATTTAAGAAAATGATGTCTCACAACTCCCTAATAAACCCAGAAGAATTGGCAGCACCTCAGCTGCCTGGTTCAGATTCAAAACTCTGATTGCAGGGCGGTGGGGACTGGGTTAAGGGAGGTGAGAAATAACTCCTGCTGCCAAAGGTTTTGCAGAATTGTGCCCATTAGCAAAGCAGACAGGGTTAACACAAATAAATCCACATAGAACTGGAGCACATTCCGCAGGGGACCTTCAAACACCTGATTTTAACAGCGGCCAGAGTGACCACGAGCTCATCACTCACAGGCAGCGGCTTTCATCTCAGAGCTGTTCATCCATTTTTAGCCAGCCAGGAAGACAATGTCCTTGCAAGGAGCCAAGCTGGAGGTTTAAGGATGCTCCAATGCACCATCTGGAGGCTCAGCGATAGCCAGAAAAGGAAAGCAGTTGTCACGCTGATCGGGAAGAAATGAAGTCCCTCCTTTGAGGCAAACGCGGCACTTTCTTCTCCCTAATTGCTCCTCTCCCTTATCCAGGAAGGAGATTTGCCACGGCTCTGCTTTGTTTCCGAGGTACTCCTCGTTTCCACAGCCCCTTTCTCCCACCAGGAGCGGGCTCCAGGCTGCTGGAGCTGCCGGGGAATTTGGCAGCGGGGCCAGGTGGCTGCTGCTGGCACCCTGTGTGTCCCCAATGTCCTGCTGACAGCACTCCTGTCCATCTGTCACAACCTGGCTACACTGTCCCCACTGCCCAGAACCTGCTGCCCCACACCTGAGAGCCCCCAAAACCTTAATTCAGGCTCCCTGTGCTCCCCTTTCTGCCCCCAGATCTCTGGGCAGCCCCACTTTCCTGCTGCTGGCACCCTGTGTGTCCCCAATGTCCTGCTGCCACCTCTCCTGTCCATCTGTCACAGCCTGGCTGCACTGTCCCCAATGCCCAGAACCTGCTGCCCCACACCTGAGTGCCCCCACACCCCAATTTCAGTCTCCCTGTGCTCCCCTTTCTGCCCCCGGACCCTTGGGCATCCCCACTTTGCTGCTGCTGGCACCCTGTGTGTCCCCAATGTCCCTCTGCCACCTCTCCTGTCCATTTGTCACAGCCTGGCTGCACTGTCCCCAACACCCAGAACCTGCTGCCCCACACCTGAGTACCCCCAAAACCCTAATTCAGACCCCCCCCTTCTGCCCCC
>JANPWX010000255.1:662384-695477 GCA_024734555.1 Trochalopteron elliotii | reverse complement strand
AAAAAAAAAAAAAAAAAAGAAAAAGAAAGAAAAGCCACGAGCAGCACTTTAAAGTGCCAGTGTTAACATTTTCCAGCTTCTTTGGGGTTTCAAAACAGGAAGTTTGGGGGCGGTGCAGTTGCACAATTTGCCAGAAAGCTGCTGTTCTGTGAAGTTGGTGACACGGGGCTGTACCAGGAACTCGAGCCCTGACAGCCACCAAGGATGTGACTTTCTGGGACTGGTTCTGAGCCGATTTTGCTGTGCTGCTGGTGTCTGGGGGAGCCCTGTGCGAGCTCCTCCCGCCTGCCAGGGCAGAGCTGGTTTGCCCTGCACAGACTGAATGAACAAAGCTGGGCTCAGGGGAGCCTTTGGCAGGCTGAGAGAGGAAGAGAGCAGAGATAACACAGCCCAAAGGCCCAGAACACAGCCCTGGATCTTGTGAGGAAACCTGGGATGCCAAATTCCTCCTGGGTGAGGGTGCAGGACATTTATTAATTTATCTCTGTGTCCTGCACACCCCCAGAGGGGCAGTCAGGTCTGGACTTGCTCTGCTTGGCAGCGACGAGATTTGGATCAAGGTGCAAACAAACAGGTTTTGGTCAAAACTTTTGCCAGGTTGGGTCCTGCACAACCAAATCACAGAATGCTGGGATGGTCTGGGTTTGGAGGGGGCTTTGAAGATCCTCTGGTTCCCACCAGGGAACCAGATAATCCACTTCCAGCATCCCAGGGTGCTCCAAGCCCCATCCAGCCTGGCCTGGGACACTCCCAGGCTCTTCCAGACTCTCCCCACCCTCATGGGGGGGAATTTCTTCCATAAATCCATTCCCTGTTTCAGCCCCTTTCTGTCCAGGGAAAATGGGAATATCTTGTGCTTGCCAAAAAATGGGTGAGTTCAGAAATGGGCGAGTTCAGAATTCAAAAATGGGTGACAAGAAATGCAGGGAAAGAGGGACTGAAGCTTGGCCAATTAATCCTCATTGAAATGGCAAGATTTCATTCCCTGTCCTGAAAGGTGATTCTTCCTTTTCCCTGCATACTTTCCTGAAATTCTTCCTTTCAGGACAGGGAATGAAATCTTGAAATCAGAGAGCAAAGTCTAACAAACGCCCTGGAAAGGAGATATGATCAAATAAAATGCAATTGAAAAAGCCACAGAAAATTTGGAAATGGAGTGGTTACAACAACCAAATGGACTGAGATGAAATGAGGGGCAGTGAAAAGGATCAAAACACGCCAAAATTACTCCAATTAAATCTCGAAATCAGGGAAGGATTGTGAATAAAGAGACAGGTGAAGAAACTGCAGAACTGAAATCTTAGAAATACACAAAGAAAAAAATTCCAAAGCTCCCGTCACAACATCTGCACTCAGCTTAATTTGCTGCTCTTTGCCCTGATAATTTTTTGCATTATTTCCTGCAAAAAAGGAAATATATATCAATGTGTATATATATATATACACACAATACATATATCTATATACATACAAAATATATCAATTAAATATATCTGCAATGTTCATTCTGCCCCCTCATTTCCCCCTCAAGTGCTGATTTTCCCTTCTTTAGGGGCAGTGTCTCCCCATCCTGGGGACTCTCAGAAGTTCTCTGTGCCTGTGGGCTCACAGCTCTGCTGAAAAGGCAAACCCCAGAGCTGGAAAATGGGAAGTGGAGGCCTGGCCAGAAGCTAAAGCTGCTCTCACACCTAAAATAGACTCAGGCAAAGCAGCAAGAAGGAAGTCTAAGAAATTAAGGAAGGTGGAAGGAAGAAGAAGGGTGGGGTGCTGAAATAGTTGGGTCAAAGGCAAAAAGAGAGACTCAAAATAGCCTCCTGCTCTAGACAGCTCTGTTCAGGAAATTTTAGAAGCCTTGTTGCTTTTGCTGTCAGTAATACAAGAAATTCACAATATTCCAAATGAATATTCCTCACTTTTTTAAAGAGAAGTCCAATATTCACTATGTCAACATCCACTCCATCAATATTCACATGGGAGATCTGGCCAAGAAGCCCAAAATGCTGCAGGAAAAGGGGGGGAAAAAGGGTAAATGAGGGACAATTGCCACTGACTAAAACATGCCCCAGGACAGAACTGGGGCTGGGAGTCCCCTGCTGTTACAAGCTTCATTTGAGGGGTGAGAAAACACACTCAGGGCTCACTCAGCCTCTTGCCTCAGAGCTTCTGCAGTGTGTGGTTACAGCACTGAGTTACAGCTAAAGTCAGAGTTTCCACCAGGGGAAAGAGAAAAACAAGTGAGGCAGCAAGCTCTGCTCTGAAATTCACTTTGGGGAGCTGGATTTGGGCTCCTTCAGGTCACTCAGGTGATCCAAAAGCTAAAAAAATATACAGTTATTTTGTAAACTCATGGCCAGGCTTTAAACTCTAATACCAGAATAAATATTAAAAATGACCCTGCAGTACCTGGCTCAGTAATCTGGATTTTTTGTACATGAGGTCTAACCAAGAGACTCCAAAAAGTTTCAGCCCTCACAAGGGAAGGGTTAAAAAAACTCCTCACATTAAAAAATAAATGCGTTTGAAGCCTAAAAGGGAAGAGGAAATGAAGAATTGTGATAAAGTGAGAAACAATGAGATAAAGAAGGATCTAAGGCTCTAATGAGAAAACTTCACCAGAGACTGGGAAGATTTCCCTGCATACTTTTACTGATTTTGTTCTGGCCTGTCGGCTCTAAGCCTTTTTATTCCTCTATCTGATCCTGCAGAATATGTCAGTGAATTACAAAAAAAAAAAAAAAAAAAAAAAGGGCAATAGGAAGGCTTTAATGAGACCTGGATTTAGTAATTATCCCTGCACCAAAGAGTACTTATGCATCTCTTTAACTCCAAGCATGTACTTACAGACTCCAGCCCTGCTCTTATGCAAAGCAGGTGCTGCAAGGTTATTATTGCAAATCAAGGCTTTGCTTCCCTTCTTTTCCCCCCCAGCACAATTTTCCAAGGATTTTAAACCAAGTGTTTGCCGTGATAAAAGGAACTTTGTTCAGCTCCCTGAAAACCTGGGGATTTGATGCTGGCAGGAACACTTGGGTGTGTTTTTTTGCTGGAGTGTTTGCTCACAAAAAAAATCCCCTCAAGCAGCAAAGGTCTGGCAAAACCCTCAGCCCAGCACATCCCCTCACTCTCCTTGACCCACTTCATTTAATCAAAGACTCCCCAGCCCAGCAGGTATCACAAAGCACTGGTTGGTCACTCCAGGGCTTAATTCTTGTGTTTGTGGGGGAAAATCTTCACATTCCCATGCCCCCAAATATCTGTTTGACACTAAAATGCTTCTGCAGCTCTGTCACAGACCTCAACAGGGCACAGCCATGGTAAAATAAATCATAACATATCAGCTCAGCAGGTCTGTCCCTCCATCATTTCAGTCTCTGCTGAGCCAGCTGGGTAAACACAAGCAGTGTCAAGTCTTAAAAAGTGCCCAGCACAGGGTTTGATCTGAGCACAGGGGATGGGAATTCCCAGAGCTCAGGCTCTGCTGAAATCCTGCTGGTTTTACAGCACTGACCAAAAAGGTGTTCAACCCCAGTTCTGAGGGTTTGTATCCACAATCAGCGTGATGTGGGTACTACAATTGAATTAAATCTCCTTTTTCCCCTCCTCTCACCAATATCATTTTAATTTTGGACACCTCAGAGGCAGCAGCAATGGGGTGGGAATAGATAAGGACAGAGTCCTCATTCCTTTTCCCTGAGGAAACCTTGTTGTGTGTGAGGATCAGAGGCACAGCCTGGCCTGGCCTCTCCCTCCTTTATCCAAAATCTCCATGGATGTTCTGGGATTGTTTGGATACCTAAATCGTGGGAGATTTGGGGCTTCCCTTCAGTTCAGCCCTTTGCCCACGAGGATTCCCAGCTGAGCTGTGCTGCCTGAGCATGAAATGCCTCTTCCCATGTTTTGGTTTTTTTTTTTTTTTTCCCCACCAAACACAGCTCACAGCTCACACCTCATCCCAGAACTGGGGACACATTTCCTCCCCTGTGGATGCCTGGGAGCCCTCGTTATCCCTCTGCAGGCAGACAGACAGACAGACAGACACACCCCCCCCAGGAGCACCACCTCATTTCCAGAGCTCAGCTCTCCCCCGCACCTCGCCGGGTGCTGCTGTGGGGGTGTGCTGCTAAAATTATTCATGGGGAAAAAAAAAAAAGCCTTTTACAACTGAGAACTGAGCCCCATCTCCTCTGGGTTCCCGTGTGTGGCTGGTATCTAGAGAGCGGCCTGAAAGTGCAGCTTTTCCTTCCTAAACACAGAAGGAGCCTCTTGTTCCATCTGTTCATCTCCCTTTCCATCCTGCAGCCTGTCCTGAGATGGAATCCCTGATCCAGGGGCAATTCCAGCCAGGCCCTGGTACTAACAGCAGCATCAGGAAGGAGGAGAACACCTTGCACTGTTGCCACTTCAAAATAATATTTTGTGCTTCCAGCAATACCCCTCCCTCCACCTGGCAGAGTGGGATCCTGGGAGCTGGGACAAGGAAAAGGAATAAATAAAATGAATGGCAGGTGCTCACACAGGTTGGTTGCAAAGTCCTCTCTGTTTTTAAAGATTACTTTGCTCTGCAGGCTCCTGTGGTCATGGGGAAGGACCTGGGCTCGTGTGAGCTTCCCTTTTGGTAAATATTTTAAAGCTGCCTCGTGAAAAACAGGCAAGAAAGGAGAATCTGTCAGTTGAGAAGAATCCTTTGCAGTGAATTTCAGGGCTGATAGAGCAAGGCATGGCTGGGAAGTCACAGAATGATGGAATCACAGATGGGTTTGGGTTGGGAGGGACCTTAAAAATCATCTCATCCACCCCCTGCCACTGGCAGGGACACCTTCCACCATCCCAGGGTGCTCCAACCCCTGTCCAACCTGGCCTTGGACACTTTTTACCCTTCTCTGTGCACTCAGACCTCTCTTGGGCCTGGTTCCCAAAGGAGCTGAGGCTCCCAGGGCTGTGCTGCACCCCTGGGTCTCTCCAACCTCCTACAACAACTCCTGAGCTAATCAGGATATTTAAACCCAGCGTGGCAGAGATGCAGGGCTGGACAGGGTATTTCATGTCTTGCAGCTTCTGTGTGATGGAAAATGAATAAAGATAGGTTCTTGTGATAGAAAAGAAATACAAATAGGTTCTTGTGATGGAAAATAAATAAAAATAGGTTCTTGTGATGGAAAATGGATAAAGATAGGTTCTTGTGATAGAAAATAAATAAAAATAGGTTCTTGGATACCTACAGAAGTGCCCCATCTGGAAAAGACTGGGAGGTTATCCTGGTTATCAGCATCAGAGGGCCCTGCCAGACACAAACCCTAGGATAGGGAAAGCACCATCCCCCAGAGAGAACAAGGCTTTGGGAGTGGTCCTGGCACTCCCAGAGCTGCTGTTCCCAGCCAGGTCAGCTCCAGAGGCTGCTCCACACCTTCTGCTGCCGTGGGTGCAGCAGGGGAGGCAGGGCTGTGCTCAGACAGGGCTCAGAGCTGAGAGCACAAACCACACCAGCACTGACACAGCTGCACGGGGAGCAGGGATGTTTTGTAGGAAATGCTGTCCTGGGAAAGCCAGAAGAGCGGAATCTGAATTTTTTTTTGGTTTCAACAACAAAAAAAGTGTCAGGTCCAGCAGCTGAGGCTCTGAGCAGTGAGCCAGCAGTGCAGGTAAAGGGCTCCCTGCCCTGCCAGGACCTGCAGCTGCTGCTTAGGGTGTGCACAGACACAGCAGAGAGCACAGCCCCTCCTCATCCTGCTCTGCTCCCACCTCCCAGCCATCCCACACAGCTCCCCTGGGAAGCACAGATAAGGAGGTTCCACCAAATTCAGATTTCTCTCTGTGTGTGCAGGCGTCCCTCCCGTGTCTCCCCACATCCCTGGGGCTACACAGGATTCCAGGCTGAAACCAGACCCTTTGATTCAGTGCAATCCTCTTTGTCCTGCAGTTTAACATTTCACACTTCCCCTCAGCAAAGCACGTTGGCAAACAAGGTTGGCAAATAAATCCTGTGGAGTGAATTCCCAGGGCAAATTCTGCAGACAGACCTCGGCACCATTTGGGGGTTTTGGGGATTTTTTTGGATGTTGGGCCCAGCTCTGCCTGCATTCCTGGGTGGAAATGACTCCACCCTGCCTGGCAGGTGAATGTGCAGCATTTCTGAGCTGCACAGAGACCACGAAGCTTTCACAAGAGCTCAGCATCAGCCTCATTTTGCTCCCAGTGGCTTTGAATGAGGCAGAATTAGGCTGGAGCTGAGCTGCTGAAAAGCTGTATCCCATCTTCCTCTTGCTGGAGTTGCCTAAAAATAAGGAGTCCAATTAAATCTACAGCAGTATAAAGTATGAGGGAATGTATAATTAATTTAAAAAATCAAAGGCTGTCTTCCAGCGCTGATCAGCATTTAGCAATGCTGCCACCAGCTCTTACTCTCTTCATTCTTCCTTTTTAATCAGTGATTATTGTTGCATCTCCTGACAGTGTGATCACATATTCTGGTGGTATTTTTCAACAACTGCATTCCCTGGGAGCTGTAAACATTCCCACAGGAGGAGAGAATGAGAGAGGGAAAGGATTTATTACCCAGCCCAGCCCTGGCCCTGACATTTAACAGGAGCCCTGATATTGGTCAGGGATAAAAATTTGCTGGCTGTGACAGTCAAGGCTTTCATTTTCAGCACAGCCCTGATGAGAAACTAAAAGCAGAAAGAAGAAATTGCATGTCCAAGGTCACCCCCCAGAGTTATCACTCTCCTTATTGCTGTTTTTCTGCATCCAGCATCCCCAAAAACAAAAAGGGGTTGTTTTTTTCTTTTGGTGGGGGCGGTTCTACCAAGGTGAGCCAGGGTTTTGTCACCTCCCAAACAAGAGTTTCACACTTGCAGAGTCCCCATGCAGCTGAGGGAGGTGGGGAGGTGCTGCTGACACTTCTGGCAGCAATGCCCTGAGCTGAGCTGGCTCCATCTGGGCCCCCCAGAGCAGAGTCTGCCTTTTATTTGGGCTGCCAGCTGCTCACAGTGGGACAACAGCCAGGGGGGTTTGTGTCACCCCTTCCTGCAGCCTCTTCCCTGGGTTATGCCCAAATTTCCCATTTTTCCCCTTTCTGGTGGCATTTCAGGCTGAATCCTCTCCTTTGAGGCTGGGTTATACCCAGAATACCACCAGAAAAGGGGGAAATGGGGAAATCTGGGCATAAGCCATCCCCATTTTCCTATTTTTGGTGGCATTTCAGGCTGAATCCCCTCCTTTGTGGTTGGGTTATGCCCAAATTGCCCCATTTTTCCCCATTTATGGTGGCATTTCAGACCTTAAAAATCATTTCAGTCTTTTTTTTATGTGCAATTCCCCCTTCCCTCTGCCTTTTCCCTGCCTCTGCCTGTGCCCCACCCTTTTTTTCCTGCATATTTAGCCCACAGATTTCCCCTGGCACTGCCATTTCTTGTGATGGGTGATGTTATCCCAGGGCTCCTCCACAAAAATCACCCTGCCAGGCTCTCTAATCACCTCAGGCAGGCAGAAAATAAATAATTGTGAGAGGTAAACTACCCCCAGCCTGGTCCCTGCACTGCCCAAGGGGAGAATCTCTCACCTCAAGACAGGAAAGCAGCTTTTACATCTGACTCACCATTTCCTCATCCTCAACTAAATACCTTTCGTAAAAAAATAAAAAATTATAAATAAATAAAAATTAAAAATAACAAAACCGTAAAATCATTATTTTATTATTATTTTTTTTAAATTTCCCTGTTAAAAATTATTATGGAAAGATCAGCCATCCCTAAGTGAAATCCACGTGGAAGGTCTGTCCCTGCTGTAGGCTGGTGTAGAGCAGCTCAAGGAGGACAAAAAGGGATCTCAGACTTCTCAAAGAACTTTCATTTGTACAAACATCAACCCTGGGCTATGTGTTATGAGTTTTTCTGTCTGTTAAATGGCAAAAAATAAACGTTTTTTTTACGTTTGAAATGTAATTTCCTGCATTATTTAATATTTTGTTTGGTGCATTTCTGAAGGATCACCCCTCCCAACAGATTCAGGGTTCCAGGATCCAGCTCTGCTGCTGTCAAGATTTAAAAATAAAGATCTCTACAAGAGTTATTTTATGTAAGGAAGAGTAATTTTGACTTCTGTGCTGCCTTTGCTGGCTGGGCACTGGTTCCCAGCCATAGGCTGCTGCTCTGAACGACGCATTTGAAGTTATTTTTGAAATGTGTTATTACCCTGAAGTTGCATCTCTCCCTTTTTTGATGCATAATTTAGATTTTAGCCTCTCATAAATTACATGCCCAAGGAAACTGCTGATGCTTCTGGGAAAGAAGAAAAAAAAATTAAAAAAAAAAGCCTCCAACAACAATAATACAAAGTATTCTTTGTGGAGACCATTCTGGATATGAACACATTTATGCTTCTCTGAGTTTCCCCCCTATTTTTGTCTCTGGGATGTTTACACAAACACAGAACCTCTATTGTTGGGGTGATTCACCCACATCGGGGAGATCTGCTGAATTCTCCCATCATCTGCAGCATGAAATCACAGCCCTCTGTGGCACCCAGATGGATGGAGGGATGGAGCAGAAAAGAAATTAAAGGAAATTTGCTTTTTTTTCCTGATGGAGAATGTTCTTCCTTGCAGTGCAGCAAGGCCAGGCAGAAAATCTCAAGGAAAAACAGGATTATTAAAGTGGTGAGGGGGTTTGAGTAACTCAATCTCGTGCTGGATTTGGTTCCATTCTGCTGCTTGATGTTGACAAATCTATTTATTTTTGGGTGCATTTTATCCTCTGCTCAAAATAGAGGCAGGGAGGTCTTTGCCTGTTGCTGCTTTTCTTTAGATTACCATAGAATTTCTTCCAGAAGCTGCTGAAAAAAAATTTCCCAGTGGCTTCCAAATGGCCCTTGGCCTTCACATTTCTAATTAAAGGTGTGGGCATTTTGGACAAGTGTATGAAATGTCACAGCTCCCTGCTGAACCTGGCTTCAAATTAGTAATGCAAGTTAATTAAAATCAGGGAAAACAAACTTTCTGTTGCAATACAGACTGAAGGTTTCTGAAGGCTCTGCCTTGTACCTGAGTAATTGTAACTCGAGTTCGTCTGCTGCTCCTGAGGTTAAAAAGAAATTATTGCCTGAAATTATCTCTCCAACAAAAAATGAGATATTGTTGGGATGGAGGGGGGGGGGAAGTCAAAAATGGGATGTTTTTCTAAGTATTGGAGGCAACATCAGCAGGTTTTTAAGTGTGTAATTCATAAGGGAAGTGATTCAAATGAAATTAAGCACTTTAAAAAAAATCAGCAAAGTGTTGAGGACATAATAACCCTTGAAGAATTTTAAAAGCCTTTTCACATTCGTATTATTCGAGCTCCTTGCTCCTGTAATTTCACCCTTTTTCTGTTTTGTTGTTGTGGTTTTAATGGCACAGCTCCTAAAAGCAAGTGATTATTTCAGAATCAACGAGTTTCAATAGAAAAGGCAAAGTGGATCCATATCCTTCCTGTCTGGCTGAGAAAATCTTAAGAAAACAACTTCAGGGTCTCCTAAATGCTCACAGGAACAAAAAGAAATCTCGAGTTTTAATGTCCTGATAATTAAATCTCACTGTCTTTAAGCCAGGCCTAGGAGTTTCTGTCCTTAGTCAAACCCTGATTTTTCCAGATTTCTGTTGGAGTAGGTACAGGATGGAGAGGAAAAAAAATCCTCAGAAACTCCAATCCAAAAACTTTGCAGCTGTTCCCCCAAGTTATTAAAAAATTGTTGTTTTTTAAAAAAAAAACCATTAAAAATGGCAGGTTTTGGTGAAGGTGTGGCTGATTTTTTGTGTCCCTCCATGCCATTCACAGGGAGAACGCCAAGAACATTTTCTGAGGCAATCCACCACCGTGAAAAAACCTCCTCATTAAAGTTCCCATCTTCTTTCTCCTCTCAAATCAACGTGAATTGAATTATTTCCGACATTTCCCACACAGAAAAAACTTCTGTGACGTTTTTTTTTAAAGCCTTTGGCCTCCTGCAGCAGCTGTAGGACCTTGGCTAAAACCAGGAACACAAAATCCTGGATAAAAGCCAAACCAGCCTCACGCCTTGACCAAATCCGTGAGGATTAAGCACTTTATGTAGCCTGAAATATATATATATAAATATAAAAATATAAAAATATATATTTTATATATATATATATATATATATATATTTTTTCCCCCTGAGAGCTACACATTTCCAAACCCAACACGCAAATTTTGTCAGCCTGGAGAAGAGGTGAAATTTTCCAACTGGGATTTATTACTTTAGGGATTGGAGTGTTTGGATGACAATAGAAAAGTTTCTGCTCAAGCCTTTTGATGAATATTTCATCCTCCACCTTTGTGTGAGGAAAATTTGGGTTTGCTGGGAGCTCACCTGGAGGCAGGTCAGGTTTATTTTATTATTCTATTAATATTTTATTTATTTATTTATTTATTTATTATTGAACCTCACCTGGAGGCAGGTTGGGTTTATTTTATTATTCAATTAATATTTCATCCTCTACCTTTGTGTGTGGGAAATTTTGGTTTGCTGGGAGCTCACCTGGTGGCAGGTTGGGTTTATTTTATTATTCTATTAATATTTTATTTTATTTTACTATTTATTTATTTATTTATTTATTTATTTATTTATTTATTATTAAACCTCACCTGGAGGCAGGTCGGGTTCATTTTACTATTCGATGAATATTTCATCCTCTACCTTTCTGTGAGGGAAACTTGGGTTTGCTGGGAGCTCACATGGAGGCAAGTCGGGTTTATTTTATTATTCGGTTTATTATTAAACCTCACCTGGAGGCAGGTTGGGTTTATTATTCTATTGCTATTTTACTTTATTATTTTATTTTATTTATTTATTTATTTATTTATTTATTTATTCTTAAACCTCACCTGGAGGCAGGTTGGGTTTATTATTCTATTACTATTTTACTATTTATTTATTTATTTATTTATTTATTTATTTATTCATTCATTTATTTATTCTTAAACCTCACCTGGAGGCAGGTTGGGTTTTATTACCCCGCGATGGAGAGGAAAGGTAAAACCACCTCCCCCAAACTCCAAAAAAAAAAAAAAAAAAAAAAAAGGACTGGAATTCTCTTCAAAAGGCCCTGAAACAATAACCCTTGAACGGATTCCATCATTTCCCTCATGGACAAAACACGATTCCCCCTCGGGTTTATCTGGGTGCCAAGTGCTGTGCCGGCCCCACAATGGCTGCATTGTTCCTTCGCTCTAAAATGGATTTTGGTAACCGCGGCTCTCCAGAGCTCAATTGTCTGCTGACACTTCTGCCACGGGAGTTTAACTCCTTCCAGCCACGGGAACCTCTGCCAAAAAGGTAGAGGAGTTTTTGGTTAGTTTTGGTGGGGGGTTTTTTTGTTGTTTTTCTTCTTTTTTTTTTTTTTTTTTTGGTTGGTTTTTTTTTGTTTGTTTGTTTTTTGTTTGTTTTTGGTTTTGTTTTTGGTGATTTTTTGGTGAGGGTTTTTTTGGTTGGTTGGTTTTTTTGGTTTTTGTTGTTTTTTTTTTTTTTAATTTTTAATTTTTTTTATTAAGAAAATAATTGTCTGCTGACACTTCTTCCAGGAGAGATTTAAGTCCTTCCAGCCACAGGAACCTCTGCCAAAAGGGTACATTTTCATTATTTTTTGGTGGGTTTTTTTGGTGTTTGGTTTTGTTTGGTTGGTTTTGGGTTTTGGTTTTTTTGTTTTGTTTTTGTTTTGGGTTTTTTTTGTGGGGTTTGTTTATTTATTTTTTCGTGATTTTATTTTATTTTATTTATTTACAATTGTCTGCTGACAGTTATTCCAGCAGGGCCTTAACTCCTTCCAGTCACAGGAACCTCTTCCAAAAAGGTTGTGTTGATTTTTTGGGGGGCTTCTTTTTGTGTGTTTTTGTTTGTTTTTAGGGTTTTTGTTGGTTTTTTTTTTAATTTTTATTTTTTTATTAAGAAAATAATTGCCTGCTGACACTTATTCCAGCAGAGCTTTAACTCCTCCCAGCCATAGGAACCTCTTCCAAAAAGGTAGAGGGGTTTTTCTGTGGTTTTTCTTGTTTGTTTGTTTTGTTTGCTGGTTGGTTTTATTTTATTTTATTTTATTTTATTTTATTTTATTTTATTTTATTTTATTTTGAAAATAATTGTCTGCTGACAGTTTGTCCAGCAGGGCCTTAACTCCTTCCAGCCCCGGGAACTTCTTCCAAAAAGGTACTGGTTTTCTTATTTTTGTTGGATTTTTTTGTGGGTTTTTTTGGTCTTTGTTTGTTGTTTGTTTTTGGTTTTAATTTTATTTTTTAATTAAGAAAATAATTGTCTGCTGACACTTTTATTCCAGCAGGGCCTTAACTCCTTCCAGCCACAGGAACCTCCTCCAAAAAGGCTTTTTTTTTTTTTCTCCCCACGAAGAACAGAACGGAACCTAAACCTGCGACTCTCAGTGTTAGATAACATGTAAATGATGGTGAGTCATCGTGGAAAATCGTAGATAAAAATTGCACAAAGGCTTATTTCAGCACCATCTCATGATTCCTTCCCTGCGCCCAGAGCGTGTGAGATGTACTCACACACACACTCCAGCATAATGCCATTATTTGTCCACCCCTCTGCCCTGCAGCTGCCTTGGAACACATGAAATCCAGAATAAAAATGTCCTTTCGTATCCACATTCATATTTTCATCTCCATATTCATATTTTCATCTCCACATCCCCCACCCAGGCACGAATGAATTCAGTGTTTAAACACATAATTACAGAATGATGATATGTAGGTGCTTTTATTGCAGAGCTCTGGGAATCAGGGGCACAAGGTACAGACCTGTTACAAATGCATTATTATAAAGTTGCCTTTTCACAAATATTGGAATGAATGCTATATGTGTAATTGTACTGTACTGTGTTTTGTTAATGGAGTTTAGAAAAGTGATGGATGTATTTTCTGACTGTGATATAGTGTGAATAGTGGAAAGACTGGGTTTTTGCTTTGTGACATCTGAGCTGATCAGGCCAAAAAATTTTGTCACCTTGTGGCCCTGCATGAAGGCTGCTGGATTTCTGGGTTTTTTATCAGAATAAAAACAGCCAAAGACCTCGGGAGGGAGATTTGTGAGACCCATGTTACCAGACAAAGTAGAGCCACCCACAAATAAATCTATCAAATAAGATGATTGGGGGTACTTGGAACAGAAAAGAATGTTTTAATATCTACTGAATATGTAAACCAGCAATCCTTAAAACACAGTAATTAAAAGAGAAGGATGTGCTTTTCTGGTAAGGCAACCCAGCTGGAACTTTTGCCTTTCTGTCTCCTAATTGTCTATTTTTATTTTTTATTAAACTTACACATTTTTAAAAGAGAGTGGAACTCGTTTTTCACAGACCCAAATCTGACTCTAACATGGATTCGAGATGGACGTGTCTTTATTATATAACTGTATATATGAATTATTAAACCCATATTGATCTATTGTATTGAATTCTTGTCATTTCCATCAGGCCCCCCAAACATCATTTCTCATGATTCCTGTTACAAATAAACAATCATCACATTCAATTACCAAACAATCATTACATTTCACAATCATATCATTTATCATATGATGATTATGCAGGTGCAGTTTCACATGATCTAGTAAACACAAAATCTAACCTTTGCTTCCAGGGCCTGTGTAGTTTTGGTTCCTTTTTCCCAGGCCTATCCAGGCTCAACCTTTCTTTCCACCTCCCCTGAATCTATTGAATAAAATTCCCCAGATTTTTAGAAGCATTTTAACCCTATGCCATGATCTGGACCAGCTTTAATCCTTGGGACATTTGTGACAAACACCCCAATTTTTCTCACACTTTTCCTCCCGGAAAGCTTGCTGGGTTTTTGCTTGGTTACAAATGGGATATTCCTAATTTATTTTCCTTAGTCTGGAAAACCAGTCAGCTGCTGGGTGATCCCAAGAACCCAAAAACTAGGGACGGATTCCAAGGGATGCTTTCCCAGATTTCACTCCAAGAACCACACAAGAGCTGCTTGGAAAGAAGGTCAGGAGAGGCAGAAGATCTGGCTTGTGGCAGGAAACGCTGAGAACAAGGTGCTGAGAGGTTTTTTTTTCCCTCTGTGCATGTGGTATTTCTGTAACTCAGGCTGCAGCAGCAGCCAAGCTCTGAAAACAAACCCAAAAGAAGAGCCAAATATGTCAGTAGGAGCTGGAGAGCAATTCCAGCAGTGCTGAGAGTTTAGGGATGGGAGATGCTCCATTCTCCTGAATCAGAAACCTGCCTGAAGCCCTGTGCTAAGGAAACATCCAGAGAGGAGAGACAAAACAGCTTGGCCAAAACAAAAGAAGAATTTATTTCCTGAAGGGTTCACAAATAAGAGCCAGAAAGCATGGCTGGATTTCTGGGGAAAGGCTGAAAAAGTGCATTATGTTGTAGACAAGGAGTTTCCATCTTACTCATCCTGCCCAGCTCCCCACAGCCCAGAATTGTTCCCAGTAGGATCCTTTTATTTCCCTCTCCAGCTCAGCTCGGGGAGGCTGAAGGAACAGGGCCAGCCGACCTCACAATTAGCAATGTTCCTCCTAATGCTCGCCCCTAATTTGTCTGCTGATTTTCATGCATTAGCCTTTATGAGCTTCAGAGGCCACCTTAATTGCATTCCCTTCTGGCTGCTCAGGAAAGGCATTTTTTTTCTTTTTTTTTTCTTTTTTTTTTTTCTTTTTTTTTTTCTTTTTTTTTTTCTTTTTTTTTTTTTCTGCATGGATTGAAAGCAGGGTTTGGAGCCAGAGTCCTGGGAGGGGGGAGCTCTGGCATGGCCCATCATCATCATCATCATCATCATCATCCCTCGTGGGGAACAGCCCTGGGTGCCAGTCCCAGCCAGGCCTGGGATCATAGCCCTGTCACCCACACAATGCCCATTTTACTCCTTTCATTTCTGCATTTCCCTGCTTTGCCCACAGCTCCCTCCTCTGCAGGTGCCTCAGAGGAGTTTTGGCCATTCTTTCCTTCCTGAGCACCTCCAGCTGGGATTTTCACAGGCACCCTGATCCCAAATCCCAAATTTCCCAAATCCCACATCAATTTCTCAAATCCTGAGTACCTCAAGCTGGGATTTTCACAGGCACCCTGATCCCAGATCAGGCATCCCAAGTTTCAAATCACAAATCAATTTCCCAGATCTCAAATCAATTTCCCAAATCCCGAGTACCTCAAGCTGGGATTTTGAGACACCCTGATCCCAAATCAGGGATCCCAAATCCCAAGTCCCAAATCCCAAATCCTCAATCAATTTCCCAAATCCTGCCCACCTTGGCTTTGCCAAGCTCTGCCTTGCTCAGCTTCCTCAGCCTCCTCTGAAAACCCCTTCCCTGAAAGAACTCCTGAGTTGAAGCTCAGTCCATGCTGGAATGGAGCTCAGTAACTCCCAGAGGGAAATAATCTCTCACAAGGGCTCATATTTCTGCTTTTTTTAAGGAATATTATGGCTTGACAGGGTGCAGCCCTGCTCTCCCACCTCTGTGCAGGGTAAGGAAGCAGCCAGTGCCCTCCCATGCCTCACTCTGTGCCCACACAATCCCTGTGTGGAGGGTGTTTTTATTTCAGCAAAGAGCATGAATAAATGTCTGGGCAGAGCTCAGGAGCCTGTGACCCTGCTGGCAGGAAGAGGATTTTGTGTTCCACCACAATTTTGCATTATTAATGCAAAAATCAGAACGGGTTGTGAGGAAACAGAATTTTCCTCCTTTTTACTGACGTCTGTGAGGATGGACTGAGCTGTTTTATTTGGGTTTTAAGAAGCTAGAGCTCCTTATGACACTGGCATTTTCCAAATTTCAACAGATCTTCTAATTAACCTGAGAAATTGCTTTCAAAATAACCAGCATTTTGTATAATGAGGCAGCAAACCCTGATTGTGGCCGTGCTGGATGGTTCCCCGTGCTCAGCAGAGTGTGAGGAAAGGCAGAAAATGTGTCCTGGGCTCATTTTAGGTTTGAGGGAGGCAACTCATCCCCAAACACACACCAGGAGCCATTGACAGGAATGACAAATTCAGCTTTCACAGTGAGCTGGCTCTTCTCAACTCAAACCTCAACCAACAACAAATGGATTTTTCAGTCCTCCAGGAACCTCTCTAGAGGTGTTTTTGTTCAGATTACCAATGCTTTTTATCTATCATTGCTATTTGCCTGATTTTCTCTGAAATTCAATCCCACTTGTACCCAAGTGGCAAAATTTAGATCTTGAGTTTGGTTGAGAATTAAAGAACCCCCAGATTGGTTTGGGGTTGGGAGGGTCTTTAAAAATCATCTCATTCATCCCCTGCCATGGGCTGGGACACTTTCCACTATCCCAGGATGCTCCAAACCTGGCCTTGGGCACTTTCAGGGATGGGGCAACCACAGCTTCTCCTCACCATGAAGAATTTATTCCATATATCAAACCTAAATTTTCCCCCTTCCAAAAAAAAAAAAAAAAACAAACCCCAAAAAACCTCCAAAAAACCACCAAAACAAACACCCCCAACAAACAAACAAAAAAACCCAACAACAACAACAACAAAACCCCCAAAACCCAAAAAAACAACAAAAAAAACCCCACCCCAAGAGTCAAATTGTCTGCTAAGAATTTTCCCTAATAAATTTAACTCCCAACCAATTTTTAGGAGAGGAAATAGGAGGTAAAGGAATGTGGCAAAATGGAGAAATCAGAATTGAGGTTTTTGTACTCTGCAGCGCTGGTGTGTGTGATGGATGGGGAGAGAAACAGGCACCAAAATTTGGGCTCATTAAGGAACATCCACGGGGCTGTAATTCAGGCTCAGGAAGGAATTTTTGAGTTTTGGCTGCAGCCAGATGAAGTTTCACAGGGAAAAAGCCACGAAGATGCCACGGAAACGATCTGGTTTAATGCTCAAATGGAAAGTGAAGGAGCCAAGAGTCTGACAAGCTGCCTGAGGGCTCTCATCATCATCATCATCATCATCATCATCATCATCATCATCCCAGTGGGACAGGGCCAAGCTGCTCTTCTTTTGTCACCAAGTGCCATTTGCAGGGTGCCTGACTTTGATAGGGACCTGCTTCGTTGTCTGCATCAGGCAGAGGAGATAAAAAGAGCCCAAAAAGTGCCTGTGCACAGGCAGAGGGGCTGAAAAGACCCCAAATGTACCTGTGCACAGGCAGAGNCCTGTGCACAGGCAGAGGGGCTGAAAAGACCCCAAATGTACCTGTGCACAGGCAGAGGAGGTAAAAAGACCCCAAAAAGTGTCTGTGAAGGGGCAGAGGAGCTGAAAACGACCCCAAATGTGACTGTGCAGAGGCAGAAGAGGTAAAAAAAGACCCCAAAAGTGCCTGTGCAGGGGCAAAAGAGCTGAAAAGACCCCAAAAGAGCTAAAAACACCCCAAAAGTGCTTGTGCAGAGCAGGGGAGATGTGAAGGCTAAAGGCTGCACCAACCACCAAGTATCAACTTCATCCCCCACCCGCCTCCCACACACAACTAGAAATAACTTGAAATAATTTATTTAAGTGTGTCTGGATTGCAGTTATGTGTTCAATGACTTAAAGGGACGGTGTTTCACTTGGGAATAAAGGTGGATTTTCCATCCTTTGAGGGGTAGAACTGTTCCTGCCCCCAATTTCCTGAGTTTCTCTGAATGCCTTGCAGTGCTCAGTGGATTGAACTCCAGGCTGCTGTCTCATTACCCTCATTAACAGAGAGAAAACCACAGCACAAATGGGTTTAGTAGCTAAACTTAGCACACAGTAATTCAGTGAGAGAACAAGGAACAAGATAATTCTCCCATCCTGCTTGCTGGGTATCAGAAGGGAAAAAAAAAATAAAATTACATCTCATCTTCCTTCTGCTCCTGTTGTTTGTTGCCTCAGGCATTGTCTCTTTTTTTTGTGGATAATAATACATTCAGGGCAAAGAGTTAAAGCAGAAATGTTTGTGGCAGAATGCTGGGGACATGGTTTAGAAAGGAGGAGTAGGAGGAAGCACATGCAGGAAAATTTTGTGTTGGAATTATCCAGGCTCGCTGGGGATGGAAGCATCTGACTGAGTCACGTTATGAATGTCATTAACGTGGTGAAGAGTTCAGATCTCTGCAATTGTCTCTCCTTTTCTGTAAAGAGTTTTGCAGTGACAACAGCCATAGTCTGGTCCAGCTGCTTCCAGGACATTCTGATTTTCATGTATTTAGCACATCAGTAGCTTTGTAGCATTAATTTGGGTTTTATCAGCAGAGGAATATCCTTGAATGTGTTTTGTTTTTGTTGTAAATGGGCTCCACTCATTCTGACCTTGCAAATGGGCAGGAGAGCTGATAAAACCAAGGTTTTGCTGTTTTTTACCACTGCATCAAGACTGAGCTGTAAGAGAGAAAAGGAGCTGAAGGAGCCAAAAACTCCTCTGGTGGTTTCTGTGCTCACAGCTCGGTCAGGACCAGACAGCCCAAAACAAGGAAAGGATTTCAGCTCATACTTTTGGCATCATTTTCCCCATCTCCCTGAATCATTTAGGTTGGAAAAGACCTAAAGTGAGAGCGCTGAGTCCAATCCTTCCCCCAGCCCTGCCAGGCCACCACTGCCCATGTCCCCAAGTGCCACATCCACAGTGACTCCTGAAATTCCACCTGCTCCCTTCTTCTGCCTCCAGGACTTGATCCAACCCATGGTATAGTGTGTGGCATCCACCCAGGGGTTGGAGAAAATACCTTTAACTGAAGCATTTAGGTTGGAAAAGACCTGTGAGAGCACTGAGTTCAATCCTTCCCCCAGCCCTGCCAGGCCACCACTGCCCACGTCCCCAAGTGCCACATCCACAGTGACTTCCATAATTCCACCTGCTCCCTTCTTCTGCCTCCACGAGTGGATTCAACCCATGACTTATTGCATCCATCCAGGGGTTGGAAAAAACGCTCTTTAAGGCCCCTCTCAACCCAAACCATTCCATGATTCTGTGATTCTGGAGCAGGCACAAGTCTGGCATGCACTGGGGGTGTCCCCACGTGAAGATAATTCCCCTCAGCCTTGTGGGCTGCACCCGAGATGTGACATTTTGGGGAGTCCTGCCCTGGGAGTGTCTCCTCCTCGCAGCTGAGTAGGAAACACTCAAAGAACCACTTCCTGTGCTGCCGCCGGGGCAGGATGAAAGTCGCTGTGAGTTTTGCATTTCTCTGAGCCCTGACAGCCTCAGCAGAGAGCAAACAGCACATGGCACTGCCACTGTGCTACCAGAGGGAATCTCCTGAGCCTTAAAGCTCCATTTCCCCCTGTTTAAAGTTCAAAAAAAGACCAATTACATCCCCCAGGCTGACAACTCCCAACAACACAACCCTCCCCCCCCAGACAAACCCCAGAGTTTCTCATTGCTGAGGAGTCCCAGAAATGCTCTTTTAAAGGCACAACACCTGAGTGGGGTGTCAGCTCACATTTCAGCTCGCCTGGAACAAAGCAGGAAACAAGGAGGCAGAGAAGCCCCAGCAGCCTCATCCTGCTTCCACTCCCCTTCCTCGGTGGCAGATGGCAGCTTGGCAGGGGTGTGAAATCTGCTCACAACTAACGGGGTGTTGTTTCTTGGAGTGCTCCATCCTTTTTTTCCACGGGAACAAACCATCCCCTCTTCACCAAAGCACGGCACAACCCAGCAGTCAAGAGACTAAAATGTGACTGGGGGTAGAAGAGAATTTTTAAATAAATGACACCACCTACTACACCCCCCTCTCAAATAAACAGGGTTGTTTACTATGTTTTCTGGTGTCTTTTGTCAGTTTAAGAGCTGAAGCCCATGTGCTGCTCACAGCCAGGCTGCCCAGGAGTGCTGAAATGGGAAGGGTGGGAGATGCCCTGACTTCCTTCAGGAGCTGCTGTTTGTTCAGAGGATGAGGCACAATCCCTGCCCTGAAGTCCTCACAGCTTAAACAGAGTGGGGAATAAACAGTCCATGGGACAGAAGATGGAATAAACCATCTTTGGGACCTCTTAACTCCTAGACAAAGCAGGTCAGATGTGTCATGCAGGTCTCAGGTGTTGCTTTATTAAGTTTTCCACTCCCAAAGCCGTGTGGTTTCTGCAGCAGCACCATCATTTTGGGTTTTCCCCTTTGCCATAAGCTTGGCTGTGTCTGGGAGGGTCCAGCTGGCTGACAGGCCACCAAGGAGGTAAATCCAGAATGGAACTGAAAGCCAAGCTGGAAGCAGGAGCTTGCAGCCCTCTTAGGGACAGGGGGATGGGGATCTGGAGAGCAGCTTTCACCCAGGACACCCCACTCCGTCACCCCCAAAGTGACACCCTAATCACACAGCGCTGTGAAATGCCCTGAGGTTTTTGCATTAAAACACTCTTCTTTTTTTCCAGTGGAATTGTTGTTAAAAATAAGTAGAGGGGCTTTCAAGCCCTGAGTTACACACACCCCAGGCCCGCTGTAAGATGTGTGCAGGATGTGTGGCTGAGGGGTTGGGCGGGGGGAGCCAGTGGTTATAAAATTGCCTGATCTTTGGTCACTCACATGACTCTCAGCTCTGCTCCTGAACTGAAAGCTGAGACCTGTTTGTGTGACTCTTTTTCCACCCCGTCAGCAGCTGAACCTCCTGTCGGCTCCGAGCGCTGCACCTGCTCAGGGCTGAACCCCCAGGGCAGCCCCAAAACGCTGCTCAGCCTCCAAGTGACCCCTGCTCAGATGGGATCCTGCCCTCCCAGGCCTGCAGGGAGAAGTTTTGGGTTCAATCCCAGCATCTGGTGTGGGTTTGGTTGCAGAATAAAGGTTCACTCATCCTGAACATGCAGATCTTCACCGTCAAAGTCCTTCTGCCCCGTCTGGGTGGAGCCTTCATCTCCACAGCCCTGCTCTTGTCCCAGGACTTTTTGGCCTATCATGATTTTCAGTGTGTAGGAGCATCTCAGGATGGTAGGGAGAGCGTTCTCTGGAGACCTGAAACACTCTATGAACACATGGTTTTATTGCAAGGGTCGTGGGTAAAAGGGCCTTGCCTTCAGCCACCAGCCTGGGCTGAAGGGGTGCCCCAAAGAGAGAGCGAGAGAGAGAACAAGGGGCAGGAGCAACAGGACAAGGGATAAGAGCAAGAGGGTAAGAGGTAAGAGAGCAAGGTCCTTGTTACAATACATTAAATCTCCTTTCGTGAGAGCTAGGTCCTTGTTACAGTACATTACATCTCCTTTTGTGTTGAATATTCTAATTTACAGTGACCAACCCACGTGAGATACAAAACCTACAGACTTTGCACGCAGCCTATGAGAACTGCTATATTACCATATCACTCTTTCTTATCTACTTTTTCCCCTGATACCTTGGGGGGCTACTCCCTCGAGTCCCTTGGTGTCCCTTTGTTTGTTATTACTCAACTCATCTCCAGCTAATCACAATCTTCCTGCCTGCCATGCCTACATCTCAAAGCTCAGCTTTCATTTCTATTTCACTCACAGGTTTTACATTTTTAGAACCTCTTGCCAAGCAATCACATCCGTAAGCTTTTCCTGTCTCATCTTTCCCAACATTTGTGGTCAGGGAGAATCCTCTTGCAGTGGCTCTGCTCTGAAGGAAGAGGGGTGGAGCTGTGCTCACCTGGCTGAGCCCCTGGAACAAGCTCTGCTCTCAAGTGTTGGGGACGAATGAACAAACAAAAGAGGCACCAACTGCCTGGAAGGAGTTTTCCCACCCACGCAGCAGACACAGCAACTCCTTGATCTGCCAAACAAGTGAGAGCCCAGCTGTTCACTGCTCTCAGTCACCTCTGGAGGCCGTGACCTTCCCTTCCAGGTCGGAGGAAATGTGGTGGCAGGGATCCCAGCCATGTCACAGCCTGGCCCAGGCTCAGCTGCAGGCTCCATTTGCTGCGGGGTTGATGCTGAGCCCCTTCCAGCTCCCTGCTGGTGCAGATGTCAGCTCACATGGGGCTCCTTTCTGCTGGAGAACGAGGCAGAATTTCCTCCCAGTATTCCTGTATTGCTTCCCCTCCACTTCCAGTTCACTGTCATCACCCATTCAAGAACAAGCTCAGCTAAGAATCCAAGGAATTAAACACTGGGATTTGTTTGTGTCACACTGCACCTGATGCCCTGGGGAGGCTGAGCTGGAACAGAGACTGGACAGAGCTGGAGAATAAAGTGGATATTTATTAAAAGGCCTTCAGGGTACACCTTGGGCAGGACAAGAGCCTGACCAGGGCTACACCCAAGGTGGACCCAAAATGGACACAAAAATGGATGACCTGTCACGAGGTCTCACACTTTTATAAGTTTTGGTCCATTTGCATATTGGGGTTTAATGGTCCAATTCCAGCTTCAGGTTGTGAAGTCCCATCCTTCAGCCTTGTTTTCTCTCTTCAGCCCACCCTTGTTTGTGCTTTTGGGCCTGAAAGTTGTCCTTGGTGTGCAGCAAGAAAAGGATTTGTTTTGTGTCCCTGCTGTGTGCAGAGCTGAGTGACACTGACTGTGAGCTCAGAACTGCACCCCTGGGCAGCACAGAGTCTGAAATACAGGAAAGCTCAAACTCAAGGCATCACACTAGGCCTCTGTAAACTGGTTTATAACTCTGTTCATCCCAGGGCTGGCTCAGAGCAGAGCCACATGACTGCTCTGCCTGATAATGGCTCACTCCTGCTCTTGCTGAATAATTTCTGGGGTGTTCCATCCAGCAAGGCTGAGTTCAGAGTATTTCACAGTGAGGCGTGACAAGGCCGTGCTGGCAGCCAGGAGAACAGGGGGGTACTGGGCAGATAAGACTCTCACACTGAAATGTTAAGATAATTTTTTTTTTTAAATCTGAAAAGGAGAAGGGGGATTTCCCACTTCTGCTAAATGCCTTTTGGCTCACCATCAAGAGGGAATTCAGCTCAGTAATATCCACCAACATCTTGCTTGCTGTAACTTGTGCCCTCAGATCTCTGCTTGTCCTTCAAAAATCAGCAAGGTTGAACTCTAGATTTTAAACTGTACTTGCTATGATTTAATTACAAGCCACATCTCTGCTCCCATTGATTTCATGTGTCTTTGCAACATTATCTTTGAAATCTGCATTACACTCCTGCCCTCAGCCTGGGGTCACAGCAAGGAGATGTCCAGCCCAGATGAACCAGGGTTCTGTTAATCCTTCCTGAAAGGCCAGGGTTTAAATCTATCTGACCCAACTGTCCAAATTTACACTAAATTAATAACTAAACTCTTCCAAATGCTTTTATAAGAGTTAAGGCCATGCCCATGCTTTCTCCAAGGTCTCCCAGTAAAAATAAAAGAGCAGCACCCACATGAATGTTTGAGGATTAGAGGGCTTGGATATCTTGGGGGAGAGAGGGAAAGCAGAAATTTGACTTTATTTTACCAATAAAACTCAGTCCTCTCTGCTAAACCAGAACTCAGGTTGGGATGCTTCTAGATGTGGCTTAAAGCACCTAAAATAAAAGCTCAGGAGCTTTGGGCATCCTCTGGAGCTGATGCAGATCTTTATTCAGGCAACCCGAGATGTGAGCTTGAGAGTTTTTGTGCTTAAAACCAGAAGCAAACACTCTTGAGTGCTTTGAAAATGCTGCACTGAGTGGTGGGACTTACTGACACATTATGATTAAAGGACAAATGCATTCAGAAGGGGAAACTAAAATTAGCATTGGCTAACAGAAACGTTAATAAATGTGCAAAGGTGACATTTTATTCATCAAGCTCCAACCAGTGTGGTCAGCAAGACCTACAGATACATTTTAGGGCAGGTTTGTGTTTCCAGTGGCACATAATTTCCTCGTGGCTGAATCATTTCACCTCACAGACCCTCCACAACAATTCACTGGGTGATTAAGACACATTTTTCAGTTTTATTACGTGATGTTTGTCGTCAGTTCTTCACGTTCTTTTCCAAACCAACGAGCTCTCATGGTTTCTACTTCTAGTTCTGATGGTTTGTGTTGTAGAGAGAGGGGGGTGGGAAAAAAATAAAGAAGAAACCAAACCACACATTGGCCACAAATGTCTGCTTAACTTCAAATATTCATTGTAGGAACATTGTGTCTGTGTGGATAAATGTCTGCATATGCCTGGATATATATATAGAAAAAACAGGTATTTTCTGTGTGTTTTTACAGCTACCAGCCCAGAGGAACCTCAGGGATTTTCAGCATTATAGATCTGTTGTGTTTACATAGATTTTCAGCTGTCTCATGATGTTCTGGGGGAGCTGGAGAGGTGCAGAAGTGCTGCAGGGATGGACGAAGCCATTTCCTTTCCCTCCCCAGGTTCAGGAGTGCAGAGGAGACAAACTGTCCCTGTGCTGGGTCCTGGCAGCTTCCCTGGGACTGGGAGGAGGCAGAGCAGGGAGAAAACCCAAATCCCAGTGCTTGGGGGGAGGAAGGGACCTCCACCATCTTCTGCCACTCTGTTATGGCTGGTAAGGGTTATGGAGATACTTAAAAGTCAGAAGTGATCCAAGAAACCAGAAGAACATGACTTATAAAAGGTCAGAGCAGTTTGAAAACTTGCACACTTCAGGAGAAGGAGAATTGCTGCTCCTGTGCTTTGAGGGTGTCATAAAGAGCCGGGCAGAGGAAGACACAAAAATCCTGCATTTCAACATTTCTTTCCACCTAAGGTGGGCCAGCAGCCAAATCACCTGTCACCAAAGCAGGCCTGTCACAGAGCAGGGCTGTCACAGAGCAGGGCTGTCACCAGAGCAGGGCTGCAAGCAGAGCTGATCCCAGAAATGAGCACTGCTGGCAGATTTACAGCTCCACATCTCTGACCTTTGCTTCCTGCCTCCAGCAGGAACAGTTTCCTGCTGTGCTCCTGGGAGAGGGAAGGGATGGAAAGCAAGCCAGGGACTGTTTCTGGGATGTGTTCAGTGCTCTGAGCCACCACACCACGGGGGATAGGAGATCCTGCAAAAGCAGAGACCCAGAAAAGGGAAAATATCTGTACATAGGCCCCAGAGCAGGGCTGGGAAGCGTTGACACAGTGGGGAGGAAAGGTGGCCACGTGTTCCCAGTGATGCTGAACGACCCCCGTGGGGAGGGCTGTGCCCTGCAGCTGGCTGGGGGCTCACACTGGCCATGGCCACCTCCACATCTGCTCCTCTTGCCTCCCCAAACCTCTGCAGAGGTGTCCCCTGGCACGGGGAGCCTGCCTGGGTGACAGTGGCACCGAGCTGGGTGCTCACAGGGGTTCAGGAGCCTCCTGAAAGTCAAGCCCAAAGTTAATTCAGTGCTCTCTGCAAACTTTAGGCAGTGCCAGCAAAGCACAGCACGCTCTGAGGGCTGGGGGACTGGGTTTAGTGGGTGTTTGCTGTGTGGAACCATTCTGAGCACGTGCAGAGTGGGGAAATGACTCTGTTCTTAACCAGGCTGTGCTCAGCTTGCTCAGGGAGGCAGAAACAAAATATTCCCTTACCTCAGTCTGTGCCATTCACTGAGATCAATGGCATGTAAATATATGTTTATATTCTTTCTGAAATCAGAACTTAAAAGTCCTTCTCTGCCTGCCCCAACAGATCCCACTCAGCCCCCAGCACAGGAGAGTCATTGTCACCAACCACTGCAAGCATTTCCACCTTCCCTTCCCAGCCTGGCCTTCTGACCAGCTGCCAATCCCCTGGCCAGGTTTATCACATTTCCAGAGCTCACTGGGGTATCAGCAGCACACGAGCCAGGCAGGGAAATCAATGCTCCCAAAGGCTGCTGAATCCAAGGGAATGATTCCTCATCAAGGCAGCATGCTCTGAATGAGGCTGGACAAAGGGAAGCTCTGACAGACATTGATTTTTGAGGGAGAGGAGCTAGGATTGAAAATGAGTTGTTTAAAGGTAAAAGATTTAAAAAAAAAAAATCCATTCTGGCTTGGGGAAGGTGTCTGTGGCTGTGCAGAGGGAGCAGGGATGAGGCCCCACCTCTAATGAGGGGAATTGAGAGGGGCCGTGCTGCAGACACACAAGTGTCTGCCCTGAGAAATGACACGGGGAGAGCTGATAACGAGGATGAAGGACTTCCTTTGATTACTGCCTCTCACTGCCTATAATGCAATCTACATCTTGAGAGCAAGCTCTTGTGTTCCATGTTCCATCCCCCTGCCTCCTCCACGTGGTTAGAAGATCTCGAGCAGCAGCATTGAAAGAGAAAGGTTAACTGAAGAGAGGTAGAATACAAACCTCTTTTGTTTTCTCCTGAATTATAAGATGCAATGTAACACCACAGGTACAAGAGGAGCCAGTCCAGATATGCAGCCAAATCTGGCAGGCAGGAAAGTGCAGAACTTGGCTGTGAGAGCAAAGCTGAGATAATCACCAGGACTGAACAGGAAGGGATGGAATTGTTGGATGCCTGAATACTTTTTAAAATCTAGCCCCAAATCACCACTGAAAAACAACCACTGAATTCCTAGATTATGGATTAATAGATTCCTATTATTAATAGTTCCTATTATTTCTAGAAATAATATTTCCTATTATTTCTATTTCTACCCCCATCCCAGGCTGTGTGCTCTGGCTGGACTGGTGATTTGCCTTTGGCCAGAGGACAGGCTCAGCTTGCCACCAGCAGGTGCAGATTTTGGATGCTCCCATTTCAGTTTTCCAGGATGCACCTGGCAGAGCTCACACCCGCCTGCTTTGCCATGCTGAAACCCCAACAACTGACAGCCAGTTTGGAAACACAGAAGCTGAATCCTTCTGTCCCTGCACTCCCCTCGCTGCGGAGGGGGGATGGAGATGACACTTCTCACTCTGCTGATGGCAGAAAAGCTGCTGGAAACTTCTCTGAGCCTTCCTCACCCTGCAGTGGGAGGCAGAACAGCCCCAGCTCTTCCAGGGCAATGCCTGTGCTCAAACTCTGCTCCTTCACAAGGGGATGAGGGCCGTGGGCACAGCAGAGGATGGAATTGCCCATCTCAGAGCAAACAGGATGCACCAACACATCAGAGAAAAACCCTCCCTGATCAGCCCCCAGGAGGCAATGAAATTCGAGCCGCTGGTCCTGATAAGCAAAAGGAGCAGTTCTGATGTGGGATGGGCTCACGGTGACACCAGCACCAGAGCACTCCCAGCAAAGCCCCACCCTGCACTGGACTGAAAACCAAAATTGTTCCAAGGCCCTGCTGAGTAACCCCAGTTAACACCAAGGGAGCTGCTCATGTCTTTGAACTTGAGCAGCACCTTTGATCCTTTGCCAGGCTGGCACCAAAATCCATCCTGAGCTCCTGCCCCGAGGTGGGATCCACGTGTGGGGACCTGTGTGGCTGCTGGGAGAATTTCCTCTGCCCAACTTTGCCCTAAACTTCAAAAACCACGGGAATGTTTATCCCTCAAACATCCCTCAGCAGCTCCCACACCTGGCTGAGATGCTGCTGATATTCCCTGCTTATTTCACCACCACCACCACCACCACCAGGAAAGCCACACAGTTTTCAGGAATTTCCATTGCAACCAAAAAACTTGTCTCTGCTTTGACTCATACCTTGAAGCAAAGGGACAATTATCTAATCACAACACTCAATCCCGTTTTTCGTAAGCTCATCTGAATTGTTCAACTGCTTCAGATACTTCAGTGATTAGAGAGAGATTCCACAAATAAACTGCCTGCGTGCTCCTGACACTCAGAACTGATGTGCTGCAAGCAAGGGGAAGAAAAAGCAGCGTGGAAAAAAGGATTCCTTCCTCACCATGGCTTACACCCGACCCAAGATACCACAAAATTTCATTTCGTTACTGAAATGAAACTCACATCAAAGGTGCTGGAAGGTTTGGGGATGTGGTGCAGCGAAATTGAAATAATATCCAGTGGGTGGAAGGTTGAGGTGGATGCCTGGAACAGTAGCTAATTTCCACCTAAGAGGACATTTTGGGGTTATTTATGGCCTGGTGGCAAATCCAAATCACCCAGCTCCAAACCAACTGCTGCCAGAGCCTCTCTTTGTGTCCTCAGGCAAAAACCCTTAAAATGCTTTCATGCTCAGGGAGGTGCTTAATTTGCAGAGACACTGAGCATCCCTTAGCCAAGATTTCCCAGAGTGGCTGCTGCCTTCAGCCCATCAATCTGGACTTCCAGAAAGGCCTTGGCTTCCAGACACAGCAAAGCCCTCAGGTTTCATAATTAGTTCCTTTCAGTGAGCAAATCCAAACCCCAGCAACACAACTTCCTCCCATGTGCTGCTAAATTAGGTTTTTAGGGGATTTTTTTTTTTGGCTTTTGGTGATCCAAGGGAGAACACTGCCCTTTGTGTGGTCCAGACAGAGCTCCTGTGCCCCATCAGTGTCACAGATCACATCTTTGATGGATTCATCCTCCAGAACACATCTGAGACAGGGGGTTACTGCACTCCTGAAGCCAAAACCCATCTTTGATGGATTTATCCTCCAGAATACCTGTGACACAGGGGGTTACTGCACTCCTGAAGCCAAAACCCATCTTTGATGGATTTATCCTCCAGAATACCTGTGACACAGGGGGTTACTGCACTCCTGAAGCCAAAACCAGGCAGAATCCTGCCCTTGGAGCTGCCTGTGGCTCCAGGGACCAAGGGAGATGCTTCTTCTGGGCTGGTGGCTCAGTTGTGTCATTCATTTTAGCTTCCTGTGGGATCTGAGAAGGTTTTCAAGTGACTTTTTGCTGTCAGAAAGGATAAAACAGGCCCTGTGAGTGTCCTCCCCACTCCCATAGAATTCTGAGAGGGTTTTGGGTGCTGGGTTTGGGTGCTCTGGTACTCACTGCTCTCATCCCTCCCCAGGCCTGCACAGCCCCCCTGGCTGTGAGGAGGTGACATCTCTGCCATCCTTCTCCCCCAAAACAGCAAATATGTAAAATTCCTGAGCTGTCATGCAGGGCAGTCCCATGACACCTCAAGCTCCTGGTCCTCTGCTTGGAAAGCAGCAGTGGCTGCAGCTCCAGGAGGATTTTATCTCCATTTGTCCTGGAGATTGGTGGGGGATGAGCAGAGGGAGGGGATATTAAGGCATGGCAATCCTGTTCCCATGCTTTGTGATCCCAGAATTTACTCCCAAACCTAGCCCTGGCCTCAGGCTCCTTTGGGGATGACACATTTCTGTGAAATAATCTTCATTTTCCCCCCAGGGGAGTCTTGGCCCTGCCCTTTGCAGCAGATGGGCCTCTCTGAACACCCAGAACCAGCACAGAAATCAGCAGCTGCTCCCCTGGAGCTGCCCAGGAGAAGAAGGAAAGGATCTCAGCAGGTCCCTGTGCCCTTGGTCAGGCTGAGTCACAGCAGAGACCTGCCAGGACACAGCCAGGGTGAGGAGCACAGGGTGATGATGCACAAATGCCCCACGTGGGATGCATTTCCAGAGGAGTCACGGGCTGTGCCAATAAAAGCTGGAGAATTTCAGCAGGAATATGTGATTTCTACATCATCCTTCCCTCCCTGGCATTCCCAGGGGCTGAAAGGCTTTTGATCTCAGTGAGGATGAGCAGCTTTGGGGTAGGAAGGGGAGGAAGATGGGAAAGATCCCCAAAGTCAGGGTGTTGGCAGGGAGTTAAATCCTCTCTGTGACAGCAGCTTCTTTGGGAGGCTGGGTGATGAAATCAAGGCTGACCTTCCCATGCCAGGAGAAAACTGAGAAAACAGGGAGAAACCAGGAAATGCCAGGGGGGAAGCAGGTCATTTTCCCCCTGCAAATCACATTCTTTTCCACCAAATCCAAGCAACACTCTAAAATCCCCCCATGCAGCTGCTTTCAGGTTGGTGTGAGGGGTCTGATTGTGCAGCTCAGCCCACACAGGCCTCATGACAGGGATGAAGTGATGGCTGAGCAGGGCAGGGGATGGATGCCCCTGTGTTTGTGGCACTCTGGAAGGGAAGTATCAGCTCCCCTGTGCCACCCCATGCTGTGGGGTCCTTCCTGACTCACCCTCTGCTGAGTCTGAGAGGCAAATAATCAGGGTTCCCATGGATCCAGCTGCCTGGAAAAGCAGGAATATGTGCCCCAGCTGCAGGCAGGGAGCTGGAGTCACTATTTATAAAATACTCCACTGCCCAAACACATAATGTGCTGTGCAACACCTGAGGTTTATAACTTCTTTCCCAGAGGCTTTGGTGCTGACTCTTATTTATGCCCAGACTTTTTTTTTTTTTTTTTTTGCATTCCCTGAATGGCATAAAATGCCCATTTCTCTAAAGGGAGCTTTGCTAGCAATAAAAGTTGGGTTATTTCTGGGGAAGATGCTCAGCTGCTGTGTGTTATTATTGCTGCCACAAAGGAAATGGGGCTGGGCTGATTTACACTGCTGGAAGGCTTTGCCTCTCAGAACATGAATGCATTTATGATACAGCCATAGAGAGAGTGGAAAAGGAGCAGAAATGTGATTTGTAAGGTGCAGCTGTAAACTCCATTCACTCCCAGGCTTGCTCCTGCTGCCCGTGGACTGCTGTGAATATGAACCAGCACCAAATCTGGGTTAGCTGGAGATTTCTTTGAATGGAGCCTGGGAGAAGTGGCTGATCCCTGGCTAATAAATTGTGATCTGACACTTACTAGGGGCCTGGCAGCTCCTCTCAGAGGGAAGTATCGATTGTGAGGCAAAAATCCAATATAATTGCAGAACAAGGGAGCAGGACATCATTGACACCACTTAGAGGCTGCAGTTGTGGAGAGCCCTTTGTCTCCAGTGGATGGCAAATGTTAATTAAGGTGTCCTCTCTGGCATCAGGAGCCTCCATGGATTGTCTCAAGCTGCATTTCTCTGTCTGTAAAATGGGAATGGTGCTGGGAGTAGCTGCTCCTCATGCAGCTGTGGGTTTACCCATCAATCCAACTCACTGTAACCACTGGGGAAAAAAGGGTTTTAGAGGCAATGCTGGGATCAGGGCCTGGTTTCTTCCTTCCTTCTCCCCATCCTCCCCTCTGGAGGCTCTTCCTGGCTCCTATTTAGTGTCAGCTCCTGCAGCAGGGAGGATGATTACCTTTCCTCCTTGCACAACGGGGCTGTGGGACACAAAAGTCAGGTGTCTGCTCACAGGGAGGGGAAAACAATCACAGGGGTTTCATCTCAGGGCTTGAAATTTGCATCACGAAACTGCAAATGGCTCTGGGTGAAATGGGGAACAGCTCAGAAGGAAAAAAGAGCAGCACCTCATCTGTTTCAGGTCTCCCCAGTGCCATTTAATGCCTGCCTGGGTGGAAATGTTGGGGACATTCTTGGTCTCAGCCACTGCAGCATGTGCTGAGGGGCTGGGCTGAATTAGCCCATTAATGGGATGAGTCGTGGAGGAACTTGCTGGGTTTCATTGAGCACAGGGGAAGGAGAATAGTCATTTTTTACACATCAGCAGATGAGAAATTCTCCCTAAAACACCCCCAGCTCTACACTGGCAAATGATGTCACAGTCAGCAGCCCCAGATGATTAATTCTGCACAGCCATGGAGAGCAGAGCATCAGCAATACTCCATGAAAGGGTGAAAAGTGGCACTTGGCTTGTGTTTGATAATGGCAGGGGGGGATTGTGATGCCTTGGGAAGGCTGAGCTGGAACAGAGACTGGACAGAGCTGGAGAATAAAGTAGAGATTTATTGAAAGGCCTTTAGGATACACCTTGGGCAGGACAAGAGCCTGGCCAGGGCTACACCCAAGGTGGACCCAAAATGGACACAAAATGGACCCAAAATGGACAGAAAATGGTCACAAAATGGACAAAAGGTCACGAGGTCTCACACTTTTATAAGTTTTGGTCCATTTGCATATTGGGGTTTAATTGTCCAACTCCAGCTCCAGGTTGTGAAGTCCCAGCCTTGTTTTCTCTCTTCAGCCCACCCTTGTTTGTGCCTGAAAGGTGTCCTTGGTCTCCATCAGGAAAAGGATTTGTTTTGTGTCCCTGCTCTGTGCAGAACTGAGTGACACTGACTGTGAGCTCAGAACTGCACCCCTGGGCAGCACAGAGTCTGAAATACAGGAAAGCTCAAACTCAAGGCATCAAGGGGTGGGAGTGAAACACAGTTAAAACCTCTCTCCACGCCAGGCTCTGGGGGTCTGTCAGAGTTCCCAGTCTCTGGGTTTCACACACAGAGCAGACACCCCAAGGTTTGCTCAGCCACATGCTCCCAGCAGCATTCCCAAGGTGTTCTGCTGACAGGGACTGGCCTGCAGGGTGCTGGCAATGCCACAGTCCAGCCTCAAGGGCACAGATTTGGTGTTTGGGGAAAGCAGAGCCACCAAACGTCGTTGTAGGACACAAAAGAAAGATGAGAGACTCCAAATATTTCAGAAGGCAAAGAGCACAGAAAAAAGGTTTTATTGTCTAATTCTTACTACTTTTTATAAGGTGTTCCCATACAGACTTAACATGGTTGGTGAATAAGAACAACACTTCTTTAATCCTATTGGTTAAACCAGAGAAACAGCAAAACACCAGCTGGAGAAAGATTGTTTGGAGAAAGGAGAGTTGTTTGCCAGGATTGTTTTGAGGAGAAGCTTTCTTCAGAAATTTTTCCTTGGGAAAAAGTCAGCAGCTGCTAGCAGGCTAAAATCTCTCAGACCCAGAAATATCAGGCCCACAATCAAACACATCTCCTCTCCCTCAACTGGTAATTACTGCCTGTTCCAGGCTCAGTTGATAATTACTGATTTTCTGTTTGAATTTTATTCAGGTCCTGACCATGCCTGACAGAATATTGTCATACCTGCACATGCAGCTGTGTTCTTTGGGGAATCTTTGTGAGAAATGGGAATTCTGAGGCTTCCCATGGAATGGAGGAGCACTCCTGCTCTCCAGGTGGGTGAGGTTGGTGTCTCTCAGCTCTGTACCAGCTCTGTACCACAAGCTGTGGCTGTTCAGGGGCACCTCAAGCCCCACCTTTGGCTGCTGGGACTTGCTAAACTTCAGGAGAAATTTTAAGGATGGATTTGAAGTGACAGCACCTTATGAACACAGACAAGAAGTCCAAGGTGTCTCAAACACTGTTTCTCCAGCCTGTCAGCTGAGACAATTTCAGCAATTCCCTCAATTTCTCACTGTTTTGGGGTTTTTTTTTCCCCTCCTTTTTGCTGCTGTTCAGCCTCAGCCTTTGTGCACAACCAGGGCGTGGTGGGGACAGAAAAAACACCTGTGACTGTTCTCTTTGGGTGTATTTATAGAGGGCAATTTCAGCAATTCCCTCAATTTCTCACTGGGTTTT